>OU744446.1:37887260-38287260 GCA_916610825.1 Haliclystus octoradiatus
GTTGCAATCTAATTGCAATCTCAAATGGCTGATGCTAAATCTAGACGGTAATTAAGATAGAAGCTCAGAACAAAGTAAAAATTGTTGGCCTGTCTCCCTATATCAACATCATTTTAATCACAACTAATTATAACCAATTATAACTATAATTTAAAAGTAGATTATACCGCAATGCATTAACACTTTCAACAGCTGCAGCTAAATTAACACTTTTTTTTGAAAAACAGGATGTCTCGTATGCTCTTCAGTGGCGAAAGGCGATTCAAGATTACCATAAACGATATCGGATTCATTTAGGATACGCTTTACGTTTTTAAACATGTCAACATATGTGCATTTTCTTTTAGCATAATATCTTTGTGGTCCATCAAATGAAATATCACCAAGAACAGTTAAAATGACGTCATCAGAAGGAGACGTCGTCTATTAAAGAAATGGAAAGAAGAGAAATAAACAGTATTATTATTGTTATTACTATTATTATTATTATTATTATTATTATTATTATTATTATTATTATTATTATTATTATTATTATTATTATTATTATTATTATTATTATTATTATTATTATTATTATTATTATTATTATTATTATTATTATTATTATTATTATTATTATTATTATTATTATTATTATTATTATTATTATTATTATTATTATTATTATTATTATTATTATTATTATTATTATTATTATTATTATTATTATTATTATTATTATTATTATTATTATTATTATATTATTATTATTATTATTATTATTATTATTATTATTATTATTATTATTATTATTATTATTATTATTATTATTATTATTATTATTATTATTATTATTATTATTATTATTATTATTATTATTATTATTATTATTATTATTATTATTATTATTATTATTATTATTATTATTATTATTATTATTATTATTATTATTATTATTATTATTATTATTATTATTATTATTATTATTATTATTATTATTATTATTATTATTATTATTATTATTATTATTATTATTATTATTATTATTATTATTATTATTATTATTATTATTATTATTATTATTATTATTATTATTATTATTATTATTATTATTATTATTATTATTATTATTATTATTATTATTATTATTATTATTATTATTATATTATTATTATTATTATTATTATTATTATTATTTCATTATTATTATTATTATTATTACTATTATTATTATTATTATTATTATTATATTTATTATTATAGTTATTATTATTATTATTATTATTATTATTATTATTATTATTATTATTATTATTATTATTATTATTATTATTATTATTATTATTATTATTATTATTATTATTATTATTATTATTATTATTATTATTATTATTATTATTATTATTATTATTATTATTATTATTATTATTATTATTATTATTATTATTATTATTATTATTATTATTATTATTATTATTATTATTATTATTATTATTATTATTATTATTATTATTATTATTATTATTATTATTATTATTATTATTATTATTATTATTATTATTATTATTATTATTATTATTATTATTATTATTATTATTATTATTATTATTATTATTATTATTATTATTATTATTATTATTATTAGTATTATTATTATTATTATTATTATTATTATTATTATTATTATTATTATTATTATTATTATTATTATTATTATTATTATTATTATTATTATTATTATTATTATTATTATTATTATTATTATTATTATTATTATTATTATTATTATTATTATTATTATTATTATTATTATTATTATTATTATTATTATTATTATTATTATTATTATTATTATTATTATTATTATTATTATTATTATTATTATTATTATTATTATTATTATTATTATTATTATTATTATTATTATTATTATTATTATTATTATTATTATTATTATTATTATTATTATTATTATTATTATTATTATTATTATTATTACTATTATTATTATTATTATTATTATTATTATGATTATTATTATACACACGTCTGCATTGTTTCCTTCTTTGTTTTGGGTATGGGCTCCAGCAGCAATAAAATGGAAAGCTGAAAAAAATCCCCAATTATGTTGTTACATTTAGTTCACACATTAAATAATTTATTTTTCTTTATTTTCATTTTCAATCTGTGATTCGAAAAGATTTCCAATATTATGAATTGGCTATGAAGAAAGGGAACACGAGTAAACAAGGACTCTCCATCGAATCATGGTTCGACGATTCGAGGTTTTCTCAAAATATTGAACGATACGCGTGATAATTTTGACCAATATTATTCAGTTTCAACAATGACAGATATAAAATCGTTGTGTACTTTGTTGGTTTGCCGTAGTTACTACCATCGACATGAAATAAAAACTTATTTCCCGCGGCTAGGAGGGAAATAGTCAATTTAATTTACGTCACGTGACCAGCTATCCACCAATCACAAACAAGGGTAAAAACCATCAAAATACTAATGAACCACACGCGTGATACGAATGAGCACGGGGATATTTCTATTTTATAAATCAAGTATTAAACACTTTCTTGTTTAACGAACATGGGTTATGTGAACACTTGGGTTGCTATATGAGGCAGAGCATTCTATGTTGAGTTTTCGTGCGTTGCCTCGCTCTGAGTTGGACCATTTTTGCGGCCTCATAATGACTTGGCTAAACTCTTTTACATAGAAGGCTCTGATATGATCAGGCACTCAAAAGTCTTCAGAAAATCAGAAGTCATTCATGTGCGAATTTTGCATGTATGTGCAGCGTGAAGCTATGCGCATATAATCTAAATAAAAAATTTACAATAATGAAATAATTCTATAAGCTCATGAAAACACTGGAAAGAACATTCTGTTGCTATAGGTCAGAACAATTTTGTTTTGCAATTGATGTTGTTGTGTATAGCATAACTAAAAATCAAACACGCGTTTTCTTGGTCATTTACGCATCGGTAAAGTATAGAAAAGCCTTGAAAATAAATCGAAGTGGGTTTTATATTTTTCAAAAAAAATTATGAATTCGTATTATGAAAATGAACTTTTACTTACCTATAAGCATTAGAAAACCGGGCCACATTTCGATATTCTTCGAAATCAATTTGTAAAATTTTGAAATAAATTTCTTGCATAGAAGCGTCATTTTCAATGTATCATGATCTTTTCTAAGCTATCATCTAATTCATTATATGCCAATATCAAACATCATAAGCAAATTGCAATGATTAGAAATAATTAAATCCAATCTTAAATTTTCATCTTGATATGTTTATATGAGGGTTTATGTCATTATTCACATTCACTGAGCTGTGTAACTTTCAAAATCGTCTTTGCGTTGCAACAAAAAATCACAAACCAAAAGCAGTGATTCTGAGAGAGTCTTTTATAAAACGTTTGATGGAAAGAATCAGGCAGTTTAATTAGCGTTAGTAAATCTACAATCTACTTGTGTAGTCACTGATCCTCTCCAGGCCATAATATGTGTAAATACACAAGCTGAAAATATTTCTTTGCAATTTTTTTGCCGTCATTAAAGTTATGTAACTAGCTGCGACGCAACGTTGCCCATTGACAATCGAGGCCTATATGACATGGAATCTACTGAAATTGATCTGCTGTGTGGCGGCTGAGATCAGAACCCGGGTGTAACTCCCATATTGCTGATATACGGGGGACGTTCCACTTTTTTTTGGTCCATATTCCAGCTGACCAAAATACTTTTTGGGTAGGAGATTTTATATGGCGTCATATTTCCGCCAAAATTCAACGTTCGTCATTTTATGCTACGTTTCTCATTTTATACTTCATTTCTCATTCATATTCTTTGATTTTTATTCCTTGTCTCTCATTTTATGCATCGTTCCTCATTTTTTGCTCCGTTTTTCATTTTATGCTTCGTTTCGTTTTTGTCATCCTGTTTCATTTTATGCTTCGTTTCTAATTCTTCGTCAAGCTTGAGTGGTTTCCCCCTCCGTTCCCCCAGCATACTGTTCCCTTTCCCGTGCACAGCAGACTAGTGACGGTAACAGGAAATGGTTGTAAAACCTGAAGGCCGAGATGGAATGAGGCTATAACTGAACGCTTACAAATACAATTAGAATCACTCATATGTTATGGTTTTATTTATTTGGTAAAATAAATACTAATAAGAATGTATTCTATTACCCTATACTTTTTACTATTTACAGCGAAAATTTAGGATTTGAATTTTCTGTTGTATGGGTATATATTATTTCTGGAAAAACAATGTCAAATGGACGGAAAGCGTCGTCCGTATTGCGCACCAAATTCCCTGCTGCGGTTGCCGTCTTGCTAAGCATCATTGCCAAAAATCAACTATAAAATTGCTCAAAATATTTTAAAATATCCACGCGACCACCACCATCTACTACGTATACCAATATCAATTCATAAAATAATTAACATAAATAATTGGAAACTCACTTCATTAAAATGTAAATGTATAGGATGTAGACAATGGCATGTGTAACACTATCCACCAACAATCAAATATTTAAACATAGTCTTATAACATAATCACGATAAACTGCAAATTATTTAATAAATACTGAAACCAACTCTACGAATAACAAAGTGACAATTTAAAGTATAAAAACGGGCACAGCATATTTTTCAAATGAGAGGAAACCAACCAATTCGATTTTGCTGAGTTTTAGACATTACATTATATACGCCGATTATATACACATAACACATACATAATTGTTGCTTTGAATATAGAATGAGCTCAGCTTGATTTGAAGTGGTTAGTAGCTGCTCAGCCACACGCCTTGATGTTTCTTTTGCATTTTGAATATTCATGGCAAAGGTAAAATAAAACTTCCAACCTCCATCGCTAATGAGTCAATAGTGAAGTGATTCGAATCATTGTGGGCCTTTCTGAACTGTTTCTGTCTCATCCCACCCGACCCTCATTTCCGACAGCCATTACCTGTTACAATCACTAGTCTGTTGAGCACAGAAAAGGGAGCAGCATGCTGGGGGAACGAAGGGGGAAACCATTCAAGCTTGACGAAGAATCAGAAACGAAGCATAAAATGAAACAGGATGTCAAAAACAAAACGAAGCATAAAATGAGAAACGAAGCATAAAATGAAACAGGATAACAAAAACAAAACGAAGCATAAAATGAGAAACGAAGCATAAAATGAGGAACGATGCATAAAATGAGAAACAAGGAATAAAATGAGAAACAAGGAAAAAAAATCAAAGCATAAAATGAGAAACGAAGCATAAAATGACGAACGTTGAATTTTGGCGGAAATATGACGCCATAATTTTAGAATATTAAACATTTTGGGTCCCATTTCGATTTTCTAGAGAATTTGGGAAAAAACTGATTTTGAAGGCTTAAAGCTAAAAACTGGATTTGAATTTTTACCCATTAAAATGCAACATCCCCGCATAAAGCCTATACCCTCGCTGGACTTTTTGGGTAGCATTATCAAGTTTTTAAAACAATTTGGGTAGCTTTTAAATGATCTTTGGGACTTTTCGAGTACTTCACATTTTTCCAAAGTGGCAACCCCCTCATCAATGTGGCATTTGGAGTTACCCCTCCCTGGATCAGAAAGCATTGCATCAACGAAAAGAGCCACTTCTTTAGAAATAGAGGAGTGTTGCAGGGAGGTGCACCATTCGGTAGGGAAATACCGTTGCAATCTTAATTATAACTTATAACTACAGTAACCTCTGCCAAAATAAATATCAGCCAATTATTGACACTTATAGCAACGGTATAATTTAATTAATTTTAAAATGAAGAAGAAGTTTCAGAAGATCGCATTGAAGTTATACTTTGCTATGATACAATATTTGTTTAAAGCTATCAATATTTATCATATTGTAGTATATTTAGATATCTATTATTATAGGCATCAGCACGATAAACGTGTGCACTAGTAAGAACTCTTTCAATTGGTAATTTATAAGTTGTAATTGGTTTCATACATTCTTTATCCTTTGATATACAAACAGTTTTCCATTGTTTGTTTATGGGTGTTGGTTGGAGACATCCATTCGTTGAATTATCAATTATCTTTATATCCATATATGAAATCGAGGATATTTTTTTGCTGCGAAACATAAATTTGTCATCAAAAGACAACTAGCATTATAACTAAGTATTCAAAAAATCATATAAATACGACAATGTTCTATCGCAGAAACTATCCGTGGCAATCCGTCAGAGGGAAAAATTATCAGTGGGGACAGTTCAGGAGGCTATATGATTATCTAAATATCTACTAACAGAATATAATTGTATTACATCGAGTTTTAGGTTTTAGTGGAATTTGCCTGTTGTCCAATTTCTAGAAAGATGTGTAGAATTTGGTTCAGAATAATGTAATTACAACTGTATATACATGTAATTTTAATTTGAGCTAAAATGCTTGATAAAAAATATATTAAACAAAGAAGGCAGTATTTATCTGAATCGAAAAAGACATTTTGAGGAGTATTTGGCAGTGTTCTTACCTAATGTATTACCTATTTAAACTACTTTAAAATCAATAATATCAAAAATAATTAAATAGTTTGGTTAAAGTAATTAATGAGGACGGTGTCACCCTACCAAAGGCACCCGTACCACTCCTCTATTTCTACACTCCTTAGATCTCAGCCACGACACTGCAGATCAATTTCAACAGATTTCATGGCAGATAGGCCTTGATTGTCAATGCGCAACGATGCGCCGCAGCTACTCACAATGCAATTCCGTCTGAACCATTCCATCCACCATCCTTAGATGGTAATCATTTGATGTTACAGATAAAGTCAAGGCTGAGTTGACCTCAGGGGGATTTGAACCACAGTTGATCAGATATGACACGATCTGAAGTTCGGTTGCTCTACCATCTGAGCTGATCCACCCTTTGGTACTGGTTCGGTTGCTAATCACCCTATTAGTTGCATGGTTCCAAATAATAAAACTAACCTTTTAATGTGTACACGATACATTCGACCAAATTGTGATGCGTCTGAATATTTTCTTGATTTTTCATGAAATATTTTGATTCTTTCTGACTCTGTTTTGATATTATGATAAAATGTCTGATGATGAAAAATAACGATATATAAACAGGGCGTTAAATAACAGCTTCAGAACAGAATGTATTAATTTTTAAATCAAACATTGGCTTCATTGCATACTGCTGAAGAGAAAATTATCTCAACTAATGCACAAATGATCGCGATGTTGTGAAAATCCCTTGAAAATGCTGGCAAAATGCTGACTGGGGTGATGCGAAGTTTCATCAAATGTCTGTGGGCTTAATCGATATATATTCGACCGAAATTCCTTAATATCCCCTAATTATTCATTTTTATAACATAAATTTTTGAATAGTACTTTTGTTTTCATTGTCGCATATGTTACATAATTCACTATTATATTAAACTTACGTTGATTGACGCGCCTGTTCTTCCAAATAAGAAATTACCCAATCCAAACGCAACAAATGTTCTGTTATTGTTAAAATAAGCATGTTTCTGCCTCACGTGACTATGACCACCAAATAATAAATCAACTCCAAGACCAGCAAATACAGAAGCACCAATAAATTGATCGTCATCTATATCATGTCTATATTCTGATCCCCAATGCATATTGACAATAATGAAATCGACTGATTCGCTCTATATAAACAATGGAACAACATGTGATAGGTCGTCAAAGCAATATAATTATTTACAGTAGATCATGTTTATAAACAGCCAGCTATGAGTGTGAGATGTAGCCTAAATTGACCACTATATAATATATATACATGTGGCCTATATACATACAGGTATAATTCAATAGAAAACACCATTTAGAACATTGCAAAAGTGGCCATTATAGACAGGTGGCCTTTATATGACAAAATTAATCCAATAGAAGATGCAATTTTAGATATTGCAATAGTGACCACTATAGACAGGTGGACTGTTCTTGAAATTCGCCACCTGGAGAATTTGATATCGAACTGAATTTGGCATTTGCTTTCAATATGCGAACTAGAAAAAGGAATAAAATTCGAAGCCCGCCAGAACCAAAATAGGAAAGTAGTGATTCTAATCGTTGACATATAAATGAGAATCAGCGGAAAACTGGACCACACATACTCTAACACGCGTACTTTTGCATTAGTATCTGGGTAGGTATAGACGAATAATTTACTGGTCATAAATTTTCAAGGAGACATATAGGGAATGACTAGAACCAGCCATCGATCTGTGGATTGATGGCTCTTGGAAATAACATTAACATGTAGCCCTATTTACGTTTTCCTCTTCTTCTATTAACATATATTATCAATCAAGCAGCAGTTCAACTGTTGATAATCAGTTTACTTCTAGAATTGTAACGTACGAGCATACCCTTAGATAAGAGACATCTTGAATTGCTGACTCGGGAGAGTAAATTGCTGGGCCAACGTGTGATAGGAATCTCACACGATGACAACCCTCGTTATTATCACAGTATGATAGAAAACCAATCTTAACACCTCCAATCGTTTGAATAAGAGGCTCCTATGAAAACAAGGCAAAATGTTACATTGCTTTACATGGTTAAAATTAATTGGGCCACGTAGATCATTGCATCCCATGAGTATACCATATAATTATAAAAAAGGTAAAGGAGCTCCACCAAAGTTACCTGCTGCGGGGTATTTGCGTAGTAATTCGTATATCCAAAAACATTGATTTTATTTTTATGGAGTGTTGATAGAGTGAGATTCATAGATCCTTCTCCAAAGTCAGCGAAGTGATTATTAGCCACTGACACAGTATGTAATCCAACTGAACTGAAATTCAATTAGAAATTACATAATTAGATTCAGATATCTTCATCATCGATCATCATAAGTTGAAAATCCATTGAAATAAATTACATTCGTTACATTACATTGCATTACATTACATCATACATTACATTACATTACATTACATTACATTACATTACATTACATTACATTACTGTTACATAATATGACGATAAGATGGATGATAAAAGTTGCAATCTAATTGCAATCTCAAATGGCTGATGCTAAATCTAGACGGTAATTAAGATAGAAGCTCAGAACAAAGTAAAAATTGTTGGCCTGTCTCCCTATATCAACATCATTTTAATCACAACTAATTATAACCAATTATAACTATAATTTAAAAGTAGATTATACCGCAATGCATTAACACTTTCAACAGCTGCAGCTAAATTAACACTTTTTTTTTGAAAAACAGGATGTCTCGTATGCTCTTCAGTGGCGAAAGGCGATTCAAGATTACCATAAACGATATCGGATTCATTTAGGATACGCTTTACGTTTTTAAACATGTCAACATATGTGCATTTTCTTTTAGCATAATATCTTTGTGGTCCATCAAATGAAATATCACCAAGAACAGTTAAAATGACGTCATCAGAAGGAGACGTCGTCTATTAAAGAAATGGAAAGAAGAGAAATAAACAGTATTATTATTGTTATTACTATTATTATTATTATTATTATTATTATTATTATTATTATTATTATTATTATTATTATTATTATTATTATTATTATTATTATTATTATTATTATTATTATTATTATTATTATTATTATTATTATTATTATTATTATTATTATTATTATTATTATTATTATTATTATTATTATTATTATTATTATTATTATTATTATTATTATTATTATTATTATTATTATTATTATTATTATTATTATTATTATTATTATTATTATTATTATTATTATTATTATTATTATTATTATTATTATTATTATTATTATTATTATTATTATTATTATTATTATTATTATTATTATTATTATTATTATTATTATTATTATTATTATTATTATTATTATTATTATTATTATTATTATTATTATTATTATTATTATTATTATTATTATTATTATTATTATTATTATTATTATTATTATTATTATTATTATTATTATTATTATTATTATTATTATTATTATTATTATTATTATTATTATTATTATTATTATTATTATTATTATTATTATTATTATTATTATTATTATTATTATTATTATTATTATTATTATTATTATTATTATTATTATTATTATTATTATTATTATTATTATTATTATTATTATTATTATTATTATTATTATTATTATTATTATTATTATTATTATTATTATTATTATTATTATTATTATTATTATTATTATTATTATTATTATTATTATTATTATTATTATTATTATTATTATTATTATTATTATTATTATTATTATTATTATTATTATTATTATTATTATTATTATTATTATTATTATTATTATTATTATTATTATTATTATTATTATTATTATTATTATTATTATTATTATTATTATTATTATTATTATTATTATTATTATTATTATTATTATTATTATTATTATTATTATTATTATTATTATTATTATTTTCATTATTATTATTATTATTATTACTATTATTATTATTATTATTATTATTATATTTATTATTATAGTTATTATTATTATTATTATTATTATTATTATTATTATTATTATTATTATTATTATTATTATTATTATTATTATTATTATTATTATTATTATTATTATTATTATTATTATTATTATTATTATTATTATTATTATTATTATTATTATTATTATTATTATTATTATTATTATTATTATTATTATTATTATTATTATTATTATTATTATTATTATTATTATTATTATTATTATTATTATTATTATTATTATTATTATTATTATTATTATTATTATTATTATTATTATTATTATTATTATTATTATTATTATTATTATTATTATTATTATTATTATTATTATTATTATTATTATTATTATTATTATTATTATTATTATTATTATTATTATTATTATTATTATTATTATTTTCATTATTATTATTATTATTATTACTATTATTATTATTATTATTATTATTATATTTATTATTATAGTTATTATTATTATTATTATTATTATTATTATTATTATTATTATTATTATTATTATTATTATTATTATTATTATTATTATTATTATTATTATTATTATTATTATTATTATTATTATTATTATTATTATTATTATTATTATTATTATTTATTATTATTATTATTATTATTATTATTATTATTATTATTATTATTATTATTATTATTATTTATTATTATTATTATTATTATTATTATTATTATTATTATTATTATTATTATTATTATTATTATTATTATTATTATTATTATTATTATTATTATTATTATTATTATTATTATTATTATTATTATTATTATTATTATTATTATTATTATTATTATTATTATTATTATTATTATTATTATTATTATTATTATTATTATTATTATTATTATTATTATTATTATTATTATTATTATTATTATTATTATTATTATTATTATTATTATTATTATTATTATTATTATTATTATTATTATTATTATTATTATTATTATTATTATTATTATTATTATTATTATTATTATTATTATTATTATTATTATTATTATTATTATTATTATTATTATTATTATTATTATTATTATTATTATTATTATTATTATTATTATTATTATTATTATTATTATTATTATTATTATTATTATTATTATTATTATTATTATTATTATTATTATTATTATTATTATTATTATTATTATTATTATTATTATTATTATTATTATTATTATTATTATTATTATTACTATTATTATTATTATTATTATTATTATTATGATTATTATTATACACACGTCTGCATTGTTTCCTTCTTTGTTTTGGGTATGGGCTCCATCAGCAATAAAATGGAAAGCTGAAAAAAATCCCCAATTATGTTGTTACATTTAGTTCACACATTAAATAATTTATTTTTCTTTATTTTCATTTTCAATCTGTGATTCGAAAAGATTTCCAATATTATGAATTGGCTATGAAGAAAGGGAACACGAGTAAACAAGGACTCTCCATCGAATCATGGTTCGACGATTCGAGGTTTTCTCAAAATATTGAACGATACGCGTGATAATTTTGACCAATATTATTCAGTTTCAACAATGACAGATATAAAATCGTTGTGTACTTTGTTGGTTTGCCGTAGTTACTACCATCGACATGAAATAAAAACTTATTTCCCGCGGCTAGGAGGGAAATAGTCAATTTAATTTACGTCACGTGACCAGCTATCCACCAATCACAAACAAGGGTAAAAACCATCAAAATACTAATGAACCACACGCGTGATACGAATGAGCACGGGGATATTTCTATTTTATAAATCAAGTATTAAACACTTTCTTGTTTAACGAACATGGGTTATGTGAACACTTGGGTTGCTATATGAGGCAGAGCATTCTATGTTGAGTTTTCGTGCGTTGCCTCGCTCTGAGTTGGACCATTTTTGCGGCCTCATAATGACTTGGCTAAACTCTTTTACATAGAAGGCTCTGATATGATCAGGCACTCAAAAGTCTTCAGAAAATCAGAAGTCATTCATGTGCGAATTTTGCATGTATGTGCAGCGTGAAGCTATGCGCATATAATCTAAATAAAAAATTTACAATAATGAAATAATTCTATAAGCTCATGAAAACACTGGAAAGAACATTCTGTTGCTATAGGTCAGAACAATTTTGTTTTACAATTGATGTTGTTGTGTATAGCATAACTAAAAATCAAACACGCGTTTTCTTGGTCATTTACGCATCGGTAAAGTATAGAAAAGCCTTGAAAATAAATCGAAGTGGGTTTTATATTTTTCAAAAAAAATTATGAATTCGTATTATGAAAATGAACTTTTACTTACCTATAAGCATTAGAAAACCGGGCCACATTTCGATATTCTTCGAAATCAATTTGTAAAATTTTGAAATAAATTTCTTGCATAGAAGCGTCATTTTCAATGTATCATGATCTTTTCTAAGCTATCATCTAATTCATTATATGCCAATATCAAACATCATAAGCAAATTGCAATGATTAGAAATAATTAAATCCAATCTTAAATTTTCATCTTGATATGTTTATATGAGGGTTTATGTCATTATTCACATTCACTGAGCTGTGTAACTTTCAAAATCGTCTTTGCGTTGCAACAAAAAATCACAAACCAAAAGCAGTGATTCTGAGAGAGTCTTTTATAAAACGTTTGATGGAAAGAATCAGGCAGTTTAATTAGCGTTAGTAAATCTACAATCTACTTGTGTAGTCACTGATCCTCTCCAGGCCATAATATGTGTAAATACACAAGCTGAAAATATTTCTTTGCAATTTTTTTGCCGTCATTAAAGTTATGTAACTAGCTGCGACGCAACGTTGCCCATTGACAATCGAGGCCTATATGACATGGAATCTACTGAAATTGATCTGCTGTGTGGCGGCTGAGATCAGAACCCGGGTGTAACTCCCATATTGCTGATATACGGGGGACGTTCCACTTTTTTTTGGTCCATATTCCAGCTGACCAAAATACTTTTTGGGTAGGAGATTTTATATGGCGTCATATTTCCGCCAAAATTCAACGTTCGTCATTTTATGCTACGTTTCTCATTTTATACTTCATTTCTCATTCATATTCTTTGATTTTTATTCCTTGTCTCTCATTTTATGCATCGTTCCTCATTTTTTGCTCCGTTTTTCATTTTATGCTTCGTTTCGTTTTTGTCATCCTGTTTCATTTTATGCTTCGTTTCTAATTCTTCGTCAAGCTTGAGTGGTTTCCCCCTCCGTTCCCCCAGCATACTGTTCCCTTTCCCGTGCACAGCAGACTAGTGACGGTAACAGGAAATGGTTGTAAAACCTGAAGGCCGAGATGGAATGAGGCTATAACTGAACGCTTACAAATACAATTAGAATCACTCATATGTTATGGTTTTATTTATTTGGTAAAATAAATACTAATAAGAATGTATTCTATTACCCTATACTTTTTACTATTTACAGCGAAAATTTAGGATTTGAATTTTCTGTTGTATGGGTATATATTATTTCTGGAAAAACAATGTCAAATGGACGGAAAGCGTCGTCCGTATTGCGCACCAAATTCCCTGCTGCGGTTGCCGTCTTGCTAAGCATCATTGCCAAAAATCAACTATAAAATTGCTCAAAATATTTTAAAATATCCACGCGACCACCACCATCTACTACGTATACCAATATCAATTCATAAAATAATTAACATAAATAATTGGAAACTCACTTCATTAAAATGTAAATGTATAGGATGTAGACAATGGCATGTGTAACACTATCCACCAACAATCAAATATTTAAACATAGTCTTATAACATAATCACGATAAACTGCAAATTATTTAATAAATACTGAAACCAACTCTACGAATAACAAAGTGACAATTTAAAGTATAAAAACGGGCACAGCATATTTTTCAAATGAGAGGAAACCAACCAATTCGATTTTGCTGAGTTTTAGACATTACATTATATACGCCGATTATATACACATAACACATACATAATTGTTGCTTTGAATATAGAATGAGCTCAGCTTGATTTGAAGTGGTTAGTAGCTGCTCAGCCACACGCCTTGATGTTTCTTTTGCATTTTGAATATTCATGGCAAAGGTAAAATAAAACTTCCAACCTCCATCGCTAATGAGTCAATAATGAAGTGATTCGAATCATTGTGGGCCTTTCTGAACTGTTTCTGTCTCATCCCACCCGACCCTCATTTCCGACAGCCATTACCTGTTACAATCACTAGTCTGTTGAGCACAGAAAAGGGAGCAGCATGCTGGGGGAACGAAGGGGGAAACCATTCAAGCTTGACGAAGAATCAGAAACGAAGCATAAAATGAAACAGGATGTCAAAAACAAAACGAAGCATAAAATGAGAAACGAAGCATAAAATGAAACAGGATAACAAAAACAAAACGAAGCATAAAATGAGAAACGAAGCATAAAATGAGGAACGATGCATAAAATGAGAAACAAGGAATAAAATGAGAAACAAGGAAAAAAAATCAAAGCATAAAATGAGAAACGAAGCATAAAATGACGAACGTTGAATTTTGGCGGAAATATGACGCCATAATTTTAGAATATTAAACATTTTGGGTCCCATTTCGATTTTCTAGAGAATTTGGGAAAAAACTGATTTTGAAGGCTTAAAGCTAAAAACTGGATTTGAATTTTTACCCATTAAAATGCAACATCCCCGCATAAAGCCTATACCCTCGCTGGACTTTTTGGGTAGCATTATCAAGTTTTTAAAACAATTTGGGTAGCTTTTAAATGATCTTTGGGACTTTTCGAGTACTTCACATTTTTCCAAAGTGGCAACCCCCTCATCAATGTGGCATTTGGAGTTACCCCTCCCTGGATCAGAAAGCATTGCATCAACGAAAAGAGCCACTTCTTTAGAAATAGAGGAGTGTTGCAGGGAGGTGCACCATTCGGTAGGGAAATACCGTTGCAATCTTAATTATAACTTATAACTACAGTAACCTCTGCCAAAATAAATATCAGCCAATTATTGACACTTATAGCAACGGTATAATTTAATTAATTTTAAAATGAAGAAGAAGTTTCAGAAGATCGCATTGAAGTTATACTTTGCTATGATACAATATTTGTTTAAAGCTATCAATATTTATCATATTGTAGTATATTTAGATATCTATTATTATAGGCATCAGCACGATAAACGTGTGCACTAGTAGAACTCTTTCAATTGGTAATTTATAAGTTGTAATTGGTTTCATACATTCTTTATCCTTTGATATACAAACAGTTTTCCATTGTTTGTTTATGGGTGTTGGTTGGAGACATCCATTCGTTGAATTATCAATTATCTTTATATCCATATATGAAATCGAGGATATTTTTTTGCTGCGAAACATAAATTTGTCATCAAAAGACAACTAGCATTATAACTAAGTATTCAAAAAATCATATAAATACGACAATGTTCTATCGCAGAAACTATCCGTGGCAATCCGTCAGAGGGAAACATTATCAGTGGGGACAGTTCAGGAGGCTATATGATTATCTAAATATCTACTAACAGAATATAATTGTATTACATCGAGTTTTAGGTTTTAGTGGAATTTGCCTGTTGTCCAATTTCTAGAAAGATGTGTAGAATTTGGTTCAGAATAATGTAATTACAACTGTATATACATGTAATTTTAATTTGAGCTAAAATGCTTGATAAAAAATATATTAAACAAAGAAGGCAGTATTTATCTGAATCGAAAAAGACATTTTGAGGAGTATTTGGCAGTGTTCTTACCTAATGTATTACCTATTTAAACTACTTTAAAATCAATAATATCAAAAATAATTAAATAGTTTGGTTAAAGTAATTAATGAGGACGGTGTCACCCTACCAAAGGCACCCGTACCACTCCTCTATTTCTACACTCCTTAGATCTCAGCCACGACACTGCAGATCAATTTCAACAGATTTCATGGCAGATAGGCCTTGATTGTCAATGCGCAACGATGCGCCGCAGCTACTCACAATGCAATTCCGTCTGAACCATTCCATCCACCATCCTTAGATGGTAATCATTTGATGTTACAGATAAAGTCAAGGCTGAGTTGACCTCAGGGGGATTTGAACCACAGTTGATCAGATATGACACGATCTGAAGTTCGGTTGCTCTACCATCTGAGCTGATCCACCCTTTGGTACTGGTTCGGTTGCTAATCACCCTATTAGTTGCATGGTTCCAAATAATAAAACTAACCTTTTAATGTGTACACGATACATTCGACCAAATTGTGATGCGTCTGAATATTTTCTTGATTTTTCATGAAATATTTTGATTCTTTCTGACTCTGTTTTGATATTATGATAAAATGTCTGATGATGAAAAATAACGATATATAAACAGGGCGTTAAATAACAGCTTCAGAACAGAATGTATTAATTTTTAAATCAAACATTGGCTTCATTGCATACTGCTGAAGAGAAAATTATCTCAACTAATGCACAAATGATCGCGATGTTGTGAAAATCCCTTGAAAATGCTGGCAAAATGCTGACTGGGGTGATGCGAAGTTTCATCAAATGTCTGTGGGCTTAATCGATATATATTCGACCGAAATTCCTTAATATCCCCTAATTATTCATTTTTATAACATAAATTTTTGAATAGTACTTTTGTTTTCATTGTCGCATATGTTACATAATTCACTATTATATTAAACTTACGTTGATTGACGCGCCTGTTCTTCCAAATAAGAAATTACCCAATCCAAACGCAACAAATGTTCTGTTATTGTTAAAATAAGCATGTTTCTGCCTCACGTGACTATGACCACCAAATAATAAATCAACTCCAAGACCAGCAAATACAGAAGCACCAATAAATTGATCGTCATCTATATCATGTCTATATTCTGATCCCCAATGCATATTGACAATAATGAAATCGACTGATTCGCTCTATATAAACAATGGAACAACATGTGATAGGTCGTCAAAGCAATATAATTATTTACAGTAGATCATGTTTATAAACAGCCAGCTATGAGTGTGAGATGTAGCCTAAATTGACCACTATATAATATATATACATGTGGCCTATATACATACAGGTATAATTCAATAGAAAACACCATTTAGAACATTGCAAAAGTGGCCATTATAGACAGGTGGCCTTTATATGACAAAATTAATCCAATAGAAGATGCAATTTTAGATATTGCAATAGTGACCACTATAGACAGGTGGACTGTTCTTGAAATTCGCCACCTGGAGAATTTGATATCGAACTGAATTTGGCATTTGCTTTCAATATGCGAACTAGAAAAAGGAATAAAATTCGAAGCCCGCCAGAACCAAAATAGGAAAGTAGTGATTCTAATCGTTGACATATAAATGAGAATCAGCGGAAAACTGGACCACACATACTCTAACACGCGTACTTTTGCATTAGTATCTGGGTAGGTATAGACGAATAATTTACTGGTCATAAATTTTCAAGGAGACATATAGGGAATGACTAGAACCAGCCATCGATCTGTGGATTGATGGCTCTTGGAAATAACATTAACATGTAGCCCTATTTACGTTTTCCTCTTCTTCTATTAACATATATTATCAATCAAGCAGCAGTTCAACTGTTGATAATCAGTTTACTTCTAGAATTGTAACGTACGAGCATACCCTTAGATAAGAGACATCTTGAATTGCTGACTCGGGAGAGTAAATTGCTGGGCCAACGTGTGATAGGAATCTCACACGATGACAACCCTCGTTATTATCACAGTATGATAGAAAACCAATCTTAACACCTCCAATCGTTTGAATAAGAGGCTCCTATGAAAACAAGGCAAAATGTTACATTGCTTTACATGGTTAAAATTAATTGGGCCACGTAGATCATTGCATCCCATGAGTATACCATATAATTATAAAAAAGGTAAAGGAGCTCCACCAAAGTTACCTGCTGCGGGGAATTTGCGTAGTAATTCGTATATCCAAAAACATTGATTTTATTTTTATGGAGTGTTGATAGAGTGAGATTCATAGATCCTTCTCCAAAGTCAGCGAAGTGATTATTAGCCACTGACACAGTATGTAATCCAACTGAACTGAAATTCAATTAGAAATTACATAATTAGATTCAGATATCTTCATCATCGATCATCATAAGTTGAAAATCCATTGAAATAAATTACATTCGTTACATTACATTGCATTACATTACATCATACATTACATTACATTACATTACATTACATTACATTACATTACATTACATTACTGTTACATAATATGACGATAAGATGGATGATAAAAGTTGCAATCTAATTGCAATCTCAAATGGCTGATGCTAAATCTAGACGGTAATTAAGATAGAAGCTCAGAACAAAGTAAAAATTGTTGGCCTGTCTCCCTATATCAACATCATTTTAATCACAACTAATTATAACCAATTATAACTATAATTTAAAAGTAGATTATACCGCAATGCATTAACACTTTCAACAGCTGCAGCTAAATTAACACTTTTTTTTTGAAAAACAGGATGTCTCGTATGCTCTTCAGTGGCGAAAGGCGATTCAAGATTACCATAAACGATATCGGATTCATTTAGGATACGCTTTACGTTTTTAAACATGTCAACATATGTGCATTTTCTTTTAGCATAATATCTTTGTGGTCCATCAAATGAAATATCACCAAGAACAGTTAAAATGACGTCATCAGAAGGAGACGTCGTCTATTAAAGAAATGGAAAGAAGAGAAATAAACAGTATTATTATTGTTATTACTATTATTATTATTATTATTATTATTATTATTATTATTATTATTATTATTATTATTATTATTATTATTATTATTATTATTATTATTATTATTATTATTATTATTATTATTATTATTATTATTATTATTATTATTATTATTATTATTATTATTATTATTATTATTATTATTATTATTATTATTATTATTATTATTATTATTATTATTATTATTATTATTATTATTATTATTATTATTATTATTATTATTATTATTATTATTATTATTATTATTATTATTATTATTATTATTATTATTATTATTATTATTATTATTATTATTATTATTATTATTATTATTATTATTATTATTATTATTTTCATTATTATTATTATTATTATTACTATTATTATTATTATTATTATTATTATATTTATTATTATTATTATTATTATTATTATTATTATTATTATTATTATTATTATTATTATTATTATTATTATTATTATTATTATTATTATTATTATTATTATTATTATTATTATTATTATTATTATTATTATTATTATTATTATTATTATTATTATTATTATTATTATTATTATTATTATTATTATTATTATTATTATTATTATTATTATTATTATTATTATTATTATTATTATTATTATTATTATTATTATTATTATTATTATTATTATTATTATTATTATTATTATTATTATTATTATTATTATTATTATTATTATTATTATTATTATTATTATTATTATTATTATTATTATTATTATTATTATTATTATTATTATTATTATTATTATTATTATTATTATTATTATTAGTATTATTATTATTATTATTATTATTATTATTATTATTATTATTATTATTATTATTATTATTATTATTATTATTATTATTATTATTATTATTATTATTATTATTATTATTATTATTATTATTATTATTATTATTATTATTATTATTATTATTATTATTATTATTATTATTATTATTATTATTATTATTATTATTATTATTATTATTATTATTATTATTATTATTATTATTATTATTATTATTATTATTATTATTATTATTATTATTATTATTATTATTATTATTATTATTATTATTATTATTATTATTATTATTATTATTATTATTATTATTATTATTATTATTATTATTATTACTATTATTATTATTATTATTATTATTATTATGATTATTATTATACACACGTCTGCATTGTTTCCTTCTTTGTTTTGGGTATGGGCTCCATCAGCAATAAAATGGAAAGCTGAAAAAAATCCCCAATTATGTTGTTACATTTAGTTCACACATTAAATAATTTATTTTTCTTTATTTTCATTTTCAATCTGTGATTCGAAAAGATTTCCAATATTATGAATTGGCTATGAAGAAAGGGAACACGAGTAAACAAGGACTCTCCATCGAATCATGGTTCGACGATTCGAGGTTTTCTCAAAATATTGAACGATACGCGTGATAATTTTGACCAATATTATTCAGTTTCAACAATGACAGATATAAAATCGTTGTGTACTTTGTTGGTTTGCCGTAGTTACTACCATCGACATGAAATAAAAACTTATTTCCCGCGGCTAGGAGGGAAATAGTCAATTTAATTTACGTCACGTGACCAGCTATCCACCAATCACAAACAAGGGTAAAAACCATCAAAATACTAATGAACCACACGCGTGATACGAATGAGCACGGGGATATTTCTATTTTATAAATCAAGTATTAAACACTTTCTTGTTTAACGAACATGGGTTATGTGAACACTTGGGTTGCTATATGAGGCAGAGCATTCTATGTTGAGTTTTCGTGCGTTGCCTCGCTCTGAGTTGGACCATTTTTGCGGCCTCATAATGACTTGGCTAAACTCTTTTACATAGAAGGCTCTGATATGATCAGGCACTCAAAAGTCTTCAGAAAATCAGAAGTCATTCATGTGCGAATTTTGCATGTATGTGCAGCGTGAAGCTATGCGCATATAATCTAAATAAAAAATTTACAATAATGAAATAATTCTATAAGCTCATGAAAACACTGGAAAGAACATTCTGTTGCTATAGGTCAGAACAATTTTGTTTTACAATTGATGTTGTTGTGTATAGCATAACTAAAAATCAAACACGCGTTTTCTTGGTCATTTACGCATCGGTAAAGTATAGAAAAGCCTTGAAAATAAATCGAAGTGGGTTTTATATTTTGCAAAAAAAATTATGAATTCGTATTATGAAAATGAACTTTTACTTACCTATAAGCATTAGAAAACCGGGCCACATTTCGATATTCTTCGAAATCAATTTGTAAAATTTTGAAATAAATTTCTTGCATAGAAGCGTCATTTTCAATGTATCATGATCTTTTCTAAGCTATCATCTAATTCATTATATGCCAATATCAAACATCATAAGCAAATTGCAATGATTAGAAATAATTAAATCCAATCTTAAATTTTCATCTTGATATGTTTATATGAGGGTTTATGTCATTATTCACATTCACTGAGCTGTGTAACTTTCAAAATCGTCTTTGCGTTGCAACAAAAAATCACAAACCAAAAGCAGTGATTCTGAGAGAGTCTTTTATAAAACGTTTGATGGAAAGAATCAGGCAGTTTAATTAGCGTTAGTAAATCTACAATCTACTTGTGTAGTCACTGATCCTCTCCAGGCCATAATATGTGTAAATACACAAGCTGAAAATATTTCTTTGCAATTTTTTTGCCGTCATTAAAGTTATGTAACTAGCTGCGACGCAACGTTGCCCATTGACAATCGAGGCCTATATGACATGGAATCTACTGAAATTGATCTGCTGTGTGGCGGCTGAGATCAGAACCCGGGTGTAACTCCCATATTGCTGATATACGGGGGACGTTCCACTTTTTTTTGGTCCATATTCCAGCTGACCAAAATACTTTTTGGGTAGGAGATTTTATATGGCGTCATATTTCCGCCAAAATTCAACGTTCGTCATTTTATGCTACGTTTCTCATTTTATACTTCATTTCTCATTCATATTCTTTGATTTTTATTCCTTGTCTCTCATTTTATGCATCGTTCCTCATTTTTTGCTCCGTTTTTCATTTTATGCTTCGTTTCGTTTTTGTCATCCTGTTTCATTTTATGCTTCGTTTCTAATTCTTCGTCAAGCTTGAGTGGTTTCCCCCTCCGTTCCCCCAGCATACTGTTCCCTTTCCCGTGCACAGCAGACTAGTGACGGTAACAGGAAATGGTTGTAAAACCTGAAGGCCGAGATGGAATGAGGCTATAACTGAACGCTTACAAATACAATTAGAATCACTCATATGTTATGGTTTTATTTATTTGGTAAAATAAATACTAATAAGAATGTATTCTATTACCCTATACTTTTTACTATTTACAGCGAAAATTTAGGATTTGAATTTTCTGTTGTATGGGTATATATTATTTCTGGAAAAACAATGTCAAATGGACGGAAAGCGTCGTCCGTATTGCGCACCAAATTCCCTGCTGCGGTTGCCGTCTTGCTAAGCATCATTGCCAAAAATCAACTATAAAATTGCTCAAAATATTTTAAAATATCCACGCGACCACCACCATCTACTACGTATACCAATATCAATTCATAAAATAATTAACATAAATAATTGGAAACTCACTTCATTAAAATGTAAATGTATAGGATGTAGACAATGGCATGTGTAACACTATCCACCAACAATCAAATATTTAAACATAGTCTTATAACATAATCACGATAAACTGCAAATTATTTAATAAATACTGAAACCAACTCTACGAATAACAAAGTGACAATTTAAAGTATAAAAACGGGCACAGCATATTTTTCAAATGAGAGGAAACCAACCAATTCGATTTTGCTGAGTTTTAGACATTACATTATATACGCCGATTATATACACATAACACATACATAATTGTTGCTTTGAATATAGAATGAGCTCAGCTTGATTTGAAGTGGTTAGTAGCTGCTCAGCCACACGCCTTGATGTTTCTTTTGCATTTTGAATATTCATGGCAAAGGTAAAATAAAACTTCCAACCTCCATCGCTAATGAGTCAATAATGAAGTGATTCGAATCATTGTGGGCCTTTCTGAACTGTTTCTGTCTCATCCCACCCGACCCTCATTTCCGACAGCCATTACCTGTTACAATCACTAGTCTGTTGAGCACAGAAAAGGGAGCAGCATGCTGGGGGAACGAAGGGGGAAACCATTCAAGCTTGACGAAGAATCAGAAACGAAGCATAAAATGAAACAGGATGTCAAAAACAAAACGAAGCATAAAATGAGAAACGAAGCATAAAATGAAACAGGATAACAAAAACAAAACGAAGCATAAAATGAGAAACGAAGCATAAAATGAGGAACGATGCATAAAATGAGAAACAAGGAATAAAATGAGAAACAAGGAAAAAAAATCAAAGCATAAAATGAGAAACGAAGCATAAAATGACGAACGTTGAATTTTGGCGGAAATATGACGCCATAATTTTAGAATATTAAACATTTTGGGTCCCATTTCGATTTTCTAGAGAATTTGGGAAAAAACTGATTTTGAAGGCTTAAAGCTAAAAACTGGATTTGAATTTTTACCCATTAAAATGCAACATCCCCGCATAAAGCCTATACCCTCGCTGGACTTTTTGGGTAGCATTATCAAGTTTTTAAAACAATTTGGGTAGCTTTTAAATGATCTTTGGGACTTTTCGAGTACTTCACATTTTTCCAAAGTGGCAACCCCCTCATCAATGTGGCATTTGGAGTTACCCCTCCCTGGATCAGAAAGCATTGCATCAACGAAAAGAGCCACTTCTTTAGAAATAGAGGAGTGTTGCAGGGAGGTGCACCATTCGGTAGGGAAATACCGTTGCAATCTTAATTATAACTTATAACTACAGTAACCTCTGCCAAAATAAATATCAGCCAATTATTGACACTTATAGCAACGGTATAATTTAATTAATTTTAAAATGAAGAAGAAGTTTCAGAAGATCGCATTGAAGTTATACTTTGCTATGATACAATATTTGTTTAAAGCTATCAATATTTATCATATTGTAGTATATTTAGATATCTATTATTATAGGCATCAGCACGATAAACGTGTGCACTAGTAAGAACTCTTTCAATTGGTAATTTATAAGTTGTAATTGGTTTCATACATTCTTTATCCTTTGATATACAAACAGTTTTCCATTGTTTGTTTATGGGTGTTGGTTGGAGACATCCATTCGTTGAATTATCAATTATCTTTATATCCATATATGAAATCGAGGATATTTTTTTGCTGCGAAACATAAATTTGTCATCAAAAGACAACTAGCATTATAACTAAGTATTCAAAAAATCATATAAATACGACAATGTTCTATCGCAGAAACTATCCGTGGCAATCCGTCAGAGGGAAACATTATCAGTGGGGACAGTTCAGGAGGCTATATGATTATCTAAATATCTACTAACAGAATATAATTGTATTACATCGAGTTTTAGGTTTTAGTGGAATTTGCCTGTTGTCCAATTTCTAGAAAGATGTGTAGAATTTGGTTCAGAATAATGTAATTACAACTGTATATACATGTAATTTTAATTTGAGCTAAAATGCTTGATAAAAAATATATTAAACAAAGAAGGCAGTATTTATCTGAATCGAAAAAGACATTTTGAGGAGTATTTGGCAGTGTTCTTACCTAATGTATTACCTATTTAAACTACTTTAAAATCAATAATATCAAAAATAATTAAATAGTTTGGTTAAAGTAATTAATGAGGACGGTGTCACCCTACCAAAGGCACCCGTACCACTCCTCTATTTCTACACTCCTTAGATCTCAGCCACGACACTGCAGATCAATTTCAACAGATTTCATGGCAGATAGGCCTTGATTGTCAATGCGCAACGATGCGCCGCAGCTACTCACAATGCAATTCCGTCTGAACCATTCCATCCACCATCCTTAGATGGTAATCATTTGATGTTACAGATAAAGTCAAGGCTGAGTTGACCTCAGGGGGATTTGAACCACAGTTGATCAGATATGACACGATCTGAAGTTCGGTTGCTCTACCATCTGAGCTGATCCACCCTTTGGTACTGGTTCGGTTGCTAATCACCCTATTAGTTGCATGGTTCCAAATAATAAAACTAACCTTTTAATGTGTACACGATACATTCGACCAAATTGTGATGCGTCTGAATATTTTCTTGATTTTTCATGAAATATTTTGATTCTTTCTGACTCTGTTTTGATATTATGATAAAATGTCTGATGATGAAAAATAACGATATATAAACAGGGCGTTAAATAACAGCTTCAGAACAGAATGTATTAATTTTTAAATCAAACATTGGCTTCATTGCATACTGCTGAAGAGAAAATTATCTCAACTAATGCACAAATGATCGCGATGTTGTGAAAATCCCTTGAAAATGCTGGCAAAATGCTGACTGGGGTGATGCGAAGTTTCATCAAATGTCTGTGGGCTTAATCGATATATATTCGACCGAAATTCCTTAATATCCCCTAATTATTCATTTTTATAACATAAATTTTTGAATAGTACTTTTGTTTTCATTGTCGCATATGTTACATAATTCACTATTATATTAAACTTACGTTGATTGACGCGCCTGTTCTTCCAAATAAGAAATTACCCAATCCAAACGCAACAAATGTTCTGTTATTGTTAAAATAAGCATGTTTCTGCCTCACGTGACTATGACCACCAAATAATAAATCAACTCCAAGACCAGCAAATACAGAAGCACCAATAAATTGATCGTCATCTATATCATGTCTATATTCTGATCCCCAATGCATATTGACAATAATGAAATCGACTGATTCGCTCTATATAAACAATGGAACAACATGTGATAGGTCGTCAAAGCAATATAATTATTTACAGTAGATCATGTTTATAAACAGCCAGCTATGAGTGTGAGATGTAGCCTAAATTGACCACTATATAATATATATACATGTGGCCTATATACATACAGGTATAATTCAATAGAAAACACCATTTAGAACATTGCAAAAGTGGCCATTATAGACAGGTGGCCTTTATATGACAAAATTAATCCAATAGAAGATGCAATTTTAGATATTGCAATAGTGACCACTATAGACAGGTGGACTGTTCTTGAAATTCGCCACCTGGAGAATTTGATATCGAACTGAATTTGGCATTTGCTTTCAATATGCGAACTAGAAAAAGGAATAAAATTCGAAGCCCGCCAGAACCAAAATAGGAAAGTAGTGATTCTAATCGTTGACATATAAATGAGAATCAGCGGAAAACTGGACCACACATACTCTAACACGCGTACTTTTGCATTAGTATCTGGGTAGGTATAGACGAATAATTTACTGGTCATAAATTTTCAAGGAGACATATAGGGAATGACTAGAACCAGCCATCGATCTGTGGATTGATGGCTCTTGGAAATAACATTAACATGTAGCCCTATTTACGTTTTCCTCTTCTTCTATTAACATATATTATCAATCAAGCAGCAGTTCAACTGTTGATAATCAGTTTACTTCTAGAATTGTAACGTACGAGCATACCCTTAGATAAGAGACATCTTGAATTGCTGACTCGGGAGAGTAAATTGCTGGGCCAACGTGTGATAGGAATCTCACACGATGACAACCCTCGTTATTATCACAGTATGATAGAAAACCAATCTTAACACCTCCAATCGTTTGAATAAGAGGCTCCTATGAAAACAAGGCAAAATGTTACATTGCTTTACATGGTTAAAATTAATTGGGCCACGTAGATCATTGCATCCCATGAGTATACCATATAATTATAAAAAAGGTAAAGGAGCTCCACCAAAGTTACCTGCTGCGGGGAATTTGCGTAGTAATTCGTATATCCAAAAACATTGATTTTATTTTTATGGAGTGTTGATAGAGTGAGATTCATAGATCCTTCTCCAAAGTCAGCGAAGTGATTATTAGCCACTGACACAGTATGTAATCCAACTGAACTGAAATTCAATTAGAAATTACATAATTAGATTCAGATATCTTCATCATCGATCATCATAAGTTGAAAATCCATTGAAATAAATTACATTCGTTACATTACATTGCATTACATTACATCATACATTACATTACATTACATTACATTACATTACATTACATTACATTACATTACATTACATTACATTACATTACATTACCTTACATTACATTACATTACATTGCATTACATTACATTACATTACATTACATTACATTACATTACATTACATTACATTACATTACATTACATTACATTGCATTACATTACATTACATTACATTACATTACATTACATTACATTACATTACATTACATTACATTACATTACATTACATTACATTACATTACATTACATTACATTACATCATACATTACATTACATTACATTACATTACATTACATTACATTACATTACATTACATTACATTACATTACATTACATTACATTACATTACATTACATTACATTACATTACATTACATTACATTACATTACATTACATTACATTACATTACATTACATTACATTACATTACATTACATTACATTACATTACATTACATTTCATTACATTACATTACATTACATTACATTACATTACATTACATTACATTACATTACATTACATTACATTACATTACATTACATTACATTACATTACATTACATTACATTACATCATACATTACATTACATTACATTACATTACATTACATCATACATTACATTACATTACATTACATTACATTACATTACATTACATTACATTACATTACATTACATTACATTACATTACATTACATTACATTACATTACATTACCTTACATTACATTACATTACATTACATTACATTACATTACATTACATTACATTACATTACATTACATTACATTACATTACATTACATTACATTACATTACATTACATTACATTACATTACATTACATTACATTACATTACATTACATTACATTACTGTTACATAATATGACGATAATATGGATGATAAAAGTTGCAATCTAATTGCAATCTCAAATGGCTGATGCTAAATCTAAACGGTAGAAACTCAGATCAAATTAAGATTGTTGGCCTGTCTTCCTATATCAACATCATAATAATCACAACTAATTATAACCAATTATAACTATAATTTTAATTAATTATACCGCAACGCATTAACACTTTCAACAGCTGCAGCTAAATTAACACTTTTTTTTGGAAAAACAGGATGTCTCGTATGCTCTTCAGTGGCGAAAGGCGATTCAAGATTACCATAAACGATATCGGATTCATTTAGGATACGCTTTACGTTTTTAAACATGTCAACATATGTGCATTTTCTTTCGGCATAATATCTTTGTGGTCCATCAAATGAAATATCACCAAGAACAGTTAAAATGACGTCATCAGAAGGAGACGTCGTCTATTAAAGAAATGGAAAGAAGAGAAATAAACAGTATTATTATTGTTATTATTATTATTATTATTATTATTATTATTATTATTATTATTATTATTATTATTATTATTATTGTTATTATTATTATTATTATTATTATTATTATTATTATTATTATTATTATTATTATTATTATTATTATTATTATTATTATTATTATTATTATTATTATTATTATTATTATTATTATTATTATTATTATTATTATTATTATTATTAATATTATTATTATTATTATTATTATTATTATTATTATTATTATTATTATTATTATTATTATTATTATTATTATTATTATTATTATTATTATTATTATTATTATTATTATTATTATTATTATTATTATTATTATTATTATTATTATTATTATTATTATTATTATTATTATTATTATTATTATTATTATTATTATTATTATTATTATTATTATTATTATTATTATTATTATTATTATTATTATTATTATTATTATTATTATTATTATTATTATTATTATTATTATTATTATTATTATTATTATTATTATTATTATTATTATTATTATTATTATTATTATTATTATTATTATTATTATTATTATTATTATTATTATTATTATTATTATTATTATTATTATTATTATTATTATTATTATTATTATTATTATTATTATTATTATTATTATTATTATTATTATTATTATTATTATTATTATTATTATTATTATTATTATTATTATTATTATTATTATTATTATTATTATTATTATTATTATTATTATTATTATTATTATTATTATTATTATTATTATTATTATTATTATTATTATTATTATTATTATTATTATTATTATTATTATTATTAATTATTATTATTATTATTATTATTATTATTATTATTATTATTATACACACGTCTGCATTGTTTTCTTCTTTGTTTTGGGTAAGGGCTCCAGCAGCAATAAAATGGAAAGCTGAAAAAAATTCCGAATTATGCTGTTACATTTAGTTCACACATTAAATAAATTATTTTTCTTTATTTTCATCTTCAATCTGTGATTCGAAAAGATTTCCAATATTATGGATTGGCTATGAAGAAAGGGAATCCGAGTAAACAAGGACTAACCATCGAATCATGATTCGACGATTCGAGGTTTTCTCAAAATATTGAACGATACGCGTGATAATTTTGACCAATATTATTTAGTTTCAACAATGACAGATATAAAATCGTTGCGTACTTTGTTGGTTTGCCGTAGTTACTACCAGCGACATGAAATAAAAATTTATTTCCCGCTCTCGGAGGGAAATAGTCGATTTAATTTACGTCACGTGACCAGCAATCCACCAATCACAAACAAGGGTAAAAACCATCAAAATACTAATGAACCACACGCGTGATACGAATGACCACGGGGATATTTCTATTTTATAAATCAAGTATTAAACACTTTGTTGTTTAACGAACGTGGGTTATGTGAACACTTGGGTTGCTATATGCAGAGCCATCTATTTACAAGAGTTGGGACACGCTTTCATGTGCCGCTATCGTCTCCTATTGGGCAGATGCCATTAACGTGATTTTTTGGACGCCATTTTCGTACTTTCGGCACCAGGGTTCTTGTTCTTTTGGCGCCAGGTTTCCTGTTTTAAGCAAAGCGCGCGGAAAAATACAACTTTTATCAGTGAAAACAAACATATAGGCTATTAAATTATTTATTGTTGTGTTAATAGGCACAATAGTAATCGAAATAAAAGTATTGTTTACTATTCCAACTGGGGACAAGAATTAGAAAAAGTTGTCTTTGACTGCAAAGAATAAACGTAAGAGCGTAAGAGATACTCTACAAACTCCTTGTCCTTTTAGCAATTCCAATAGCATTGAGCTGATTTACTCTTGAGCAACATGCTGATGAGATCAATAACATAGTATACATTGAAGTAAATTTTGTATTCTAATTTTGAGAGTCCATCAAATAAATATGGAGAAAGACAACTCATAAATGGTTATATTACTCTTGTTAAACAATCGCAAACCATTTCACAGAGTTCCAAAATGGCTGAAAAAAACACAACATTCTCTTGCACATGCGCGCTGCTGCTTAAAACGTGCTTGGGTCCAGGCCAAAAAACATAAATGGCATCAGTGTCCCAACTCTTGTAAATAGATGGCTCTGGCTATATGAGGCAGAGCCTTCTATGTTGAGTTTTTGTGCGTTGCCTCGCTCTGAGTTGGACCATTTTTGCGGCCTCGTAATGACTTGGCTCAACTCTTTTACATAGAAGGCTCTGATACGAGGCACCCAAAAGTCTTCAGAAAATCAGAAGTCATTCATGTGCGAATTTTGCGTGCATGTGCAACGTGAAGCTATGCGCATATAATCTAAATAAAAAATTTACAATAATCAAATAATTCTATAAGCTCATGAAAACACTGGAAGTTGAATGTTAATGTCATAGCTTTTCCATGGCTTTTTCATGAACATTCTGTTGATATAGGTCAGAACAATTTTGTTTTGCAATTGATGTTGTTGTGTATAGCATAACTAAAAATCAAACACGCCTTTTCTTGGTCAGGTACGCATCGGTAAAGTATAGAAAAGCCCTAGAAATAAGTCGACCGGGGTCTTATATTTTGCAAAATATATTATGAATTAGTGTTGTGAAAATGAACGTTTACTTACCTGTAAGCATAAGAAAACCGGGCCACATTTCGATATTCTTCGAAATCAATTTGTAAAATTTTGAAATAAATTTCTTGCATAGAAGCGTCATTTTCAATGTATCATGATCTTTTCTAAGCTATCATCTAATTCATTATATGCCAATATCAAACATCATAAGCCACCAGCAGTTTTTATAAGGGTTTATGTCATTATTCACATTCACTGAGCTGTGTAACTTTCAAAATCGTCTTTGCGTTGCAACAAAAAATCACAAACCAAAAGCAGTGATTCTGAGAGAGTCTTTTATAAAAAGTTTGATGGAAAGAATCAGGCAGTTTAATTAGCGTTAGTAAATCTACAATCTACTTGTGTAGTCACAGATCCTCTCCAGGCCATAATATGTGTAAATACACAAGCTGAAAATATTTCTTTGCAATTTTTTTACCGTCATTAAAGTTATGTAACTAGTCATTATCGAGTCCATCCTGTCGTGAGGGAAAGCGTTGATGATTTTTTGAAATTGTTTCCTATCATATTCTTCTTCAGTCTTAGTGTTATCGTTTGTTAACCAGGTGACGATGATTATCATGATAATGGAATGTCGATAGAAATTAAATCAATGTTTCGCAAGATAATTCATAATTTGTTATACCTGAAATCGTAAACACTTTCAACATCTGCAAAAATGAACACTTTTTTATAAAAGGAGGATGTTTCGTATGTTCTTTAGTGGCAAAAGCAGATTAAAGATTACCAAACACGATATCGGATTCAATTAGGATAATTTGTATTGTTTTAAACATGTCAACATATGTGCATTTCCTTATAACATAATATCTTGGTGGTCCATCAAATGAAATGTCACCAAGAACACTTAAAATGACGTCATCAGAAGGAGACTTCATCTATTAATTAAGGATGATGAAAAGAAAGTGAAATAAATTAATAAAAGACATGGCGATTAGAACGATAATAAGCAGTATAGTGTATATAATGATATATAGTTCTGCTTGATTTTCTTTCTGGTGTTATACTCTAGCCAAAGATCTGAAAAAAAAGATCAAATTATTTAAATTAATCATTAATCATTTTAAATTATGTAAATTGATTTACTTTTATAGAGTCAATGGAATCCCATCAATTGACTATACTCTGATAGAAAATGGAAAGTGTCTGAACTCAGGGCGGAGATCAACTATATGTATGCATCAATATTTGCAATAACTTCGTAAATTGAGTTTTTCCACTAAGTTGGTTTTTAGGAAGAAGCGATGGATATATTATGTGAATTTGAGCTTAATAATTCTACGAAATTCTAATCAATTTAAAAGGAAAAATTGGTCATTTATTAATCGGTCACAAAATAGCACTTTCATTGCATTTTATAAAAATAAATGAACGACATACAAAATTTAATATTGGACTTCATTTACTAAATATCAGTAGAGGAAATACCAACGACATTTCGATACCTTTTGAAATAAATTTGTAAATATTATGAAATACTCCTGTTATTCCTTTTACAGGTCGACATTGCTCATGAAAAATGTAATCAGATATCTATTGGAAATGCACATGTTGATCACGTGCAGTATTCTTTAGACGATCATCCTCTCAAATCTGTTGAATCCATTAAAGATCTTGGTAAATCATTGTTTCCTCCGATCTGAAATTCTCCCTTCACTGCAAAGCTATTGAGTCAAAAGCTCATTCTCGATCTTTTTTAATTTGGAAATGCTTCAAATCAAGAATTCCAAAGTTGTTATTAAAAGCCAGTATATGTAAGGCCTATCATTGAATCAAACACCGCAGTATGGAATCCAAACTACATCAAGGATATAATAGCCATCGAGAAGGTGCAGAAGAGATTTACTAAACGACTCTGCACAAATTAGCAAATATAGCCTTCACAAATTACTATGATCGTCTTACTGTCCTTCAATTAGAATCACTGTAACTACGTCGATTAAGAACGAATCTTACAATTACTTTCAAAATGCTACATGGCTTTGTTGAAGTCGATATGAATAATATTTTTCAATGAAATCAAAAACAAAATACACGTTAAGGCGAGGTCATCTTCTAATGTTGGCTCTCGTCGTGTTGTCAATGTTTGGAACACATTGCCTGATAGCTTTGTGACAGCAAAACATCCTATCATTAATAGCAATCGATTATCAAAGGTTGACTTATTGCAATATTGTACAAATTTTAATTTCGTTCAACTTTAAACAATATACTGTATCAATATATTTGATCATTCATTTTATTAATCATGCATAAAGCATTTGTAGGTTCTATTTAAGTGGAAGTTGTACTTCCCATTATTTGCCTGTCAATTTTTTTACACCATTTAATTTTTGACAAATATATTCTATTCTATTCTATTCTATTCTATTCTATTCTATTCTATTCTATTCTATTCTATTCTATTCTATTCTATTCTATTCTATTCTATTCTATTCTATTCTATTCTATTCTATTCTATTCTATTCTATTCTATTCTATTCTATTCTATTCTATTCTATTCTATTCTATTCTATTCTATTCTATTCTATTCTATTCTATTCTATTCTATTCTATTCTATTCTATTCTATTCTATTCTATTCTATTCTATTCTATTCTATTCTATTCTATTCTATTCTATTCTATTCTATTCTATTCTATTCTATTCTATTCTATTCTATTCTATTCTATTCTATTCTATTCTATTCTATTATCAAGGTTAACAGCTCTATATTATATGGCCTAACAAAATTATTGCCATCATTATGTTAACATAATAGGGTCAACTTATAAAATTCGAAAATCTAATTTTTTACCTTAACATGTTGTGCAAAGTGACTTGATTATACTTTGCCAAGATTTGTCGATAAATGGATAAGTATTTTTTGAGAAATAGGCAGTTGAGAAAGTGAGAATTTCATATCTTGAATAACGCCGGAAAAATGGAGAATGAAAGTTAATAATAAATTCTTTTTATTTCTGTAAAACAACAGTGGTTGGCTTATATACAAAATTTAAAATAGTAGTACATAATATTACAGTTAATTAGCTATATCCAAGATATTTTGATAAATTTTCAGAACTTAATTTAGATTTAAAAGTATGTACAGATCTACAGGAGTGAATATTTAGAGGTAATTGGTTATAAATATGTATGCAACGTTACCCAAAAAGGAGGATTAGCTCAGATGGCAGAGCAACCGAACTTCAGATCGGATCATATCTGATCGACCATGGTTCAAATCCCCCTAAGGTCAACTCAGCCTTGACTTTATCTGAAACATCAAATGAGTACCATCTGAGGATGGCGGATGGAATGGTCCAGGGGGAATTGTATTGTGAGTAGCTGCGGTGCATCGTTGCGCATTGACAATCAAGATCTATCTGCCATGAATCTGTTGAAATTGATCTGCAGTGTCGCGGCTGAGATCAACAAAGAGCGTTTAAAATCATTGCTCTCAGCGAAAAAAGCCACTCATCTAGAAATAAAGGAGTGATACGGATGCCTTCGGTAGGGCGACACCGTCTACATTACATTTACAAATGAGTTACAATACACATCTAGATGTGAGGTAGGCTTTAGTAATCTTCCATGACTGGAAATTTGAAATATTGAATTGTCTTCAGTCTCTCACTGAGTTACTAATGATTTTAAAGTAGAGAATTAAATCAAAATGTAAAAGCCTCTTTTACAAGCTATCGAGATTTAAATTAACTATAGACATTCATAATGAGGTAATATCCAAATCCGAGTTTAAGTAAAATATGATACGTTTAGTAAATCGGTGCTTTATAGCCCCAATTAAGTCGATATCTTTAGAACGAGATGATGACCATGTTTGTGATTCATATTCGAGTTCATAGGGCGTACACAGGTTATAAACATCTGTTTTTGAAAATTGAAATCACGGGAAGGGAAAACACGATATATCATCTTTTCTCTAATTCCAGCCTTTCTAACAATTGACGATATATGATGAGGGTGAAAATCTAGGGTGGATTTCATTAAAATTTCCAGGTCTTTATTTCAGAAACAGATTCTAATCTAGTATTATTGATAATGCAAGGCTTATGCTGATTATTTGAACCTAGGTGTAGTATTTTACATTTGTGTATAGCCATATAGTTAGTTGATTTTTTTCCGACCAGCACATTATTCTATTCAGGTCATCTTGTAATCGTTGATAGTCATTAAAGGAATTTGTTTGCAAATAGATATTACAAACATCAGCAAATATTTTATGCATTTTTGACGACATCTATATCAAATAATTGATGTAATTTAGAAATAAAATAGGTCCAAGTACTGACCGTTATGGCACACCTGACTCAACTTTGGTCCAATCAGAGGACACACCATTTACCGTCATTCTATGTACTCGTTCATTCATAAGACTCTTAATCCAATTATAAAGACGATCCTTAAACTTGACACCAGCTGCATCCAATTTCTGTAACAGTTTAGGATGAAACACGGTGTCAAAGACCCCCCGTGGGGGTTTACTCCATTATGACGGCTATACGGAGACTTGCCACTTTCTTTGGGTCCTTATTCCAGCTGAGAACATAACTTTTGGGTATCTTATTTTTGAACGTTTCAAGAATTTTGAAAACATTTTGCATCACTTTTGTGTATTTACTTAAAATCAATCAACCTGCTAGAAGTTTTTTGATAGCATCAACAGAATTTTTGGAACTTTGGGGTACTTTACCTTTTTCCAAAGTGGCAACCCCCTGTCCCCGAAGAGCTGGAGTTACCACCGGGCAAAGACCTCAACACTATCACGATCTAACTTTGAGGCCCAATGATTATTCACAGCTGTTGCCAGTTGTGTTATTGATGATCTGAGGCATGTAAAACCGTGCTGATATATACTGATGAAATCATTATTTTTAAGATGATCAACTAAATCGCCTTCAAGTAATCGCTCTATCAGCCGACATGCACACGATGTTAGACTAATCGGTCGATACGACGCTCGATTACTAGATGGCAATGACGTTTGACTTGAGCCAGTCCATAGGTAATCTAGATGTCTCCAGGGATAAATTGAACAATACGTATAATGGATAACATAATTGATTAGCAAACGTTTTGATAAATGCGTAAGAGATCAGGTCAATCCCAGAAGAAAGTTTTGGTTCCAAATGTTTGACTTGATGCATAACTCGGTTGTCTTTGTAGCATGAAGCGGCTGTGCTTCTCTCCGTTTAAAGTGAGAATGAAATTAAACGACGAATGAAAGTTAAGTGATGTCATACTGTTAAATTTTATATCACGACGAGTGAGCGCGATAAAATCACTGCGACTATCGAACATTCGTTCGTAAGAACGATCTATTCGAAAGTCGTGTTGTTGCAACGAAGGAATATTCGATAGTAGCGGGGATCTTATCGCGCTCACTTGTCGTAATAGAAATTGCTACCATATGACGTCACGTAAATTACATTCTCCGCTTTTCAAGATTTGAAATTCTCACTTTTTCAAATGCATATTTCTCAAAAAATAATTATCCGTCTATCGAAAAAACTTGGCAAAGTAGTCAAGTCACTTAGTACAACAAGTTCAAGTAAAAATTCACAGAACTTAAAATACAATATTTCTTTTGCGAAAATAGCACCTAGCTGAGCAACCACCATGCAAAAATCCTGGTTTTTGAGATAATCGCTAAATAAAAATAATTTCCCTCCGCATCTCAAATGAAAAAAGAATTGACGCATCAATACCAAAATATTTCTGTGTGCATAATCTATTTCCCTCGTGTTAAATAGATAGAATACAATTGAATAGAAAACAATAATATCCCCAAATGATTTACAAAGTTCTTTAAATTTTACATGTAAACGATATGATCACAGTTACAACCTACGAATAAAAGTTACCAATCATGCACTTCCCTTATCCATTCAATCAAAACCGTAAGAATAAAATATTCAACCTCAATAGCTGACATTTTATACAGAATTAAATATTGAAATTCGTCCGGAGTGCCAACGCAGAAATACCAACATAAGAGTAATCCTGCGAAATGGTAAGAAACGAAATCCTTATCAGATGGTCAAATCATGGACATCGGAGGGGTCGATTAAAGATAAATCAAAGTTAACGTCTGATGAACACTTAAATCGTGACACATTGAGCTTCATTCTCGTGTTCAATAAAAATCCAAGTTATCGAGAATACCAGTAAATTTATTTATACGATTATATACAATTTTATACAATTGATTTTCAGAACACAGCTGATGATAAAAGTCTGCGAAATTTCGTGCATGCGTGTGATCAACTTCACATATTTTCTCAATCATCTTGGTTATGCGCAGGTAAAGAAACCCAGGATGTTTCTTTTTTGCAAGGGATTACTAGTTTACAAAATAGCGATATCAATATTTCTGCTGTTATAGTTTTGGCTTGAGTTTCCAACAGCAACAACTTCTTCATTCTCAGAAGATTGAGTTTCCATTATTGTTATGGTGAACCTTAGTACATAACGCATCATTCGATGTAAAGAAATTAAAACGATTTTGTGACCCAACCTGACCAGGCAGTCCCATAAGGAAAGCCACAGTAGCTATATCGGTGCCAATTAATTCAGTTAATTTCTGCATTTCAGTTAATTTCTGCATTTCAGTTAATTTCTGCATTTCAGCATAGTATGCGTACATATTTTAGCCACGATCTAAATTTCTATTTTGAAGCATCTCCCAATTATCTGTCGAATTATTTGACATCTCTGCCAGTTAGCTTGGAACTAATTCAATATGTATAAAGCACACAGAAGACTCCCGGATACTTTTACACGAGAAGTGAGTTTATTACTAACAGTAAGAAGCTATATATACATCTGATCTTGATCTCGAATGCGAGGCTACATATTAATAATAAACTGTTATCTTACAATGAGAAATGCTAAACGCACGATTGATTACCCAACATTTGCCAAGAAGTAATACGATGATTTGGTCTACAATGGCCGCCTACAATGAATTTATAATACTTCATTTCGATTGTTGTCATACATTTAGCAGTGTTTAGCACTTTAAATATTAAATATGTGAACTAACCTTGAAATGCAACAACTGTATATTCTGTGTGCGCATGTGTAATATTTTATTTTGCAACAAAAAACAGCAACAACCACAACAACAACAATAACAATAACAACAACAATAAAAATAGCAATAACAATTACAATAACAACAACAATAGCAATAACAATAACAGCGACAACAACAAACAAAAACAACAACAACAATAAGAATAACAACAACAAAAAAAATAATAATAATAATAATAATAATAATAATAATAATAATAATAATAATAATAATAATAATAATAATAATAATAATAATAATAATAATAATAATAATAATAATAATAATAATAATAATAATAATAATAATAATAATAATAATAATAATAATAATAATAATAATAATAATAATGATAATAATAATAATAATAATAATAATAATAATAATAATAATAATAATAATAATAATAATGATAATAATAATAATGATAATAATAATAATAATGATAATAATAATAATAATAATAATAATAATAATAATAATAATAATAATAATAATAATAATAATAATAATAATAATAATAATAATAATAATAATAATAATAATAATAATAATAATAATAATAATAATAATAATAATAATAATAATAATAATAATAATAATAATAATAATAATAATAATAATAATAATAATAATAATAATAATAATAATAATAATAATAATAATAATAATAATAATAATAATAATAATAATAATAATAATAATAATAATAATAATAATAATAATAATAATAATAATAATAATAATAATAATAATAAATAATAATAATAATAATAATAATAATAATAATAATAATAATAATAATAATAATAATAATAATAATAATAATAATAATAATAATAATAATAATAATAATAATAATAATAATAATAATAATAATAATAATAATAATAATAATAATAATATAATAATAATAATAATAATAATAATAATAATAATAATAATAATAATAATAATAATAATAATAATAATAATAATAATAATAATAATAATAATAATAATAATAATAATAATAATAATAATAATAATAATAATAATAATAATAATAATAATAATAATAATAATAATAATAATAATAATAATAATAATAATAATAATAATAATAATAATAATAATAATAATAATAATAATAATAATAATAATAATAATAATAATAATAATAATAATAATAATAATAATAATAATAATAATAATAATAATAATAATAATAATAATAATAATAATAATAATAATAATAATAATAATAATAATAATAATAATAATAATAATAATAATAATAATAATAATAATAATAATAATAATAATAATAATAATAATAATAATAATAATAATAATAATAATAATAATAATAATAATAATAATAATAATAATAATAATAATAATAATAATAATAATAATAATAATAATAATAATAATAATAATAATAATAATAATAATAATAATAATAATAATAATAATAATAATAATAATAATAATAATAATAATAATAATAATAATAATAATAATAATAATAATAATAATAATAATAATAATAATAATAATAATAATAATAATAATAATAATAATAATAATAATAATAATAATAATAATAATAATAATAATAATAATAATAATAATAATAATAATAATAATAATAATAATAATAATAATAATAATAATAATAATAATAATAATAATAATAATAATAATAATAATAATAATAATAATAATAATAATAATAATAATAATAATAATAATAATAATAATAATAATAATAATAATAATAATAATAATAATAATAATAATAATAATAATAATAATAATAATAATAATAATAATAATAATAATAATAATAATAATAATAATAATAATAATAATAATAATAATAATAATAATAATAATAATAATAATAATAATAATAATAATAATAATAATAATAATAATAATAATAATAATAATAATAATAATAATAATAATAATAATAATAATAATAATAATAATAATAATAATAATAATAATAATAATAATAATAATAATAATAATAATAATAATAATAATAATAATAATAATAATAATAATAATAATAATAATAATATTAATAATAATAATAATTTTTTACTTTTTGCTTGCCAAAAGTTTAAGTAATAAATACAGTTGCAAATAATGTGTTGAATTCTGAATTGATTTTTGAGTTTTAATGTCAAATGTTCTTCATCATATCTTCGTGTCGGTTTCCTGCAAAATATTGATACAACACCAAATACATTTCCTTAATAAAGTTATATAACGGAAGGATTAGGAAAATGGAAGATCAATCGAAGTTCATATCTGGCAAACTATGGTTCAAGCCTCTGAAGGTCAACTAAGCCTTGGCTTTACCAAAAAATACAGAACTTGATAAATCATGTTCGCCTTTCTGCCAAATATGTCTTCTCCTCCACCCTAGCTCTAAACATAGCGTATATATATTTATCCCTGATTGAAATCATATAAGGCCTGTGAAACAATATGCTCAATGGAGATTTCTACTCCCAGGAAGTATGCCAGTATTTTTATTACCACTTTGTATTTGTATTACTACTATTTTTTGCTTGATTATGAAGAGCATACTTTCGTTACAGGATATAAGGAGCAGTGACATGATAAATGTCCCCGTAAATATCATACCCTAAGGCCCTGGTTAAACGACGGCAACATTTGCGTGACAAATCTGAGGTTTGTCTGACGTGTGTTTTTCGTGTTTTGAGGCAATCTTTTCAAGAGCGGCTAAAGGAACCTCAAATTTTCAAGACATGGATGCCGTTGATGTATATCTACACCAGGACGCATCCAGACCAAGGGAGGATCAGCTCCATCAGATGGCAGAGCAACCGAGCTTCAGATAGGATAATCTGTGTTTAACTGTAGTTCAAATCTTACGAAAGTTAACCCAGCCTTGACTTTATCTAAAACATCAAATGAAACTATCTAAGGAAGGCGGATGGAATGGTCCAAAGGGAATTGCGTTGTGAGTAGCTTCGGCGCATCGTTGCGCATTGACAATTGAGACTTATCTGCCATGAAATCTGTTGAAATTGATCTGCACTGTCGCGGCTGATATCAACATCATTGCGTTTAACATCATTGCTCTCAGCAAAAAGAGCCCCTCCTCTGGAAATAGAGGAAGATCAGTATACAGGTGTCTTCGGTATAGGGAGATACCGTCTAAATGACTTTTTTCATAAGATGTATGAAAATTGCAATGGATAATTGATCATCTTGCAGATGAAGACCTAGTTTCACAGAGGAGATTGCTTGGAACAAGGCTCCTGATTCTTGTTCTAATAAAGTTGTTTTCTTTCTTCACAAAGACGAATGTCTCATTCTTTTGCTTGCCTGGTGAATGGTGATGTATGTCCATTGTTTGATAACTGCAGTAAAACCTGGTGCAGTACATTCAGTAAGGGATATAGGAAGTATCGATTGGACCAGGTCTGCAGTGCTTCCCACAGATGAAAGAAAGGCCAGCAGTGCAAGATCATTTGCTGATCTTAAACCTGTAGACCACAAAAGGATGCTCGTAATGTAGCTTGTGTACAAGCGTTTGGATGTATGTTTTCATTCTTAATATCTTGGAAATGTCCTTTATGATAAAATCCCAAATTCACACATCGTTGCGCTGAAAATATGCATCAACTTAGGTGCTACATAGCAGTTTTTAAGTAAATAAATTGATGATTTGGATGATAAATGTTTATAAATGTTGTCCCATTGTTTTCATATTGTCTGCCTTCAGTTGTATGATATCTTTTAACGATTTTCTTCAAGCATTCTGCACGACGAAAAAGGATGTGATCTATTTTTTTTCTGAAATGCGAATAGTACCTTGGTCATGAAGGACGATGCCTTACTTTCCAGCGAGATCTGGATAAAACGTTTGGAAATTAACTTCCTGTAGGTGCCTACAGGCGGATAGGTACAACACGTCTCCATAGCGAAACTTTCACGGCTATACAGTAGCTAATGTACGCGCAAATGTTACCGTAGTTTTCCAAGGGCTTAACATGATGAGTGATTATTATGATGTTTGACTCACCGTTTTAATAATTGCATATTGAATGAATGTAATAAATTGGCGGGTAGCAAATTGCAAATTTAAGAATGTAATCTTCGTAGTACAGTATATCTTTATCAGTACTTGAACAGCATTCCTGAAATAAATATTATGTTTGCAAATAAAGTAGGGAAATTTATAATGTTTGATTCGATGCGTAGGCAAATTCATGCCATCAAATTAATACATAGAGGTGTATTACAGTTGCTTCCAGGTTGCCAAATTGTCATACGACTTTGGGAAAGCATACCCAGCCCATCAGCAGTTACTTCTCCAATTCAAATATATACATTTTAAGAAACTTAAAATCAGCATGCTGGAGAGACAATCACGAAGCAAACCAAAATATTATATCAGATTCAAGGTACAGATGTGAGTTGTTGGGGATTTTATGTGTGTAATTTTATTCTTTATGAACCTTTATGAGTACTTGGATTTTCTTGACGTATCACACCACCATTAAGTAGGTTTAGAAAATTATGTCCATATACAGCGTGAAGAAATGAATTATGCTAGGAAGTCTTAACTTTCTACTTATAAAAAAGTTATCCGTAATTTGTTTTATAATTAAATTTGTAGTAGCTCGACCCGCAATTTGTAATAGAATAATCTTAGCCAATCAGTGTCTTGATATCAGTTTTGTCATTTGTGAAAAGATGATACAACTAGTTTAGTCAATGTAGATCGAAAAACACGGAACCCCGAGGGGGGGTAACTCCATATGGTTTGGTATACGGGGAGGTGCCAATTATTGAGGGTACCTTTTCATCGTCTTGTAAAATATTTAGGGTATCGATTTCATGATTTTCAAAATATTTGGGCTATTACTTTTCAAAAAAGAAACTATTTGCAGGTATCAATTTGAAAATAATGCTTAAAGAACATAAAATGTTTTCTTCGCATTTGTGGATTATTTCTGGGGTATATATTTTGGTGTGGAAAAAATATTTGAGGTACCAATTTGGGATTAAAAAAAATTGTGAGGGGTATTTTTAAATTCAAATTGGCACCCCCCGTCCCTGAAGTTCTTGAGTTGATCCCCCCCCCCCCGTGCACGGAACCCAGGACAAATTGCAGCAGAAGGATTCTAGAACATAGTTTAACGCTTAAAAAGTTACTTAAAATCGAGAAAAATCGAGGTCGCGGGACATTACTTTATTTGCATTTAAAGTGGCAAGTTATTAACCCTCTCTAAAACGCCATTATGCCTTCAACAAAACGTCTTCGCACATGCTAATGTTCAGAAAACTGTCAAATTTAGATCGAAAGACAATACAACAAGATGGGAGACATCGTTCGCGTACATCCATGTCTGCGTATATGTAGCCGAATTAGGGTCAAAATTCGATTCACATGTTGATGATGTGTCTCACATGGCGACGATGTGTTTCACATGGCGATGATGTGTTTTCACATGGCGATGATGTATATTCCTGAATCAATGTTGGGAAGTAGCCTGCGCGCAGATCTTCATACAGGATCAGAATCTAGGCAAGAACCTCTATCCCGTGTTCCGCTCCATGAAACTGAGAGTCGCTGCACTCGTATGAAATGGAGTTCTGACGTAATGCACACAGGCTGACGGCGTTTGACTAATCAGAATCTAACTTCCTCGTTCATCCCCTCGAACTCTGGCAACGAAATGGCATTATTTGGCACGCTGTTGGACGTTTTAAATAAAATAAAAGTGGAAAGTATTTAGCTAACATGATTATCGACACCACTTTGTTGCTATTTTCTCTTCAATAATTTTTAAACATGACAAATTTTGCCTCGAAAAATCCGTCGAAACGATTGCTAATTCTCCGGAACAATTTTTAGAAGGTTACATGCTGCTTGCCTAGACAGTGATACACTTGCAATAAGCATGGTCAAAATCCCTACAAAAAATGCTAATTGAAAAACAGACTGGTAAAGTGTAGAAATGTTTTTATCATTTTTATTTAGGAATCTTTTTGCTGGTGCAAGTACTGGTTCAAGTTGATTGAGGTCTACCAACTATACCATTGTAACTACCATTGTGTAGATCGACCAATGGCTGTCAGTCCCATTGTTTTTGCTCTTGCGCTTACAAACCATTTGTCAACAAACAATCGAAAAGTGTGTAGACTGGCAATCAACATTCAACAAAGGTTACAGAGATCAGAGGTTACAAGACATTTCAATCGAATTTAATACTTTTGAAGTTTAGATTTCTATGCCTGGTTTGAGCATTTATGATTTATGAAGAGATTTTGACCGTGTTTTTTGCCAATGTCTAGGCAATAAGTATGTAAGAGCCTTATCGAAACTACTTTGGAGAATTAGTGATCGTTTGATACGATTTATTCAGCATTCAAGCGTGGAAGCGGTGGGTGTAAAATACCGACCAGCCGACTCGCCGACCACACAGACCAGATTGATTTAATCTAGAATTTCCGAGTTGACATGACGAATACTTCACGGCGTTGTACAGAATATTTTGTATGAACTTTTGATTCACATATACGATATTTATTATTTCTCCAATAAATATGACAGATAAATGTGATAAGCTTCATATTTAATGACCCTCAATGCATGAATAGGCTAGAATTGAAACCTCCAAGCCATACTGTATATGATTTTAAAGATGAGAATGTACAATTCGTCCGACGGTCCGTGCAAGTGCAACTTTTGCTTCATTATTTATTATCTTGCAAATAAATACGATGCCTGCTGAAGTCCTGAAGATTTATAAATTTTCTTTAATAGGTATGTTCTCCGTCGAATGTTCTTCCAATTTGTTCAGCTCAACAATTTAACCGGGAAAGCATCAACACAATTATGGTACGCACATCAATCCACGTTGTTTTTGTTTCGTAGTAATACATATTTACGAGATGTGGATTGTTATTATTCCTGTTATTGTTATGTGGAACCTTGATTGTAAATTCGCATGTATATTTAAACAATTATTCAAGTTTTAAAACAAGTGCTTTACTTAATTAATTAATTTTCTGTATACTTGAGCTTTGAATATTGTGGTCCAGACCGTCCAGGTCTTGTTTGTCTCGCGCTAGCCCCAATGCAAAGGTGAACAAGGACGATACTTAAGCATTTACGGTATAATATTATAACGCTGGTACTAAAGTAAAGGAAAGAATACAGAAAATTAAGTAAAGCAAATGTTTTAAATCTTGAATAATTGTTAAAATTTACTTGAAATTTACAATCAAGTATCCACATAACAACAACAGGAATAATAACAATCCACATCTCGTAAATATGTATTTAAAAATACTACGAAACAAAAACAACGTGGATTGATGTGCGTGCCACAATTGTGTCGATGCTCTCCCAGTTGAATTATTGAGCTGAACAAATTAGAAGAATTAATTCGACGGAGAACATACCAATTGAAGAAAATTTATAAATCTTCAGTCAGCAGAAAGTTCTTACAAAATATTCTGTACAACGCCGTGAAGTATTCGTCATGTCAACCCGGAAATTCTAGATTAAATCAAGCTGGTCTGTGTGGTCGGTGAGTCGGTGGGTCGGTATTTTACACCCACCGGCGTGGAAGTTGCTATACGATAACATGGCGGAACACCGAAGGCAAAATTGTCAAATTTAAAATTATTAGAGTGAAAGTAGCAACGAGGTGGCATTGATAATCATGCTAGCTAGCTACTTTCCATTTTATCACTGCCATATTATCGTATAGCATCCTTCCGCGCTTGACTGCTAAATAAATCGTTCCAAACGATTCTACAAAATAGTTTTGATAAGGTTCTTACATGCTGATTGCCTAGAGCTAGACACTGGAAAAAAGCTTCAATCAACGTCCACCAGCTGAAAAATCATCGTAATAAAATGAAAACAAACATTTCTACAGTTACCTAGGTTTGTTTTTAGCATTTTCGAAGGCATTTTGGCGATGTTTGTTGCCAGTATATGTGTATCATGGTCTAGGCAAGCAGGATGCCAATTATAAAATTCATAGAAGAGAAAATAGCGACAAAGTGGTGTCGATAATCATGTTGGCTAAATAATTTCCACTTCGTTCTATTTAAAACATCCAACAGCGTGCTAAATATTGCCATTTCGTTGCCAGAGTTCGAGGGGATGAACGAGGAAGTTAGATTTTGATCCCGTATTAAGGTCTGCGCGCAGGCTATTTTCCAACATCGATTCAGGAATATACATCATCGCCATGTGAAAACACATCATCGCCATGTGAAACACATCGTCGCCATGTGAGACACATCTTCAACATGTGAATCGAATTTTGACCATAATTCGGCTTCATATGCGTATGATTTTCTATAGTTTAATGGTGAAATGGTATACTTTCCTCCTCATTTTGGTACTCAAAAATATTGGATAGTGTTGTGTTTGATTATAACAAGGTAAAGAACTAAGACAACGACTACACTCTTTGAGTAGCAAAATAAGCATTGAGTATATTTAATATTAGCATACAGGATATGTGCATAAGCAATGTTGCCTAGCAACTGATTATAATACGTATTGTTAGAATACAACATACACCCGCTCTGATTAACGTTATATTTATGAATAAATGTATTGTATTTTATTGTATTGTGATTGAATAATAAGATTATAAGATTACTAAAGATAACTTGAAATTAACGTTAATCACTAAATATACTATTTATGATATACAATAAAGTCCTTTAAATGAGATGGTATATTGTTTCTAGAAGCTCGAGTTGGTCTTCTTTGTTTTAATTCATTGGCTTCAGGCTGTACAGTAGGGTAAATAATATGTTCCTCTGGTGGTGAATAGTAAGGTCGAATGTCTCGTGCATGTCGATGAATAATTCCAAAGTTTTTTGTTCTAATGTCATAACAATGATTACCAACATATTGTTGAACGATGACTGGTTTTTTTGACCAAGGAGACATTCCCTTACGTGGATTGAATATTCTGGTAAGTACTTGTTGTCCTTTTGTGTATGATTTCTTATTTGAATTTGATGATGTCGGAGTAGTATAGTTGTTTGTAGAATCATCGATAATGCTTGTATTATTCTTTTGAGTAGATGTTGTTGATGATGTAAGTGTTGAGCTTCTGTTAACAATGACTTCATGTGGTGCACGAAAATTACGATTAAACTGTCGTTGGCCAGGTGATTTTCCGTCATTGCCGTTAGGCGTAGCTAAATAATTGATTAAAAGTGAGCGGATTCCTTCTTTCCAAGGCTTCTTGGCTCGTGTAAATGCTTGAATGCCGTTCTTTAAATATCTATTGAATCTCTCAATTAACCCGTTGCTCTCTGGATGGTACGGTATTGTATGAATATGACATATGTCATGCGATTGCAGATAATGTTCAAAAACATCTGAAATAAACTGCGGTCCGTTATCGCTTACCAAGTCTTGTGGTAGACCAAAGATTGAAAATGTCTCATCCAACCAATTTATAACTGTGTTGCTATTAATGTTTGTTGTTGGTAGTAGACTTACATATTTAGTGGTGTAGTCAATTAGAGCTATGATGTATTGCTCAGATTTCGGTGCTACGAAGAATGGACCAGTAATGTCAATTGCTAGTTTAGTCCAAGGCGTGACTGGTGGAGGTACCTTTTTGTCGGCTGTAATGTTTCGTTTTGGGAGGCTTTTTGATGTTCCTTGACATCCATCACAGTGCTTGACGTATGTTTCTGCGTCTTTGTCCATGCCAGGCCACCAGTATGTTGATCGTAATTTCTGTTTCAAACGGACGATGCCAGGATGACCAGTGTGCTAGACTAAGAATGTGTCTTTGGAGTGATGATGGTATTACTACTTTATTATCTCGTAGGATGATGTTTGTGCCGTGTTGAGTGCGTACATCTAGCTCGTCTCGTATACGATGTAGACTTGATGAGAATGGATTATCTTTTATCTGGCGTAGTGAAGGCCATTGTGTAGTAATGTAGTTTGAGATAACTTGATAGCTGTCATCGTTTTTGGCGCTGGCTGCAATGTCTTCGAGACTGATACCTTCTGTGATGTACATAATGTCGATTGATGTAGCTGAATATGACGTAGTTGCTATGGTAGCGTCCGATATTTTTGTTGTTGGTAGTCTTGAAAAACCATCTGCAGGATTTTCCTTGCCAGGCTTGTATTGAAACGTATAGTTAAAACACTGTAGACGCTCAGACCATCGAATGAATTTTGATGATTTTCGTTTGTTTGATGGCATCAGTAATGTCTTGAGTGGCTGATGATCAGATTGCAATGTAAATTTACGCCCAAGTAAATATTTTTCAAAATGTTCACATGCCCATAATACTCCTAGTGCTTCCCTCTCATTAGTAGCATAATTTCGTTCACTAGTGCTAAGAGCATGAGAAGCAAATGCAATTGGTACTTCTTTTGAATTTTGAATTTGTGTGAGAACTGCACCAAGACCAATGTCGGATGCATCTGTAGTGAGTATTGTAGCTGCATACGGGTCGAATAAACGAAGACTAACCATTGAAGATAGAGCTTTTCTAATATCATTAGTAGCAGTTTGTTGATCATCTGTCCATACCCATTTGACATCTTTGCGTAGTAATTTGTAAAGAGATTCTAGTCTAGTAGCAGCGTTTGGTATATATTCTCTAAAGTAGTTCACTACACCCAAAAATGATTGTAATTGTTTTTTGTTTTCAGGATCAGGCATGTTTGAAATTGCAGTATAGCGTTCTGGATCTGGTTGAATGCTGTTGTTGGAGATCCGACGTCCAAGAAATGAAATAGATTGCTGATTAAAGATGCACTTCTTTGGATTGAGTCTGAAATCGTTATCGTTAAGTGCTTTTAATACTTGATGTAAAATGTTATCATGCTCTTGAATATTCTTTGCATAGATTAGAATGTCGTCAATATAAGATACACAACCTGGAATATTTGCCAAAGCTCTTTCAACACATGCTTGGAATGCTGATGCTGCATCTTTTAACCCCATAGGCAAACGTTTGTATTGATATAAGCCAAGTGGTGTGATAGATGCAGTGAGTGGACGACTTTCTTCGGCTAACTCGATGTGATAATATGCTTTAGATAAGTCTAGCTTTGTGAAGTGAGTAGAATCTTTTAAGTTATGACATAAATCGCTCATGTTAGGTAAAGGATGGCGTGTTGGGATGATTTGTTCATTTAGACTTGTTAAATCTGTGTAGTTTAATTATTATTAAGTATTTTAATGTATCCGTAATATATTCAGTATGGATTTTATATTGAAGCCAATAAATTATTAGCCTCCTTTTCATAGCCTCATTTTAGATATTTCAAATGAAGGAGTGGTTAGATGAACTATATATCGCTTTTCAATTTCAATCGTCTTCTGATCTAGACGTCATTTTATATACGTGGACATTTTATGAACTAAATAATTTGTATATTATATTTGATATTATCTGCACATTTAATAAGCAGTAATTATACATATATATCAAGATTAATACAATTTTATTATTAAAGTCAATTATACACGTTTTACTATATTGTGTTATTTTATCAATTATTAAAGTTGAAGTATATACCAACATTATTCGTTTTCTATTTCTTGATATTATTATAACTTCTTACAGCTAACGGGCCAATGGCAAATAAATTAAAAATTACCGATGTTGTTGGCAATTTCAACGGAGAAGGAGACGCTGATGAATGGTGGTCACGTTTTGAAATCGTAGCGAAATTACAAAACTATTCAAATGATGATATGGTGAATTTGGTACCACTTTTGCTTCGCGGATCGCCATTCTTAGTATATCAGAAAATTTCTGACAAGGATAAGAAGGACTTGAAAATTATTAAAAATAAAATTATTACTGCTTTTTCGTTGTCAAAATTTGCAGCTTACGAATTACTACGTAGCCGTACTTATAAACATGGGGAGAATATTGATGCCTACTTTAGCGACATCAAAAGATTATGCGACTTGGCTGGACTTGGTGGTGCTGAAGTAGCTTTTGTTGTTGGATTGCCGGAGAATATTAGTATGCAATTACGTGTTATTGCAGACGCCAAAGCGGAGACATTAGTTGCTAGAGCTCGTGTTATGATTGAAGCAGAAAATACCAAAAATAATACTGAATCGTTTACTGCCGTCGGCGTGAGTCGGCGTAACACTGGCTTTACAAAACACAACAGATATTGCGATGTATGTAAAAAACCGGGACATCTAACAGAAAAATGTTGGTCGAAGGGAAATAACAAACCCACTTGTTACCGTTGCGGTCAAGAAGGCCATATATCGACAGGATGCAAGAACCCTTCTCAGGGAAACGACAAAGGGGCCGTAGCATATACTGTGGAGCCAATTACGACCCCAAACAATTAAATGGCTTACTAATTGTAATTGTTACTATTGCTGGACGTGAATATAAAGCACTGGTTGATACAGGAAGCACTAGCACTATATTAACAAAAAATGTCATTGTATTATCTGAGCAAAATAAAAATAATTGTAAAAGGAATATTATTATGATGAATAATTCGTCAATTGAATGTTGTGGATCAACAAATACAAATATTACATTGAATTCAATTACAAAGAGTATTGAGTGTATTATTGTTGATAACTTAATTACCAATATTGATATTATTTTTGGCATGAATGCTATAACGGCTTTCGGCGGTTTGTCAATTGATCCGCACGGAAAGATTAGTATTGGTCGCATTAATTATCCGATAACTGCTAGTACCATTGATAGTAAAAAATCAGTTCAATCTAAAATTAATAATATTATTGAACTTAATGATTCCAATTTTTCTGCCCTTTTTGATGGAGAAAAATGGACTATCAAATGGAAATGGATAGAAGGAAAAGCTCCAGAATTCATGAAAAATGTTATTGGCCAGTACAATATGCAAGAGAATGTTAAAACGTCGTTTGACAAAAAACTTGAAGAATGGATAGAAAAAGGTTATTTGGTTTCGTATGATGAAAAGGAACTAGGGCCACCTAAAGCATTAATACCATTATTTGCAGTATTCCAAGAAAGTAAACAAAAGGTACGTCCTATTTTAGATTTTCGTGAGGTTAATCAAAGTGTGGATTTATATAGTGGTGCTAGTGACGTTTGTCTTCAAAAATTGCGTGAATGGCGTAAGAAATCAGTAAATTGCGCTATTGTTGATCTTAAGGATGCATATTTACAATTAAATGTTGATAAAAGTTTATGGCCTTATCAAACTGTTTTATTTAAAGGCCAGCGTTGGTGTTTGACCCGTATGGGATTTGGTCTTAACGTTGCGCCAATGATTATGTCAACCATTTTACGTAAGGTTTTATCTATGGATACGAAAGTTAAATCTGCATGCGATGCATATATTGATGATATTTATGTAGACGAAAGCATTGTTGACGCTGACTATGTTAGAGAACATTTATTACGTTTTGGGTTGTTAGCCAAACCAGTGGAACGATTTTCTGTAGCCGAACCGACAAGAGTATTGGGTCTCAATATAAATCGAGCTGGTGATAATTTGCTATGGAAAAGAGCTAATTCTTTAAATTTATGTGATATTGATATTTCGACTTTAACAAAGAGGGAATTATATTCATTGTGTGGCCGATTAATCGGAATCCATCCTGTTTGTAATTGGTTACGTATTTATTGCAGTTATTTAAAACGTTTATCAACTATTCACTCATGGGATGTTGTTTTACCAATAATTATTACAAAGAAAGTTAGAGAAGTATTAGATAAGGTTTTAAAAGATGATCCTGCCTGTGGACGCTGGAATATTCCCGTTATTCAAGATTGTCAAGTATGGTGTGACGCCAGTTCTATTGGTATGGGTGTCGCTTTGCAAGTTGACGGTGAAATAGTAGAGGATGCGTCGTGGCTGCGAAAAGATGAAGCTCATATTAACATAGCTGAACTTGATGCTGTTGTTCGTGGTATTAATTTAGCAGTAGCATGGCAATTAGATAAATTTGATGTTATGACTGATTCTGCATCTGTATATCGTTGGGTATCTGATTCATTATGTGGTAAAAAACGTTTTTCAACAAAGGCGCAAAGTGAGTTGTTAATAAGACGCCGTCTTGATTTGATTTGTTCCATTGTTAATGAATATAATCTAATTATTAATGTTAAATTGATTCGGTCGGCTGATAATCTTGCTGATTGTTTAACTCGTGTGCCAGTATCGTGGTTAAATAATAGAAATGATTGTTTAAAGAACAAAGATGATACTTTAAATATTACTGCAGCAGTTACGAACAATGAATCAAATATTAATGTTAATAATTTATCACAAGCTCATAATTTGATTCATGGTGGATTTTATCGCACAAAATGGTTAGCTGAAAAAGCAGGTATTGAATCAATTAATGATACTGAAGTTAAGAATATTATTGCTACTTGTGATGTTTGTCAATCTATCGATCCTTCACCAATTAGATGGGAGCATGGTGATTTATCTGTTGCAACTAATTGGTTACGTTTGGCTATTGATGTGTCCAAATATAGAGGAAAAAAGTATTTAACTATTATTGATTGTGGACCCTCTCGTTATGCCATATGGCGCCAAATTTCAAACGAAGGAGAAGACGAGTTATTGCGTAATCTATTAAATATTTTTACTGAACGTGGACCACCTAATGAAATTGTATGGGATAATTATTCTACATTTAAATCACATAAAGTTGTTACATTTTGTGCAGAATGGAGTGTATTGTTAAGCCCACGTGCTGTTTATCGACCTCAGGGAAACGGTATTATTGAGCGTCATCATCGTACTATAAAATGTTTTGCAGCTAGATCACGATGTTCGATTTTTAATGCGTTATATTGGTATAATAATACACCATCAGATCGTTTACCAATTCCGCCTGCTTGGCAATTATTTTTATATCAACCTAGATTAAAGTTTATAGTTCCTGAGAGAAATGTAAACGAATTTACAATTATGTTTAATGAAGGTGATTTAGTATGGGTAAAACCATCAGATAATACAAGATGTTTTGAAAATTGGTTGTCTGGAATAGTTATTAAGCAGGTATCTGCACAAAAGATTGACGTTAATATTAATGGTACCTCTTCCTACAGACATGTAGCTCATTTGCGCCATCGCCAATCTGGCGCAGTTACTGATTCTTGTATTGATGATACTCATGTTATTACAGATCATTTATCTGAAGCTTCATCTGATGCTGATGACGATAACAATGTCAATGATGATGAAATTAATTTATCTGATGACCAAAATGAAAATGATGTTGTCCGAAATATTATTGACCGTCCTATTCGACAGCGACGACCACCACAATGGTTGCAAGATTATGAAAGAACTTAACATTTTATATTTGTAATTTAACATTTATTATATACAAACTTTTTGTCCTACTTTCAAAGTTATTTAACACTTGTAGATCTTGAGATCTGGGTGGGATGTAGTTTAATTATTATTAAGTATTTTAATGTATCCGTAATATATTCAGTATGGATTTTATATTGAAGCCAATAAATTATTAGCCTCCTTTTCATAGCCTCATTTTAGATATTTCAAATGAAGGAGTGGTTAGATGAACTATATATCGCTTTTCAATTTCAATCGTCTTCTGATCTAGACGTCATTTTATATACGTGGACATTTTATGAACTAAATAATTTGTATATTATATTTGATATTATCTGCACATTTAATAAGCAGTAATTATACATATATATCAAGATTAATACAATTTTATTATTAAAGTCAATTATACACGTTTTACTATATTGTGTTATTTTATCAATTATTAAAGTTGAAGTATATACCAACATTATTCGTTTTCTATTTCTTGATATTATTATAACTTCTTACAATCTGCAGTTATTCTTACAGATCCGTCAGGTTTCCAGACAGGAACTATACAATGTGCCCATTCTGATTTGTCGATTTTCTCCCATATCCCTGTTTTTACCATGTTGTTGATTTCTTGTTTTACTAATTCTTCTTTAGCCAGTGGAATTGTTCTTAATTTGTTTGCATTTGGTTTGTAATTGTCTCTTAGAAGAATAGTATGTCTGTACTCAGGAAATTTACCAATTTCAGTCTTTTGTAAATTTGAGAATGGCTTTAGAAATTTTTCTGAGTCTTTGATTGAGTTTATAGTGCCGGTCTTTCCGTCTAGACAAAGACCTAATGCTCGAATGGCATTTTGACCAATAATTGAATGTTGCTTATTGTCAATTATGTAAATGTCAATGTTGTTTTTATGTCCTGCAATAGTAATTGGACAATTTATTATTCCTTTTATACCAATGATCGGTGTACCATCATAATTGAGTAGATTGGCTTTTGGTTTTTGCAATGGTATCTGATCTTGTAGGAATTTGCAGTAGATTTCATGGCTGATTATTGTAGCACATGCACCAGTGTCGATCATAGCTGTGATTTGCGTTGATTTATTGCCATGGTGAATTTCCATTGTGGTATTCCATGAATAAATGTTGTTTACCGTCTGAGAGACATCATCAATGGCTGATTCTTGCTGTGTAGTAGATGACTCCTTTGTAGTTTCGGTGAATTTGATGATACTTACCTTTTTATCATTCTTGTTTGATTTTTTGCAGACTTTGGCAAAATGTCCTGTTGATCCACAGCTATTGCATATTGCCTCTTTGGCTGGGCAATCATTTCGGCCGTTTTCGTGACGTTTGTAGCCACAAAACCAACAATTGTCTGTTGTAGTCGATTGTTTCTGTGATTGATTGTTCTTTGTTTTGGATGCTAATACCTTCTTTGTTTGCTTTACCGCTTGTATATTGCTTGCGTGATTTGTATTTGTGGCTTGTAGTTTTACTTGTTCTTTACGTGCCGCTTCTTCAGATTGCGATATATTTAAAAAGGATTCCAATTCAATTTTGGTTTCCCGTAGAAGTCTTGTTTGTGTAGATTTTGAATGAACTCCTGCTGCTAATAATATCGCTAACACGTAATCCTCTTTTTCTTCCAACTTTATTTTTCGACACAAATTTCTAAGTTCTGAAACAAATTCAGCAATAGTTTCTGATTTGTGTTGCTTTCTTGTGAATAATTCTGTTGCTGATCGAATTTCACAGCCTTTTTCTTCGAATATAGATGCTGCTGCTTTCTTTATAGAATCAAAACTCTGTCCTTGTATACTTGACAAGGTTGAATTGCCTTCTGCCAATCGCATACCTTCGGTACCTAGCAAACTTCTAAAAAATTGATTTTGAACATCTCCAGTTAGTTGCTTGTTTTCTGACAAACCGTGGTTATATATTGCGATGTAGTCCTCGACTTGTCGTAGCCAACGTTCCCAGTTTGGTCTTTCATCTGTTGGATGTTCTAGATATGGTGGTGGTAATCTGATTGGTATACTTTTTAACTCTGCCATGACTTGTGACGAATAATGAGTTAAGAATAAAAATTTAATGAATGTATATGTATCATTAAATAATTGAATGTATATATGTATAATATGAATAAAATAATAAAATTTATCCTCGTCGCCAATTTGTTGTGTTTGATTATAACAAGGTAAAGAACTAAGACAACGACTACACTCTTTGAGTAGCAAAATAAGTATTGAGTATATTTAATATTAGCATACAGGATATGTGCATAAGCAATGTTGCCTAGCAACTGATTATAATACGTATTGTTAGAATACAACAGATAGGAAGAAATTCTCTCACGAAATAATTCTGAATGGAGCGTATCAGTTCGATGGTCTTCCCAGTGCTATTTTGAACCAAGGATGACATCATTATTAAGGCTTCAAAGCAAAAATCTGTAGAAATTCAATAGCACTTATTGTAATGGCTTTCTATTTGGCCAAAATCAAGGTTATATTATTTTAACTAAAGTAAGTGAGACATATTTTAATTAATTATATTCAATTATTCTAATGTTTGTTTGATATGTAGCATGATGTGGTAATAAAAATGATTAGGATTCAGTTGTTTGTTAAGACAGGATCGTCAGGATGTAAGGCTCTCAGATGAAGAAATTAACGGAAAAAATATAACATGAGACATTGTATTCTGCTTTCATGTAAACGAGTGTCATAACAATGGCAAAAACACAACATACAGTAAATCAATCAATCAATCAAACAGTTCCATTAATCAATGATAATAACTACTTAAACGACTGGAGGAGTGAATAACAGAATATCAATAATATCCAAAAGTCTTGTGGCGAATATCCAAATTTAAAACATCATTGCAGAATAGGTTAGTTGCTGCTATATTCACTACACCTAAATCCATCGTTCAAAACGATGTATTTCCACGCTGTACACTCGGTTTCAGGAAAGCAGAATACAATGGACCTCGTTTAATATTCTTCCTTAAATTTCTTCCCGTTTTCCGTAAATCAGACGTGCCCAACTATGTGGTGTCCCTGAGTGTGTTCTTTTTTTATTGCGTGTATTCTCTTATTTTTTTAAATATCGCTCAGTTTTTAGCCCTAAATTAATGGCATAGCTTCGCTTTCATGCCGATTGTAACAGATTTTTATAAACTTAAGCACCTTCCGCCACTTTGATTTTTCTTGATTTTGGATATGTTTGTTCAGCATAAAATTCTACCCTAGATTCCATAAAAAAGCTTTGTTGAAATTTGTCCTTGGTCAAATTTTACGTTGACTGGACTAAACTGAAAAAAATTGATTTTCTCTTTTCGCATGACAATAAAATCCGTTCCAAGCAAACATTGTCAACAGTAAAATTGTTTGTAGTTTTTGTTTGAAGTTATGACTTGTAGAGAGATACGTCATTTATAATTTTTATATGAAATGGAAAAAAGTTTATTCAAATAATGATTGTCAGGACAGCAAATGATAGGAAGTTGGTGTTGTTACTTAATTTTTCTGGTTACAAGAATGGCGCTGAGCTGCTGAAATCGTACAATTAATGCATCTTCGTCGTCGACGCTAAAGACAGGTGAAAACATACTTAATTTCTTATGATTGCTTGTAAACAACTTGAATGCGTATTTTGACATTTTTAGAGGTTTACTTTTCCAGAGTATGACGTGACTCTCTGCAAGACATGACATCAGGCGCAAGTGCCCCATTGCCAGACGTGGCCATTGCTGGATTTTCGAATTATCATAAGGCCAGGCGTTTGATGTGGTCCTGTAATGGCAGAAAGTGCTATAGGCATGCTGCAAATCTCAAAATTTTTGATCACTCTGCTCGCATTTGATTTATCAAAAACACAGTCGATGATACCAAAACGGCAATCCACAAACATTTTCTTCTAGCGATGATCCTGCACGGAAGAAGCAAAGCAAACTTGATTCATTTGTTTTTCATTCACTTATGCGAACATTATTCGAGTTCTCAAATCAAAACATCAAACCCGTAAGATAAAGCACTTGAAATGTTACCATGTTGTAGTAGTTAAAACTCCGCAATGTAATTCAAACCTCACTGAGTATTATGAGAATACATCACAAAAAGGAAACTTCACGAGGAGCGCTTCCCATGAAGTAATCTCTATATATTAGTTTAGATAAACATACTTTTTTGCACTGAATGCTACTGTAAAAATTGTAATATCTATCGTGATTGTACATATATGAGTGGCGTATTTGATTAAACAGAAGTGTATCTAAAACATTCTACTTCACTTACGTGGCTAACAATGCAATCGTACCAAAAAAATGCTCTAGTCGTGTGTCTTAAATCAGTAATGTAGTTTTTGATATCAGCTGGAATGTTATCGGGGTTGATTTTTGCCAGTGTTTGCCCCTTTTCTGTGCATGCTGTTTTGGCATCCGCAAGTGTCACTATATACAAAACAAAAAAGCAAAATACATATTAATAGTAAGCTCTAGCAATGCTTAATGTTATTCACCCTCTTTGCGAACAATATTCAAATGGTCAAATCAAACCGTAGTCATTGTTTTTTACAATTATATCGTTGTCATTATGATTATGATTATTATGTTTATATCATTTACAGACTGTATCATGTAATGTCACATTTCTAAAAAATTGTGACTTGATTACTTACAAATTATCGAAATTATTACAGAATTACGTTTTCCTAATGGAGGTAAGACTGTCGTTCAATATTTTACGTGTCTTGAAAGAAGAAATAAGAAAACTACCAAGGAGATAGCTAATACATAGAAGAGGATTTGAGAATAGAGTGACCAATTTTTCTTTCATTGGTTTTGTAGCGGGTGGAATGAGTCGATGACTATTAATTACCACACGCGTACATAGGAGATTCTGATATAGATATATTTGATGTAATAATAACTGTAGCTGGCCACCAACAGGGAGAGGATGAATGAGGGTTAATATGACCGTTGATAAACAGAGCCTCTATGAAGGTGGACCAGCTTTGCTAATGTAGGTGCTGTCGCCACGAAGGGCAGACGTGAAGAGAGTTAATACATTACAGACAGTGATTTACATTCACAAGGTATACGTGATTACAAACGGAAGCCTTACAGTTCACAAAGGAAATACATTATGGATAAGACAATAGACATAAAACAATCCACTACAGTTCAGTTTCAAGGCAAAACCTACACATTGTAGGATAATCGTTAGACGATGACTCAAGATAATCACACAGTGGAGTTATCAACAGAATGAATATATTAGTATCACTACACTTATATATATGACATAGAAATGAGGCTACATGACAAAGAGGCTAGACTATATATTGATTATCACACATCTCCCCTTGGAGTCTATTTATAATAGAATGAAAATAGGCTAAGGATAATCTTGAGTAAGTGTACTAGTACCAAAATGTTGTAGCTAAATTTATCAGAAGGATAAGACAAACTGCTTCCAATAAATGATTAATTGAGCAAGTTGAGTAAGTTATGATAATTGTGTTAATTTGTTAAAAGTAAGTAAATTTAAAATACGGTAAAATAGTATTTTATCAAACTAATACGAAACTAGTAGCTAATTGAAATAAAGTATAAATCAGCAAGTACGTTGTAGATTTTCTCAAGACGCAATAATATACTGTGATAAACGTAATAAATTTCTGATACGTAATAGATTTCATAAGCGTAATAAATTTCTGATGCGTAATATTGCTTGTGGCTATAATGTGATTTGGTACTATTATTATAAATGGTAATAGAATTAGCTCTCTTCGATAAGTCTTTGAGGTTTGCGGCGGTTTCTAGTACTACGACGCGGAGCTGTAAGATCCGGATTTGAAGTCGGAAAGGCAGATTCTGTAGTCGTAGTAGTCGTACTTGCATCCGAAGATGTCGACGGAGAAGATGTTGTAGGAAACCGGCGACGGATAAGACGGCGATTGCGACGAAGTAAACGTCCACTAACTAACTTGATAAAATAATCTCGATTAGATAATACCTCAACAATAATACCGTATTTAGTCCATTCCTTGGTGATTGGGTGTTGGACTGCAACATGGTTGCCAACTTCAAAATATGGTAATGGATGTGCAGAGGCATTGTAGCGGCGTTCTAATTTTTCATGAGCGACAGCAGCGTGTTCTTCAGCATCATGCTGCGATTTTTGCCATTTCGGATCGAAAGTTCGACGATGTGCGGGTAACGTGTCTTGTACAGGACGGCCAAATACAATTTGAGCTGTTGATCTACCATCGGAACCAGGCGTATTTCTATATTGTAACAATGCTTTGGTCCATTCGTCAGCATTTAAACATGAGCGAGAAGAATCCCAACAACGGCTAATAAGTTTTTTCATTGATTTAATCCCAGCCTCGGCTCGGCCATTTGACTGTGGATAATATGGCGATGATGGGCTTTTGGTGATGCCCCATTGAAGTAAAAAGTCATTAAATGTTTTGGCTATAAATTGTGGGCCATTATCACAGCAAAAGGTATTCGGTACTGAGCTCTGACAAAATACAGATCTTAGCGAGTTTATAACGGTACCTGTAGGAGCATTCTTACCAAGGTTGAATATAAATGGCCAACCAGAGTAGGCATCAATAATAACGAGGAATTGATGGGCAGCATACGTACCAATGTCACCGTGAAGTTCTTCGAATGCTTTTGTTGGTGCAGGACGAGAACGTAGAGGCTCTTTTCCTTGAGAAGGTAATTCTTGTTGGCAAGGTTGACAGGAACGCGTGACTTGTTCAATCGCTGAGTCTAGGCCAGGCCAATAGACAATGTTTCTAGCACGTTGACGTGTACGATAAACGCCTTGATGTCCTTCGTGTAATTTAGCTAGAATTGATGGTCGTAATTGAGACGGAATGATTAGGCGACAACCGTATAGAACGAGATCGTCATCAATACTAAGATGATGTCGCAGATTCCAGTATGGTCGTAGAGCGTCGTCCACCGAGTCTTTTACGTCAGGAAATCCATCTCGTACCAATTGACGTAGTGCTTGGTATTCGCTGTCATGGTTACCATGGTGAAGGACATCACTTACACGGAGGTCTAGTGGAGAGTCGGCATGAGATATTGCTAATACGGAGTTGATAAATGCTGTAGTTTCTTGTGCACCTGATATATCGTTCTCATTTGGTGTAGACACAGGTGCCCTTGAAAGAGCATCTGCTGAGTGATGATCTTTTCCAGGCACCCAAGTTACTTTAAAATTGTACTGCAGCAACTTCATCCGTAATCTCTGTAACCGAGGGTTGGTAATTTCATCTAACCTGAAATTGTTCAAAATAGGCACAAGTGGCTTATGATCCACTTGAACGTCAAATGTGGGTAAGCCCATTAAGAATGTATGGCATTTAGTAGTAGCCCATACAACAGCGAGTAGCTCTAACTCTATCATTGCGTAGCGTGATTCTGTATCCGTTAGAAATCGCGAACCCGCTTGAACCAGACGCCAAGTACCATCTAATTGTTGTTGCTGTAATATAAAACCTAGACCTTTTAAGCGGCTTGCGTCTGTAGATAACATTGTAGGTCTCGATGGGTCGTAATATGCCAGTACAGGGGCAGATATTAATGCTTTTTTAACTTCAATAAAAGCATTAGTATGAACATCAGTCCAATAAAATGTATTCCGTGTTTGTAACAAGGGACGGAGAGGTTCCGCAGCGGCGGATATAGTGTTTGTAAATGCAGATAATTGGTTAACTAGCCCTAAGAACGATCTAAGTTCAGTTATATTTTCAGGGCGAGGGAATTCTTTTATAGCCGATATAATGTTGTTGTCTATAGTATAACCATCAGAAGAAAGTTCAAATCCAGCAAATCGCACGGATGATTTTGCGTATTGAAATTTGTTTTTGTTCAGCGAGATACCACGTTCACGACAGCGTTGTAAAAACTGGCGTACATGTTGTGTGTGTGTCGCTGGTGAATTGTCATAAATAATTACGTCATCGACGACTTTTCGGAAACCGGTAAGACCAGAGAAAGCCTCGTCCATACGGCGATTATAATGTTCACTTATACTAGATATGCCAAACGGGGCCCGCAAATATTTAAAGCGGCCGAATGGCGTTATAAATGTTGTTAGATCCTGACTAACGGGGTCAAGAGGGCATTGATGATAGCCTTTCAATGCATCAAATGTCGTAAATACTTTTGCATGTGATGATGAAATGTCAGCAATAGATTCAGCTGGCGTTGGTGATGTGTAACGCTCACGTTTAACAAAACGATTTAATTTTGATAAGTCGACGCAAAGACGTACATCGTCAGAGTTTTTCTTAGGGGCGACAACTATAGGTGCGCACCAATCAGTTGGCTCTGTTACAGGGGCTATAATTCCCTCTGTTTGTAATTGATCTAATACAGTTTTTAATTTATCTTTATATGCAAACGGAATACGCCTTGGAGTCGTAACACAAAATGGTGTGGCGTCATCAGATAGACGAATAGTAAATTGTTCACCAGGCATAGCTTTGACTTTTCCGTCAAATACATCCGGGAAGTCATTGAAAATATTTTCTACGTTAATGTTATTTGAATTGTTGTTGTCAATTATATTCAATAAGGGGTCAAATGATGACTTGTCCATAGAATTAGAGGTTGCTGGTAATGGTGTTGGGTAATGAGATGGTATTATGCCTAATGAACGGCTAGTATACCAAGATAAAAACACACCAGGGACACCTTCTAAGACATAAACGTCATCAATCACAGTTGTACCCCCGAGGGTAAATTCAGCCGGAAAACGGCCTATGGCTTTTATACTGTGACCATCGGCAGCTTTTGGTGAAATGTCAGCTGGTAATAGATTATTTTTATCAATACATAATTGCTTCAAAATTGCAGGACCGGCGGCAGTAATGTCTGCACCTGTGTCGGGTGTTACATTGATTGAACCATGTTTGGCTACGTGGCCACCGATTTTGACTGAGATAGATGGGGCTTTACGTCCTATTGTTGCTAATATGGACCCAACTTGACCTTGAGGGCGAGTTGTAGACTTAGAGGTCTTACTTTTTGAACGGCATGCATTCGAAAAATGCCCTTGTTTGCCACATTGTCCACAAAAGCGATTTGTAGCAGGACAATCATCACGGTCGTGTTGTTTTCGACCACAGTAAGAACATTTTTCATTGTCATTTATATTGTCCTTAGAATTAGATGCTGTAAAATTTTTCTTATTTGTTTGTTTTTGAACCGCATGTACTGAGGGTTCAATATCACCTTTAATATCACTACGGTGTAAACGTGCTGCTTCCTCGGAGCGGCACTGAGCAATGGCTTTTTCTAAAGTTAATTTTTCAATGGAAAGTAATTTTTGAGTGATATCTCCATCGTAAATACCGCTCACAATTCTGTCTCTTAGGACACAGTCTTCAGTCTTGCACTCTTGACAGTGAGTGCAATAGTGGCAAGTTTTTAACAACTCGCGCAGATCAGTTAGCCAATCGTCAAATGACTCACCGATTTGTTGCTCTCGTTGATTAAAAGTTTTTCTTTCTATCACCACGTTCAGCTGGCCACGAAGATGACGACGAAGTGCTGAAATAATGTTAGCAGGCGTGGAAGCATCAGCGGCTGACAAATTTCTAACAACTTTAAAAGTATCGGTTGAAATGCATAACTTCATTGCAGCCAATTGCGTCGACAACGGCTGATCTTTAAGGCCAGAAATTTCATGGTATGCTGACCAACGATCACTCCATATCTCAAAATTTTCACCGCGATCTATAGCAATGTCCAGATACGGTGCTCTAATAGATGACGGTAGACGGTAACTATTAGTTGTTTGATGTTGTGATTCGTTACGGGATTGTGTAGAATTAGACGAGCCAGTAGAATCGGCAATACTCGACGGTGGAGTAGTCATGTTAAAAATTTCAAAATAATAATAATGATGTTTGTAATAAACGAATAAAGTTTATACTCGCAGCGCCATGTAGGATAATCGTTAGACGATGACTCAAGATAATCACACAGTGGAGTTATCAACAGAATGAATATATTAGTATCACTACACTTATATATATGACATAGAAATGAGGCTACATAACAAAGAGGCTAGACTATATATTGATTATCACACACACATATCTTCCCTATTTTACAACAAAATTCCTTACCGATGGTAGCGTTGATCGCGCAGAAAAAGAGAAAGCCCGAGAGAAATGAGCTTCGTCCTTTATATTGCCATTGTTACAGAATCTAAATTTTCTAATGGGTCTAGGATCCTGGTTGTATCGTCCAGTTTGTATTCTTAGTGTGTGTGAGCTAGTTTTAAATTTTGTAATTGTTGTGTAATATGCAATTTGTAATAATCAAGCTGTTCTGTTTTATATATGTGAAGTTGTAATTCTATGTGTAATTGACGTCATCACCCTATGTAATTCCTGTAATCTATATCTATTTGTAATTTGAATAATAAATCAGTTCCAGTTTGATCGTCGTTGTGTTCGCTGGGACTCAATGTCGTTATAGCCAATCCTGCTATACGACAGTAATATGGTGTCTCTTCCCCAAGTATTTGTTAAAAAAAGGTAAGAGTAAGATTGCAATTCAAATTTCATCCCGATTGTCTCAGCAAAATAATATTTTTCTATTTTCTTTTTCTGGTAATTTGAAAATCTCTGGACATATCTATTTTCTAGGGCAATTTTATCCGATTCATCAGATGCTTTTGGGTGCTCTTATGTGAAATATCTTCGATGTTAATTGCTTTAATTGATAGTCGTAATTTTGCTAAATAGTCATTTATTTTATTTAGACATAGAGTTTGTTGGAATGTAAAATCATTTCACCGAGAGTCTTAGATTATATTGCTTCAGTGTCTGTATAAAAAGCCGAAGCATAATTTTATCATGTTTATTTTAATTTGGATAGATAAAGGATATATACCTAACTCCATTCTTGTGGCATATAGTTGCTAGAATTTTTCCTTATCATTAAAATGTTTTTCATTATTCAGCTTCTCAAGAGGAGTATTGTTTTTATTGGTTATTATTTCTCTCCAAGACTCATACAAGGCTATTGCCATTCTATAAAAATAATGTAAATTGTGAAGAAGTTGAATTTTGTTTTTCGACGATTTTCCCATATTTAGTTAACGAGAACCATGCTTTCTCTGCTTTCAAACAGAGTTCTCGGATGCCATGAATAAGTTTAAATCCCTAGTGAATGTAAACCCTAGATAGTTATACATGACAGTGTACTCAACAATGGAATCTCCAAAACGAAATTGACGAGAGTAGGGAATAACTGGCTTTGTTTGAAATACGACAACTTTTGATTTATTCAAATTGAATTCCGATTCCCAAATTTTAGAAAAGTCGTATGCCTTGTCTAAACATTTCTGAAGTCCATCAGCTGGTATAGGTAGATAACAATGTCGTCCGCGTATAGCAATGCGTTCAGCTTCTCTAGACTGGTAAAGTTATCAGGTATGTGTTTTCGCATTTGAAATTCTTAGCTAAGTCATTAATATAAATATTGAACAAAAGAGGACTAATTACGCAGCCTTGTCTTACCCCTATTGAGACAGGAAACGTTTCCGTGATTTTGGAATCATAAAATACTGAAGCTGACATGTTAGAATACAAGTTTTTAATAATTTCGAAACATTTTTCTCTTACGTCAAGGGCAGATAGTTTTTTTCAGAAGAAATTTGTGTGATACAGAATCAAAAGTTGTTTTTAAGTCTATAAAGCATCCATATAATTGTTTATTTTTTCCTGTATATTTGTTAATTATGGTTTTGAGTGTAATCAATTGGTCCGCCGTGCGTTTGCCTGGAACAAATCCTGCTTAATGCTTACATATTATTTTATGTTCCTGTACGAAAAGGAAAGTCACATGTTTAAAATCAAACAGAAAAGTTTGCCAATTATGCTAATTAAACTGCTTCCTCTATAATTTGATGGATTTAAAGGGTCTCCGTCCTTGAAAAATGGTTTGATTAATGCTTGCCTCCAAACTTTAGGGTAATAGCCTGTATCAAGTATTACATTAAATAGTTTAAAATAGATGGGTAAAAGAGTACTACAATGCTGCAACACTGATTATAAGAAGAAAATGAATTGGAAATAAAAAATTTATTCTCTACAGAAGTATTATATTCCTTTACAGTGAAGGGTTCATATTAATTCAAACAATATTTGAATTTTCACTGCCCGTGTGAATGAGAAAGGTAAATTCACCGTCTCGCCGACTTTATCAACTTTTCTACGCTTTTCTTTCAATTTAGGCAAATTTATAGCCTCTGTATAAGATAAATATAGTCTGTAAGTTGACTCACCCACACCTCGACATTGCCAGCTCGACGATGCCTCGCTAAACGTCAGATATATTGTGCTGTTCTTTTGTAGAGCCTGCCATCACTTATTGTGAGCTATTGGTTGGCAGTATTTAGGACAGCAGTTGAATGGCGTCTTTCGCTTAATATGACTTGCCAAAAGTTGACACAATAATGAAGTACTGGAGTAATTGCTTAATGTGTTCCCATATGATACGAATGAAATAGCCAAATGATTACAGAAAATACAGAAATGATTCCTTAAGGCCTGCACAAACGATCCAACTTTGTCGTTTCGAACTCCCGGGGGGGGGGGTAACTCCACTATGACGGCTATACGGGGACGTGCCACTTTTTTGGGGTCCATGTTCCAGCTGAGAAAAAACGTTTTGGGTATGAGATTTTAAATTTTGGAGCTTTTGGGTATCCTATTTTTGACTTTTTCAAGAATTTTTGAAAGCATTTTGCGTCATTTTTGTGTATTTACTTAAAATCAATCAACCTGTACTTTTTGTGCTGTTCATAAATGATATTGTAGATGTCATCGAGGGAATAACGGGTGTCAAATGTTTTGCTGATGACACCAAGTTGTACTATCCCCGCGATTCACCAGATAATTCAGATTTTCTTACTACTTTGACAAACTTTTGCGATTGGACTGATATTTGGCAGCCGACAATAGCATTTCACAAGTGCTACGCAATGTCTTTTGGTTCAAAAATTTTACACCTGCCAAATTACTCTCTCAGAGGTATCTCTCTGGATATTGTTCAAGACATCAAAGATCTTGGAAACACTCTCGCCTGATTTTAAACCAAGTAAGCATTGCTCAATAATAGCATCCAAGGCTTATCAACGCTCCTTTCAATTATTTAAAAGTTTCTATACCAACAATCCTCAAACTCTTATCTTGGCCTATACGACATACATCAGGCCTATAATGGAGTCATCAACACCAGTTTGGAGTCCAACATTGATCAAAGACATCAAAGTCGTTGAAAGAGTTCAAAGATTCTTCACAAGATGGCTATGTAAAAGAGCCCGGATAGAATATAATTCGTACGAACACGGTCTAATCATATTAAACTTAGAATCGTTAGAGTATCGTCGTCTTTATTTTGATCTTTGCATGTGCTACAAACTATTGAACAATCTTGTCGACATGCCATTTGAAACATCTTTTATTATTGATAACAACCCTTACAACACCCGCGGACACTCTAAAAAGCTTAAACATTTAACACCAAACCCATTGTACGAATTTAAACGTAATTTTTTTTCATTTCGTATTGTAAATATGTGGAATGTATTACCAGAAAATGTTGTAAATTCAATGTCTCTAAATCTATTTAAATGTCGTTTAAAAGAGGTAGATCTAAGCAAATTTTGTAAATGTTTTAAAAAAGGTTTTATGTAGGTGCTTTTCGAAGCCATTATTAGCCTAATTTCATAACTACATATGAATTGAAATGAAGTGAAAAAAAAAAAAAAACCTGCTAGAACTTTTTGGGTACTTTATGTTTTTCCAAAGTGGCACCCCTCCGTCCCTGAAGAGAGCTGGAGTTACCCCCCGGGTTCGAACTATGTTCGACTTTTTCAAACAAACAACCTTGGATCGTTTGCGCACTCAGTGTAACTTAGTTGGATGATCGAAAATGGTCCTAATTTCCATCTCGACTAGTCGAACGGACAGAAAAAGATCTTGATTCTGATGAATGCTGAGGAATCTTGAACAAGATTTTCATGCTTGGATATTTCTGAAACACTGAACGCGAGCACATACGCAGGAATATTATTATATTTCTTGTCTTTGTCTTGCCACATTTGATATTAAATAGAATGTAAATAGTTTCTACTACTTTCTGTATTCAATTGTCTTAAACCGACGCATCCAGCAACGTTCAACTTTTTCATTGGACAAAGTCGAACCAACAATGCTGGATCGTTTGTTCGGGCTATTAATCCGTTCAAATATGATGCTTCCATGAAATGAATACAATAGCTAACTTACAGAAATGAGATCTTTAGGATTTATCAAACGGTCCAACTTTGTCGAATCGACTTTTATCGTTTGCCTACGCAGTTGATTGTAGTTGGATCGTCGATAATTATCCTTGTTCCGTTCACATATGATACTGTCATCAAACAAACACAATATGGTAATACTGAAGTGATTACTTACTAGGTTCACATATGATTGAGTATTTGAAGTTGCTGTCACCATTGCAATATTCCGTAATGCTGTCTGCACCTACACATTGGCTTCCTCCAGTTTCAGGAACAGGATTAGTACACGTGCGAGTTCTTGATCTGATTCCACGATCACAAGATTTACAATGTTCATGTTCCCATTCTGACCAACCTCCACTTACTAGTACGAAAGTAACGAGACAAAAATAATTCGCATATCCCATTATAATTAACAATCTATGTGTCTACATGCATTATAACAATATTGAAGATATCTGTTCATAGACATATAGAATTGGGAAAATTATAGAAATAGGAGTCAAAGATGAACAGCACATCTTAAATGCGGAATACGGAAGACGCGGAAATGGTGATTTGCAACCTTTCCTGCAATTACCTGTGTAGTGAATGAACACAATATAAATGTGTAGGAAATCCGATGTGATTAGGTGACAATACTCAACGCATATGGATCTTTAATCATGATTGTAAATGCGTTTTTATCATCAAATAGTAATAATACAATTGCTGACACTGTTTATAATTGTGTGTATATATTTACAATACTAGATTTCGAGTTGCATGCAAATGCATGCTTATATTGAGTTGTGAATCATGTGACTTAACTGTTTCAAATAAATTCATGAAGAAATCTATGCAGAAAAGATGATCGAAGCCGAAATTTAAGTGAGGAAATATTCTATTTTATTTATTTGCTGTTCAAAGAAGCAAAAAGTTGAGAAATGAAAAGTGGAACGGACAGTATTTGTTTACAAATTTAGGTACTATTTAAGTGGAAGTTTGATAAGTAGCCATACAGCCCCCCAAAAAAATCTAAGAAACATTTCTTAATTCTGTTTCCTCTAACAACACTGGCACATCCCGAAAATAGTTCATTGATTATTCTTTATTCATAACGTGGTTATTCAACATTTGATTCAAATATGATTCAAGTGACTTCTGAAAAAGTATAGAATGGGAAACTATTTATCAATTCTTTACATACATCTTATTTTATTAATTATATACGGTCATGTACTTTCTTGCGTATTTCTATTTATTTATTTTCACTGATGAAGTGGAAATTGGTAGTGCAATTGCTTCTATATTTGATATAAATTTCATCGCAGTACTGTACAATTTAACATTGGCTGTAATAATCAGAAAATATTTTTATTTTATATGTTCGTAATTTGATATCCATAACGCGGATTTGTTTACAAATTTCATAACCTTTTATTCCAAGTCATTTTCCAATAATAATTTATGATCAATCATTATATAATTTCCAACTAAAGATAAGATGATAACACATCTTTTTTTCACTTTCATATAAATATACCTGTTTTAGTTTGTTTACGTTTGAATTTCATTCTGAGAATTACTACGATGAAAATACTACACAAATTATCTGTCACGTCGCAACAAAGGATTGATGTATACTGTAAATCAGAAAGTCTAAAAATCGATACAGTACCATGATTATTATTTCAATTTCTAAATATGCATTTACTAAATAAAAATACTCCATGACAGGGTTCCTCTTTGCAGAGTAAATATCACTCTGCTACGATCATGGATCAAAAGACCAGATACGTCTTTATTGTTGTGGCACCATGATATTTCACAGCTAACCAAGCGTAGTCATTTTCATACTGGTTAGGTCTTTCGATTTTACACCTTTTTATCCGGTATGCTTGCGCTTAGGTTTTGCAGGGCAAAAATGACCCCTCTTTGAATGTGTGATGAAAAGCTATCAGATAAAAAATCAAAGCCGAGCAAAGTAGTGCGATTGTAAACCTTCAATATGTTGGATCACTATAGTCTCTCCATTTAGCAATAGCAGGCTCTTAAACAAGCATAAATGGCATGGCAGCTTCAACACTATTTTTCGCGTTTTTTAATGATCCTCAGTGCATCATTCTTTCAAACCTGAATGAATATTTCATTTATGCATTACTTGTGAAAGCAGACGATAGTATTGCACAAAACAGAATTGAAAAATTTGTTTACTTTGTTAGTATATGCAATACAGTTTCTGCAATTCATTATCCTAGCGATTATACGTGATTTCCATTGGAAAATGGAAGACCACGGTACAAGAAAGCAATTCGAAGCTTTCTGTGTGATTGCGGCAAGTACATACTTTTATGTTCGCATAAAGTGAATTACGATCCAATAAAGCGTGATATACACATGTATACATCCTACCGATTACCAAGATCACCGTCAGAAGATCGCAGTAAACGCATAAATCTCCGAGTAACGGGAAAGCTTTTTGCTTCATCTTTGCGGCAGGTCTCAAACGCTGAATACTGAAGAGGCGAAGAGACATACGAAGTAGTTGAAATAGAGGCTTCTACTGTATTTTTGAGTATCAGAATGAGACTATGTGCTTGTATACCTGTCGCTAGCATTAGAAAATACAAATGTAGTGAACACAACATAAAAAATCAAAATGAATTAAGCCGATAATATTAAAAACAAACAAATAAGCACATGGTTGACATCGGAGCCATCGATAGTACTATCTGGAAGAACAAAAATAAGTGTTTAGATAGTACGAAATTTTATGTAATTTCCCTCAAAATGGAATAAACGTATATATTTCGTCTTGTATAATGTTGTTGAATAATTGCGTTGGTAGTGCTCAATTATTCAGAGATCAGAGCTTTAACATTAATAAAATGAATCAGTCTGGTCTGACATGATCGCCGATGTTGTGAAACTGGAGTATTTTTATTTAGTAAATACATATTAGATATAGAAATAATAATCATAGTACTGTATCGATTTTTAGACTTTCTGATTTACAGTATAAAGTACATATTTAATCTTGGAAATTTAAACAGTGTGAGCAATGGTATTATTACTATTTGATGATAAAAAAAAACGTATTTATAATCATGATTGAAGATCGATGCGTTGAATATTGTCACCTAATCACATCGGATTTCCTTCACTTTATATTCTGTTCATTCACTACACTTGTGATTTTCCACTGCTAGCGGCAGGTAAATTGCAGGAAAGGTGGCATAATCACCATCATTTAGTCTCATTCTAATACTCAAAATACAATAGAAGCCTCTATTTCAATTATTCCGTAAATCTCTCCGCGTCTTCCGTATTCCGCATTTAAGACCTGCCGTTCATCTTTGACCTATTTCTATAATTTTCCCAATTCTATAAGTCTATGAACAGATATCTTCAATATTGTTATAATGCATGTAGACACATAGATTGTTAATTATAATGGGATATTCGAATTATTTTTGTCTCGTTACTTTCGTACTAGTAAGTGGAGGTTAGTCAGAATGGGAATATGAACATTGTAAATCTTGTGATCGTGGAATCAGATCAAAAACTCGCACATGTACTAATCCTGTTCCTGAAACTGGAGGAAGCCAATGTGAAGGTGCAGACAGCATTACGGAATATTGCAATGGCGACAGCAACTTCAAATACTCAATCATATGTGAATCTAGTAAGTAATCACTTCAGTATTACCAGATTGTATTTGTTTGATGACAGTATCATATGTGAACGGAACAAGAATAATTATCGACGATCCAACTACAATCAACTGCGTAGGCAAACGATAAGAGTCGATTCGACAAAGTTGGACCGTTTGATAAATCCTAAAGATCTCATTTCTGTAAGTTAGCTATTGTATTTGTTTGATGACAGTATCATATGTGAACGGAACGATTATAATTATTGACGATCCATTACAATCAACTGCGTAGGCAAACGATTAGAGTCGATTCGACAAAGTTGGACCGTTTGATAAATCCTTAAGATCTCATTTCTATAAGTAAGCTATTATATTCGTTCCATTGAAGCATCTGTGAACAGAGTAAGTAATCACATCAGTATTTCATCATTGTGACAAATTTTGGCAAAACAAAGTAAATGAGACTTGAGGCCAGTCAAGTGCTGTACAAAACACTATAGTCGAAATTGGAAGACAATGGAAAACAATAATGAGAAATAATATGAAAGGGAAACATTGGAAAACTGGACACTCATAGTTACATACACACATACATCCGCATTTGTAAAGCCCGGGCCTTGTACATGTGATTTCTAAAGCCTTGTAAACATCGTACAGCTTTTGCTGTACCAACATGTCGCATCGCTTGCCCACCCTATTTTCACACTGTTGTACGCAATTTAATGACCAGTAAATGCTGTACAACAGGAAAATGTTCATGACCTGATGCCATGAACATTTTCGTTGTTGTACGGAAGTCTTGGATTTTTTACGAGGTCGATGCCTCTGAAGCCTTCATTTGAAACGAAGCGCAGGCGTATTCGTTACCGCGTTTTCGAAATAATTTTTATACCATGCACATACTTCAAATCACTTTCAACGAACATATCATGGTACATAGAAAATCAAAAACAATCAATATATACAATTTGAAAAATATGACGATTGTATCAAATGATTGGATGGCACTGGAATATAAACAATTGTGAATTTAAATTAATGTACTGCTTGTATTAAGGGTATTAACACGATGAAAAATAGCAATTCTTCGAGCAAGGAAAACTTTGAAAACTTTGAAAAGCAAATGATTATAGATACTGCTTATCCTGGCTTGATTGATTTTCATTCTACGTATTTTGATGTTTGTAATTGGTATTTGATCAGGTATTTATGCAACAAATTGAAGCTTCATTTAGCCACCTCATAAAATGGAAGGATTATCGTGGAGGATTAGCTCGGATGGCAGAGCAACCGAACTTCAGATCAGATCATATCTGATCGACTGTGGTTCAAATCCTCCGAAGGTCAACTCAGCCTTGACTTTATCTGAAAAATCAAATGAGTACCATCTGAGGATGACAACTGGAATAGTCCAGAGGGAATTGCATTGTGCGTAGCTGCGGCGCATTGACAATCGAGACCTATCTGCCATGAAATCTGTTGAAATTGATCTGCAGTGTTTCGGTTGAGATCATCAAGATCGATTAAAATCATTGCTCTTAGCGAAAAAAGCCACTCATCTAGAACTAGAGGAGTGGTACGGTTGCCTTCGGTAGGGCGACGCCGTCTACATTACATTTTATAAAATGGTCATACACCAAAATCACAAAACTTTTCAAAATGTATTGCTTACTGTTGTACAACAAAATCGTATCGTTTACCCAGGCATTTAAGCATACATATCGATATTTAGATAAGCTCGATAATCCACATTTTTTCGATATATGGAAGGTATATATGGATGGTAACAACAAACACTGGATAAAGATTAAAGAAAATTGCGATTTTCACACTCTCACTGCTTTCTTGGCGGCTTTAACTCATCCTCTCTCCAGTGATTGACGTCTAAGAATTGCGAAAACCCAACGATGACTGCATGTTGGTTTTTGGAACAAAGAGACGTACTCCGATTTTCGTTGCTGAAATTTTAAATAAGTTTAGGCTCTTGCGATTGAGGAAGCTTAATGATTTCTCGACTGTCATTGGCTGTTCTATCTGATCCGAACAAAAAGACGAACCTGGAGCCACCATAGCAGCATCTTCTGCAAGCTTCTTCTTGTGTTCGATTTATATTTTAACAAAAAGTTGACCATCGTTTTTGAAAACGTTTGAGCCGTGCTGTCGAGCCAGGCTTGAAATTATGCTGCTTTGAGTTGCTCGCGGCGAGCTCATTCTATTAAAATAGCTCATTCCCAGCAGTCTTTGCAAATCACAACGTTACTGAGGTATTGCAAAACTGACCAGAAAAGTTCAAACGAAGAAGTGAATTGCAGCACCTTGAAATCCCATTAAGTAAATCACATCAAAGAAAAATAAGTTGAACTAATGTAGACTTTGTTTTCAGAAGTCTTTTAAGGGTTTATCTTTACTTGAGTTTGCCAAGGAAAGGATTATCAAATTGTATTTATTGTTTGTAACGTAATTACATTGTTCAAAATGTATGATGTGTTCCACAAATCCTTGACAACGGCTGCAATAAACCGTATATTCAACCCTAATTACTGTACCGCAGCTAAAGTGAGTATTGATGGTTATCAAGCTATGTTTATTGTTTGAAACATAATTACATTGTTCAAGGTCTAAGATGGGTTCCGCAAATCCTTGATAATGGCTGCAATACACCGTATATTCATAAGTGTATTTGTATATTTTGTTCTTTGACTCTCACACGTATTAATGATTTGATACATATACTAGTACGGTGGTCCAAAAATACCGAAGATTTGAAATTCAAAAATCCCCCCAGTTAGATAGTGAAAAATGGTCTAAATGTGAAGCCTGCGAATTTTTATTACCATGGGACAACGTTTAAGGGTGGCGCACGCACTGCCGATGTAGTATACGATTCAAACCGAACTTGCATATTCTAAGCTTTATCGCACAACAGGATTTACCGTCCTATAAATGTCAATATTCACGATATTTCCCGATGGGAACGCTGTATCGCTGTTGATAACATTTTTTTCAATTTTTTGCTCTTTTTATAGATATAAATCAGAATGTAAATTATGTTGCTTCGAATAATAGACTTCCTAAAAAATTATGATTAAATGCTAAAACCAGGCTTGTTTAACCCCCCATAGTTCTGACAAATAGAAGAATAAGTTCAAGTAATTCTTCGGTAATAGCTATCATCTAATCACTTCATTAGTTGGTGTCTTTTGTTTTGATTAGTTGTGAGTACAAAAGAAGAGAAACAAGTATTTGGTCACTTCATCAATTGTTCGAAAATTACATTTTCAGAAGGCAATTTAAAGTCAGCGCTTCATTTTTATGGGTCATTTAGTATCAGTGAGGCATATTAACACGTCATTATTCCATTTCCGAGCAACAAAAATAAAAAAGTCTACAGAAAGTCCAAGTTATTCCCAAAAAACTACACTTTAGTTGGTCGACAGTTATCGGGAATATCTCCGTGGCACCAAATAATTAGTAATCGTGAAGTTTAATACTTTTCAAGTTTAACACGTTGATTGACTTATTGTTCGTCTTGAAAAGTGTAATAATAAACGCCTAAAAAGGCCAAATTTTGTTGTAATGCCGCTGTTCGGGGAATTGTAAAAGGAATAAACCAAATATGAAATATACTATAAACGAAATTCGCCACGCCTTACGATGTTGTATGGTAATAAAATTTTTCAGACCTCATTTATTTCGACCACCTTAAGTCATATATAGACCAAAGGGCGGGCGCGGTGAGTTTTATTTGCCTACAATGTCAACTTGCCAATGCAGTGTCAACACCCTCCCCTTATTTCTGTGTTTAGTGAACTATGCCTATACTGACATTACCCATTACTACAAACATACCATTCCCAAGTCAGCCTCTGTTGAGCTTGAGAGTCCTTACTGAAGCCTGAAAGTATACTTCTGTATGCTTACTATTCATATCATAGCATTGTCTAAGTTACTTCATGCATCAAATAAATAATCATATCATATACACAATAAACACTAATTACTAGGGCTTGGCATAACAAATATTTTTCTTGCTTAATGACTACTGATTAGCTGCCCTTCATAATCGATAAGAAGTTAACAAAATAGTTAAATTTCAATATAAAATCCTGGCATACTAATGTACGGCTATACATAGTACACAGGCCATCTATATACTGATTACAAGTAACACTGCGTCACATGATTTAGATTACATTAATCAGATCATGGATCTCTTTTTCAACTGGTGCGATCCGCTTTTTATGTTTTTAACCCTTCTCACTTCACTTACAATTCTTTCCAGCAATGAATAACTACAGGGTCACCATGATTTACCCGGGGGTATTTCATGCAATATCAACATGCCAATTTTTCGACTTACGAAGAGCATTCATTCAACTTCTCTGTTCTAGCAAAATTTGTGGAAAGCAAAAGTTCCTTGCTAAAATCTTCGATCGACCTCTGGTGCCCTCCACCAAGCAGGCAAACCAATGTTGCAATAACGTTGATCAACGTTGGTTTTAGGTTGGACGAATCGTTGGATAATGGTTGGAATTTAGCACGGATTTGAAAGATGGACTGACCGATAATACGGAAGCAAAACCAACGTCGTATGCCAACGTGAATCCAACCCCGATCCAACACTGCGAAAGCATGTTCATATTCCACCCAGCTATACTGTCACGGTCACATGCCCTATGTGTTCAGGCGATCATGCAGTTTGGAGCCACCAACGCACTATGGCAGGATCGCAACTTACAGCTGATATAATTATTTGTCTAAGATTTGGAAGATCTCGCAAAGTTTGCAATAAATATTGATCAAGAGGAGGAGAATTGAGATCATCAGACTGTCGTCGCTGCAATGAGCAGATGCGCTTCATGCAGATTATGTCTATGCAATTTGGAAAATCAATCTGAAAATGCTACAAAGACAAAATGTTGCTATACCCAAAGATGTAGAAATACTCACTGTGCCATTGGTAGAAGTAGTACCAATCAAACACTCAGCAACTGGAAAAATATTTAATGCGAGAATGCAATACGATAATGTTTCTCAACGTTCATGGGCACAAGAGGATTTCGACTTAGCTGGTGTATATGAAAAAAACAGAATTTTTCATAATTGAAGGATTTGCTGGATCGGAAACTGAAGGTAAAAATATTGACATATCCTCACATGCCATCAATGTTGATGGTGAGTCTGAGATTATAGAGCTATCTAAATTGGACAATTTAGCTAGAGTTGAAAAAATTTCCCTGAATATACTTGGTAAAAAGACAAAGATGCTTAATTCCCAAAAATATGAAACTCAGTGTTAGGATAGACTTTCTGCTTGGGTTAGATTACAATGGATTGTTCCCATTGCTTATTGAAAATGAGAACAATCCGGGACTCTACAAAGGTCGCCTGACTAAAACACTATTGATTGATGGCTCAAATAAAGACGCAAAGTATTGTTATTATGATAAACTAAAGCAACTCAAAGAAAACCAATCATCTATGGAAAAAATGATGATCAATATTGAAGTCAAGTTAAACAAGAAGCCTGATTTGATAACAGATGTTATCAAACAAATAGAATCCAATTTTGTACGTCACCATTGGATACCATTATGTCAACTGAGCCTAGAAAAAAATTTCAACATCATTATCTACGATGGAATTTTGTTGTCAACGATAAGAGTAAATCCACTTGGTCACTAATAGCTCAAACATAGATGTCGATGGGCTTAGTCTAAATGAATGCCAAGTTCAAGGAATATCTGACATAGGAGATTTGAAAAAGGTACCTCTTGTTCACAGTACCTCACAGAAAATTTTGGTTGGAGATTTATCAAAATATTTTAAAAGCTTTCAGTTAGCAGATGAAGATATGAGCCTCAGGACAATACCTATACCAGCAGAAGTTGTCCCTGAAAATGGAAGCACATCTTGCAGTTATCTGATTCGTCCTTGAAGCTGTGGAGTGTGGAAGCATATATGACATTGGGTGACGCAACTTCGGCATGATTTGCCGTGTTAGGAAAATTAAAGAATACTGAAAAGTTTGCTCATCTTATCCCACAATTTGAAGACTGAATTATCACGATTTACACTAGTGAAAGCTATATTGACGACTGCATCATCACCGGGAAATGGAATGAAGACTTGAGACCACAAAAATGCAATAAAAAGCTGTGGCTAGAGTGGCTGAAGCTGGCGGCTTCAAGTTTGAAGAGTTTATCAGTATTGGTGAAGACGATAAAGACAATATTTTGAAATGTCTATGGAATTCAAGTCTTTGATGCAATGGGATTATTTCTTGTTAATAAGACTTTGCTTAATGTACAGTGATGTGGGCACAAAGTTCCCAGGACAAAACAATATAACAATAAGACAGATATCATTCTCTAGAACAAAATGTATTACAAGATGAAACTGTGTCAGCAACACTGGTAAAATTCTGCGACGGAGGTGATAGAGCGTATGCAGTATGTGTTTACCTAATTACAGAAACAACATCTGGTTTCAATTCTCAGTTACTAAGTGCTATTGCAAAAACACCTGGGAAAAACGAACTGAATTACTAGAGTAAAGCTCGGTGTTAATTTTTGGAAGAGAATTAAGCAATTGCTACCCAGAGAAATCAAAGTCTGAAAAAGCCATTTCTTCTGTGACACCGTTCTCCAGCAAATGAAATGTCACTCGGGCTCTTTCAGTGTCTTTGTTCGAAGAAGAATAGATTTCATTCAAACAGAGAGTAGTATAGACAATTGGTGTTATGTTCCAACAGAGGATTATCCAGCTGATCTTTGCTACAAAAGACAAACCGACAGTTGATGATCTCCGTCGAAGAAGTGGAGAACTGGTGGATTTTTAGAACTTCCAGAAACAAATTGGCCAGTTAAAAAATTTAATGAATTACCTGGTAAAATCAGCCCTTACCTGATCTGGAAAAGGCTATAATACCGCATCTGAAGTTGTAATTGTGAAAATGTCATTTGCTAAAGTAAAGAACAACACATCAATCAGGAAGATTAATCCAACCTCAGATTCTATAAGCATTATTGCAAATACAGCTAACAGTTGAAAATCAGCTATCAAAAAAGTCAGTATAGTAATAAAAGCAATTGAAAGCTTCAAAGAATTGACTAACAACAACATCAAATGGACAACTGCACCTGTAAGATACCAGAAAGCTGAACGTCTTCTGTTACAACAATCAATGCCTGAGATCAAGGTTATGTTTGAAAATACAAAAGTATCGCAATACAAGATTGAATTGGCGGAGAATGGGACAATCTACGCTGTCGGTCGCACGCTGAAATCCATTGACGAAAAATGTGTTCCTGCAATAAATGGTGGATCAGCCATCAGATCGCTCCAGCTCAAACATTGGCATGACGCGAGGGAACATGGACTTCGTTGGGTTGAAGCTAAGATAAGAAAACATCTTTATCCAATCTTTCGAAAGAGATTAGGAAAAATTAGATACAATTGTTTCACATGTAAGAAGATGCTATCACAAGCTGCAGGACAAAGAATGGGACAATTGCCAAGTTCAAGGTTTGAATTTAACAAACCTATTCATAGTGTGAAAATTGACATAGCAGGTCCATTTTTGTTCGTGATTCAGTAAAAAGTCGAACAACAATGAAGCATTGGTTTCTAGGATGTACCTGTGAAGCCAGTTGAGCTACGTTTGCATGAACAATGGACGCATATGATGCCGATGCTGTTTTAAGAGCTATCGAAATGGTCAGGCGCCAGCATGGTAATTTCTCCTACTGTCATAGTGACCTTGGCTCTAATTTGGTCAAAGCTGGAAAGGAATTGGAAGAGCAGTATCAAACGGTTACAAATACAGTTACTTGTGCATATCCAGATGTGGAAATCAACTTTGGTCCAGCAAAAGCGCCTTGGGTCCAAGATACAGTAGAATAAATGATCAAACTGATAAAGAACGAACGTGGAAGCCAACTTCTTCTCTCAGAGGACAGGATTTAAACTTCTTTACAATTCGACCAAGCTACTTGAACATAGTAAACGATCGACCCCTTGTATACAGTCCAGAGATTGGAACAAGGCTAACTCCAAATGATCTCCTTCAATGATTCTCCTCAATGCAGCACATACATGTACGATTTTATTTAGCTGTGTAAGGGTGCTTTCGTCCGGTGTGTCAATCACTGTTATAGGTACAGTGCTTTAGAAAATGGTATATTTCTGTCTTGCTAGTCGTTCGACATGGATGTACAGTGCTTTCGAAAATGGTATATTTCTGTCTTGCTAGTCGTTCGACATGGATTTTTACTGATGACAATCCACCGGTCTTCTCAAAATCAATGGGATCATGTTGAGTTTTCCCACACATGAATACAGGTATTTTAATTCACTGCCATGAACACTCACTGAGTCTGCAATGTCGAAATCTCGATCAGCAAGTACCAGCTCTCCGGGGAGGGAGTAAGTTAGTTTAGAACACCACAAATTTCTGTAACATGTTTGTCACTGGTCCTACCTCCCCAATTCCCCAACCTTTAGATTCAAAGTGTTTTAAATTCTTCGCATATTGTTTTTGGCGGATGGTTTATCGACTGACGACTGCCATGGAATCTTTGTTCTAATGTTTATGTTTCCATATAGTATAGAGAAGGAGAATTGTGTCTGCTAATCCATGTATGTTCTTTGGTAATAATGATGATGTCCACTGACAGACAAAAAAGGGGTTTCGAAAGGACTTGCCAGTGGATCATCTATATAATATTTACAGCATAAATTACCGATACCAAGCAGATGAGTACATATTGAAATGACTGATTAAGTAAGAAATGTAAGACAGTGTCACTCATTTGAGATATATAAAGTTCGTATTTACGATGAACGATGTTTACTAAGGATTGCCAATAACGCCAATATGACCAAACATCTTTGAGAAATTATTGTTTGTAAATATCGCAGAATATATTTATATATAAACGAACAAACGACGGTATAATTAGTCTCCGTTAACCAGATTATATTCTTCAGAAGGCTTGAAAATAAAATACGTCGGTGTCACCAATGTAGAATTTTGTATAAGATTATATTTAATATATGTTGACTCTACAAAGGTTGACATAGAAAAAGAGAGATTACATATTACAGTGATTATTTACATGAAGTGATAAACGGAAGTTACAATATATATAGGACAACAAACAAACCACTACAATTACCATTGCGTCCAATGTTTGTTTTCAATGATGAAAATTGTATTTTCTCGCGCGTTTTACTTGAAATGAGTGAGAACCTGTTTCCGAAAGAACAAAGATGGTGTCCAAAAATCACGTGACTGGCGTCTGTCCAATAAGAGACGATAGCGGCATATGAAAGAGTGTCCCAACTCTTGTAAATAGATGTCTCTCGTGATGGGTGGTCGAGATCTTGGTTGAGATAAGTCAAAAGAAAAGAAAAGAGGCTGGAGGGAAAGAGGTGATTTTTCTGACATCAATCACAGGTTTTTATCAATGTTACCCTACCGTTTTGTGATCAATTCTTCAAGTTTTCGCTTTTTAAGAGTTATTTTGATGCCCATGACTTCGATTGAAGTTCAGCGTATAATGTCAAAGACTTTATTCAAGTTATACGGAGACTATATATAATGCTGAACATTCGTTGAATTTGTCTAAATTGAAAGAAAATCGTAGCAAAAATTGAGAAAGTCGGCGAGTCGATGAGTTGACTTTCTCGCCTATCCTGGCAGTGAGCGTTCTAATATTGTTTGAATTAATAAGAACCCTTCACTCTTCACTAATTTATTACTTGTATGGATAATGAAGTTTGATTTTCACCCTTATATCAAGCACTTGAATAAGGTTTCCATTTGAGCACTTGAATCATGGTCGCATAGGGGGTGAATAACATTACGCGGTGGATATTGTTCCGGCTGCAGGAAAGCTGTCCTCAAAATATAATGTTCCGTGCGTCCTTTGCGCATGCGTTTGTAGATAGTAAACATGATTGTGTTGATCGATCCAAATTAAATCTTAAATAATTTGTAAAAGAATTCATAGCATCGTAGATTGGATCGACTGTTTTGGAATAAATTATATAAGACAGAAACGATATTCAACATATCTGTGCATTCATAATTTTATTCTGTGTTTGATTTATCGAAGCTTTTCAGCGATGCGACCCCAGCGTTTTCAATATTTGAGTGTCGTGACATTTATTTGGCGTTATGAAGATTTCAGAGAATATTTATGTAGCCTAACAATATTTCAAAACATTTTTACTTTGCTGATTTGTAATAATATAGGATAATAAGTCAGGATAATATAGGATATAGGATAAATCAGTCCTTTGAAAAAAAGTTTGTATAACTTGAAGGTTCTGAATAAATGATGATGATGATGATGATGATGATGATGATGATGATGATGATGATGATGATGATGATGATGATGAATTACTTATTAGTCATTTCCCTATCCTGTAACTGATGCTATATGCCTACCAATTCTGATTTTGTCGTATACCAAAATTCAAAACTCTGAAACTCAAAACCGAGTTTGTTCGCTTTTTCTATAAGTTTGGAAGAACGGTTTGGTGTGGTATCTAGCTTCGTGAATCCCTCATATAAAGCGCTTTCAGCATCTAGCACTTTAAATTTAAATTATTTTATATTCCATTACTAAATTGATGAACAGAATTGCTATTAACGTGATCGAGGAACAGGACCGTCCGTCGCCATTGCATCTTGAACGAATGTGAGAGAACCGCAAACACAATAAATACGCATGCGCAAAAGACGCACGGAACATTATCTCTATACTCAGGATTCCGGCTGCCGGAACATTATCCACTTCGTAGTACATTAAAGCATTGCTAGAGCTTACTATTAATATGTATTTTGCTTTTTTGTTTTGTATATAGTGACACTTGCGGAGGCCAAAACAGCATGCACAGGAAAGGGGCAAACACTGGCAAAAATCAACCCCGATAACATTCCAGCTGATATCAAAAACTACATTACTGATTTAAGACACACAACTCGAACAAGTTTTTGGTACGACTGCATTGTTAGCGACGTAAGTAAAGTAGAATGTTTTAGATACACTTCTGTTTAATCAAATACGCTACTCATATATGTAAGCTCACGATAGATATTACAATTTTTACAGTAGCATTCAGTTCAAAAAAGTATGTTTATCTAAACTAATATATAGAGATTACTTCATGGAAAGCGCTCCTCGTGAAGTTTCCTTTTTGTGATGTATTCTCATAAATGTCAGTGAGGTTTGAACTACATTGCAGAGTTTTAACTGCTACAACATGGTAACATTCCAAGTGCTTTATCTTACTGGTTTGACGTTTTGATTTTAGAACTCGAATAATGTTCGCATAAAGGAATGAAAAACAATTGAATCAAGTTTGTTTTGATTCTTCCGTGCAGGATCATGGTTAGAAGTTTGGAGGGGGAGGGGGTATAAAGGAGAATTTGCCGACAAAATAAGGACAAAATGTTTTTGGATTGCCATTTTGGTATCATCGACTGTGTTTTTGATAATTCAAATGGGAGCAGAGCAATGAAAACGTTTGAGATTTGCAGCGTTTTCTACCATTCCAGGTCCACATCAAACACATGGCCTTATGATAATTCGTTTCAAGCCAGCAATGGCCACGTCTGGCAAGGGGGCACTTGCGCCTGGTGTCATCCCTTGCAGAGAGTCACGTCATACTCTGGCAAAGTAAGCCTCATCAATGTCAAAATACGCGTTCAAGTTGTTTACAAGCAATCATGAGACATTAGGTTTGTTTTCACCTGTCTTTCAGCGTCGACGACGAAAGATGCATTTATTGTACGATGTCAGCAGCTCAGTGCCATTCTTGTAACCAGAACAATTAAATAACAACACCAACTTCCTATCATTTGCTGTCCAGACAATCATTACTTTAATAAACTTTTTTCCATTTCATATAAAAACGGTAAATAATGAATATCTGTACAAGTCATAACTTCAAACAAAAACTGCAAACAATGTTGTTGTTGACAATGTTTGCTTTGGAACAGATTTTATTGTCATGCGAAAAGAGAAAATCAGCTTTTTTGACCAAGGACAAATTTGAACAAAGATTTTTTATGGAATTTAGGGTAGAATTTTATGCTGAACAACATATCCAAAATCAAGAAAAGTCGAAGTGGCGGAAGGTGCTCAATTTTATAAAAACTTGAAACTTGAAACTATCGAAATGAAAGCTAGGATGTGCCATTTAAATTCAAATTAGGGCTAAAAACTAAGCGATATTTCAAAAGCTAGGGAATACACGCAATCAAGAAGAACACACTCAGTGACACAATACAATTACGAAAAAATTAATAAAAATTGATCAACATAACAGAAAAACCCAGAGCGAGACTAAAAATTATATTAGGGATTTACTGTACTTTTACTGTACTATCACCAATAACGCCGGGTAAAATGCGCAACTAAAAAGAGGCTAGGCATAAGAACAAAGCATTACTTTCTTGCAATTACATTTAAATCGATGTACGTAACGATTACATTAATTAACTAACAGGCAAATAATAAAATATTAAATTTTATTCAAATCACCAAAATCAAAATAAATCATATAAAAAATCAAGTAGACCATCCCATACGAAATAAAGATGCGTCTAATCGCCGTCAGTAGTATAATAGGTGTGATCCAAAACTCCAATGCCAATAACAGGATATTTCTGACATCATAAAATCATATCTACGTTGCATAGATTATATATAAATCAAGTAGACTCAGCGTAGACCATCCCATATAGGCATCACAGATACATCTAATCTCCATCAGTAGTATAATAGGTTGGTCCAAGAGTTCAAAACCTATAACAAGAACATTTCTGACATTCAATCCTGTTTTCCCACTTTTATCATCCAAAACTGTTAGTATTTGCAAACACGTTGTTTACCATTCAAAATGTCCATGTTCAGCTAAATAATACGATTTGAAAGAAGATACGTCTGATTTGTATCAATTTCAAGCAAGCTCTTTTGTTTGAATGTATGCAATTTGAAGCTCTCATTGCGTTATGCGTGAAATTGTACGGACTCAGTACGTGACTACATTATTGCCATGGCATATATAGGGGACCCACAGTTGTGTGTACTGTAATATGAGGGGCATTAACTGTGCTGTCAAGCTATATTAATTATTAAACATAATACAAGTTTTATTGGTCCTGATTTGAATCACTCGGCAGCATTAATGATATTATGTGTAGGCTAATACTGTTACAACTGAGCCAATGGCAATTAGTACACGCAAGACCCTGTTGTCTGAGTTTATATCTGAGAGCCTTACATCCTGACGATCCTGTTTTAACAAACAACTGAATCCTAATCATTTTTATTACCACATCATGCTACATATCAAACAAACATTAGAATAATTGAATATAATTAATTAAAATATGTCTCACTTACTTTAGTTAAAATAATATAACCTTGATTTTGGCCAAATAGAAAGCCATTACAATAAGTGCTATTGAATTTCTACAGATTTTTGCTTTGAAGCCTTAATAATGATGTCATCCTTGGCTTAAAATAGCACTGGGAAGACCATCGAACTGATACGCTCCATTCAGAATTATTTCGTGAGAGAATTTCTTCGTATCCAATTTTTTTGAGTACCAAAATGAGGAGGAAATTGTCTTTTGCTTCGTGATTGTCTTTCCAGCATACTGATCTTGAGTTTCTTAAAATGTATATATTTGAATTGGAGAAGTAACTGCTGATGAGCATGCTTTCCCAAAGTCGTATGACAATTCGGCAACATGGAAGCGACTGTAATACACCTCTATGTATTAATGTGCCTACATGAATTGTCTATGCATCGAATCAAACATTATAAATTTCCTTTTGAGTTTATTTGCAAACATAATATTTATTTCAGGAATGCTGTTTAAGCAATGGAAAAGATATACTGTACTACGAAGATTACATTCTTAAATTTGCAGCTTGCTACCTCCCAACTTATGCCTTTCCTTCAATATGCAATTATTAAAATGGTGAGTCAAACATCATAATAATCACTCATCATGTTAAGCCATGGGAAAACAACGGTAACATTTGCGCGATTTTCAAATCCTTCGAAAATCCTTGTCATTTATCCACTCTTTCGATTCTGTCTGACGTGATGGATCGTGTATTTTATTTCATAGAGGTATAAGTACTCGAGTTCTAACCACGTGACCTCTCTTTAGGGGCAGATGCACTGATCTATATAATAAACTCGACTGGGTTGTATCACGTGACTCTACCCTAACCCTGAGACTCTAACAAGTTTCGAGCCTCGTGATGGCTGACCGTGATATAATCTCGAATCTTGTGATATAGTCTTAAGTCTCGTGATGATCTGCCGTGAGCTACTGTCTAACCATGATAGTTTCGCTATAGAGACATGTTGTACCTATCCGCTTGTAGGCACCTACAGGAAGTTAATTTCCAAACGTTTTATCCAGATCTCGCTGGAAAGTAAGGCATCGTCCTTCATGACCAAGGTACTATTCCCATTACAGAAAAAAAAATAGATCACACCCGTTTTCGTCGTGCAGAATGCTTGAAGAAAATCATTAAAAGATATCATACAACTGAAGGCAGACAATATGAAAACAATGGGACAACATTTTGTAGTTAACTTATTAACACAATAAAACAACAATCGATTCTACCAACAACGCAAGGTGAAGAATGACCACACCTTAATTTATTTCTATATATATATATGCCTGTAAACGAGGCATATTAAAATGAGGCTAACCAATCATATAAGCTAATACAATATTACAAATCCTTATATAGTAAGTAAGAAACATTACTTAGTAAAGCTAACCAATCATAAAACAAATACAATGTAACTATCCTTATATAGTAACATAGCAAGCAGTAATCTTTCTACAGGCAATATCAAAACTAATGAGTAATAGCAAATCTATAATTATATTCAAACTAATTAATCAATACCAAATCTATATTTAACATTAGACTACACATTTAAAACATTTATCATCCAATCACCTATTTGTTTACTTAAAAACTGTTTTGTAGCACCTAAGTTGATGCATATTTTCAGCGCAACGATGTGTGAATTTGGGATTTTATCATAAAGGACATTTTGCAAGATATTACGAATGAAAACATACATCCAAATGTTTTGATACAAGCTACATTACGAGCATCCTTTTGTGGTCTACAGGTTTAAGATCAGCCACTGATCTTTCACTACCGGCCTATCTTAAGCATTGCAGACCTTGTACAATCGATACTTCCTATATCCCTTACTGAATGTACTGTACCAGGTTTTACTGAAGTTATCAAACAATGGACATACATTACGGAAGAACAAGACATACCATCACCATTCACCAGGCAAGCAAAAGAATGAGACATATTCGTCTTTGCGAAGAAAGAAAAACAACTTTATTAGAACAAGAATCAGGATCCTTGTTCCAAGCAATCTCCTCTGTGAAACTAGGTCTTCATCTGCAAGATGATCAATTATCCATTGCAATTTTCATACATCTTATGAAAAAAGTCATTTAGGCAGTCTCGCCCTACCGAAGACACCCGTACCACTGATCTTCCTCTATTTCCAGAGGAGGGGTTCTTTTTGCTGAGAGCAATGATGTTAAACGCAATGATGTTGATCTCAGCCGCGACAGTGCAGATCAATTTCAACAGATTTCAATGCAGATAGGTCTCGATTGTCAATGCGCAACAATGCGCCGCAGCTACTCACAATGCAATTCCCTCCGCCTCCCTTTGATAGTTTTCATTTGATGTTTTAGATATAGTCAAGGTTGGGTTAACTTTCGTAAGATTTGAACTACAGTCAAACACAGATTATCCAATCTGAAGTTCGGTTGCTCTGCCATCTGATCGAGCTGATCCTCCCTTGGTCTGGATGCGTCCTGGTGTAGATATACATCAACGACATCCATGTCAACACTGTAAAATACAACAGTCAAGTTCAAAGTAACGATTATCACTGTCTTTTGTGCAAATTTTCAACTGTTCGATAGATGCGTCATAGTGAATGCAATAGCTATATCCCAAAAGGTGCTATCATTTGCAAATATTCCTTTCATATTAGAACCACCTGGGCTGTCAAGGGAAGATGGTAAAAGACCAGACGGTTTGTCCAAGATCCCATGGAAAAAGGAAAATATCTTGTAGTAGTAGTAGTATAGTCAGTCACATTATAGGAATGTGCAATCCCTCTTACGCCTTACATATTTGCTACACAAAGAACGCCACAAATCACTGTCAGACATAGCTGACAAAGAAACTTGTAAATAACATCTTGAAAAGCATTTTACTTTCACATACACGTTTGTTACAATTTTAGTCTAACAATCTTCAAGTTTAGTTTAGCAGCTCTGAAGGCAGAGACTTGAAAATTAAAAAATAAAATCTATTCAGCCTCTAGTAATAAAAACAACTAGAGTAATAGATCCATCAACAAGAAAATTTGTAGACAATTGGGACGTTTATTGATAGACATCTCCAATGATAAAACTAAATGAGTAAGATGTTTTCTACTACAAAGACTAAGTTTATGTATACAAGAACAAATGCCATATCTATCATAGGCACTATTAACAAACCAGATAAGATGTATTAAATCTTCAATTTATCATAATATTTAAGTTAGTTTAATTTAGCTGAATAATTTACGTTAGAAATGTATCAAACTCTTTCGATATTGTGGGGCTCCTCCATTGCTTTCTCTTAAGTTCTGTCTGAGTTGTTCTAGAGAAGTCTTGAAAATTCAGTTCCGTTTAGTCGCTCTTGAAAAGATTGCCTCAAAACACGAAAAACACACGTCAGACAAACCTCAGATATGTCACGCAATTGTTGCCGTCGTTTAACCAGGCCCTTAGGGTATGATATTTATCACGTCACTGATCCTTATATCCTTTAACCGAAGTATGCTCTGCATAATCAAGCAATTAAAAATACTGGCATACTTCCTGGGAGTAGAACTCTCCATTGAGCATATTGTTTCACAGGCCTTATATGATTTCAATCAGGGATATATAATGTATATATATACGCTATGTTTAGGGCTAGGATGGAGGAGAAGACATATTTGGCAGAAAGGGTGAACATGATTTATTAAAGTCGATAGATATAAGAGGAAATATTTGTCTTACGAAGTATTTTTTGGTAACGTCAAAGCTTGATTGACCTTCGGAGGCTTGAACCATAGTTTGTCAGATATGAAGTTCGATTGATCTTCCATTTTCTCTAATCCTTCCGTTATATAACTTTATTAAGGAAATGTATTTGGTGTTGTATTAATGTTTTGCAGGAAACCGACACGAGGATATGATGAAGAACATTTGACATTAAAACTCAAAAATCAATTCAGAATTCAACACATTATTTGCAACTGTACTTTTTATTATTTAAACTTTTGACAAGCAAAAAGTAAAAAATTAAAAAAAAAAAAAAAAAAATTATTATTATTATTATTATTATTATTATTATTATTATTATTATTATTATTATTATTATTATTATTATTATTATTATTATTATTATTATTATTATTATTATTATTATTATTATTATTATTATTATTATTATTATTATTATTATTATTATTATTATTATTATTATTATTATTATTATTATTATTATTATTATTATTATTATTATTATTATTATTATTATTATTATTATTATTATTATTATTATTATTATTATTATTATTATTATTATTATTATTATTATTATTATTATTATTATTATTATTATTATTATTATTATTATTATTATTATTATTATTATTATTATTATTATTATTATTATTATTATTATTATTATTATTATTATTATTATTATTATTATTATTATTATTATTATTATTATTATTATTATTATTATTATTATTATTATTATTATTATTATTATTATTATTATTATTATTATTATTATTATTATTATTATTATTATTATTATTATTATTATTATTATTATTATTATTATTATTATTATTATTATTATTATTATTATTATTATTATTATTATTATTATTATTATTATTATTATTATTATTATTATTATTATTATTATTATTATTATTATTATTATTATTATTATTATTATTATTATTATTATTATTATTATTATTATTATTATTATTATTATTATTATTATTATTATTATTATTATTATTATTATTATTATTATTATTATTATTATTATTATTATTATTATTATTATTATTATTATTATTATTATTATTATTATTATTATTATTATTATTATTATTATTATTATTATTATTATTATTATTATTATTATTATTATTATTATTATTATTATTATTATTATTATTATTATTATTATTATTATTATTATTATTATTATTATTATTATTATTATTATTATTATTATTATTATTATTATTATTATTATTATTATTATTATTATTATTATTATTATTATTATTATTATTATTATTATTATTATTATTATTATTATTATTATTATTATTATTATTATTATTATTATTATTATTATTATTATTATTATTATTATTATTATTATTATTATTATTATTATTATTAGTATTATTATTATTATTATTATGATTGATAGAATAGGTAATACCTTGATTATATTTCATCATGTAGATCAGCGATAAATCAAAACACAGGTATTTGCGACAGTTGGATATAACCTTATATAATTTTCAAGCAATTGAGAAAGAGATCGTTAAACAGTTTGACATGTTATATATAGGAAAAATCTAATTTGCATAATAACCAATCTATTGTTCTTTGGGTTTTTAAAGTACACACATTATGAAGGAAGACTAAATTCTATGAAGACAGCATTTACAGATACAATACAACAGCACATTATAATACTAACAAATGCTTTTCAAAATAATTTATTCAGATACAAAAGACAGGTATCATGTTCTGTCAGGTTGATCACGAATTTCATGATTGTCCAGCAGGCGTTGAAAATGAAAGTGCTTGAAAATGAAAATGATATAAGATTATATTGAAACTGTTGCAAACACCTGTGTTTTGATTTATCGCTAATTTACATGATGAATTATAATCAATTAATATCATTGTTATTCTTGTTGCTGCTATAGTTATTGTTGTGGTTATTGATATTGTTGTTGTTGTTACTGTTGTTGTTATTGTTATTGCTGTTGTTGTTATTGTTGCTGTTGTTGTTATTGCTGTTACTGCTGTTGTTGCTGTTTTTGTTGTTGTTGTGCTATTAATGTTATTGTTATTATTATTGTTGTCGTTATTGATGTTGTTGTTTTTGTTGTTGCTGTTATTGTTATTGTATTGTTATTGTTGTTATTGTTATTGCTATTTTTATTGCTATTGTTATTGTTGTGGTTGTTGCTGTTATTGTTGTTGTTGTTATTGTTGTTGTTATGGTTATTGCTGTTGTTGTTATCGTCGTTGCTGTTGTTGTGTTGCTGTTTTTGTTGTTGTTATTGCTGTTGTTGTAGTTGTTGTTGTTGTTATTGTTATAGTTATTGCTTTTTTATTGTTATTGTTATTGTTGTGGTTGTTATTGTTATTGCTATTTTTATTGTTATTGTTATTGTTATTGTTGTTATCGTTGTTGCTGTTGTTGTGTTGCTGTTTTTGTTGTTGTTATTGTTTTTGTTGTTGTTATTGCTGTTGCTGTTGTTGTTGTTGTTGCTGTTATTATTGCTGTTGTTGTTGTTATTGTAATTGTTATTGCTATTTTTATTGTTATTGTTGTTGTTGTGGTTGTTGCTGTTCTTTGTTGCAAAATAAAATATTACACATGCGCACACAGAATATACAGTTGTTGCATTTCAAGGTTAGTTCACATATTTAATATTGAAAGTGCTAAACACTGCTAAATGTATGACAACAATCGAAATGAAGCATTATAATTTCACTGTAGGCGGCCATTGTAGACCAAATCATCGTATTACTTCTTCACAAACGTTGGGTAATCAATCGTGCGTTTAGCATTTCACATTGCAAGATAATAGTTAATTCAAATTAATAACATGTAACCTCGCATTCAAGATCAAGATCAGATGTATATATAGCTTCTTACTGTTAGTAATAAACTCACTTCTCGTGTAAAAGTATCTGGGAGTCTTCTGTGTGCTTTAAACATATTGAATTAGTTACAATCTAACTGGCAGAGATGTCAAATAATTCGACAGATAAAATTAGCATAACTGATGTGATACCATCATTTAATGGAAAAAGTGATATCGCAGAATGGTGGAAATGCGTCGAAGGTAACACAAAGTCGCAACCTTACCGTTTTTGTTAAGAGATAGGGCACTTTTAGTATATGACAAAATAGCGAGACTGAAGTTAAGAAGGATATTGTTATCACAAAGAATCGATTATTGAGGATCGATTATTGGAAGCATTTGCCGTTTCAAAGTAAGCTTCTTGGGAGATGCTTAAAAATAGAAAGTTAGATCGAATTAATTGGCACCGATATAGCTACTGTGGCTTTCGTTATGGCGTTGCCTGGTCAGGTTGGGTCACAAAATCGTTTTAATTTCTTTACATCGAATGATGCGTTATGTACTAATGTTCACCATAACAATAATGGAAACTCAATCTTCTGATAATGAAGAAGTTGTTGCTGTTGGAAACTCAAGCCAAAATTGCAACAACAGAAATATTGATATCGATAAATATTGAAATGTTATGTGCGTAAGAAAACAAGTCATTTTGCGAAAAATGCCCAAATCAACAGAAAGATGGTAAAGATAATAAAGTGCGCATGACACGAAAACATTTCAAGATAGATTCGAGCAGCTGAAGCTAAATGATGAAGAATGGTGACAATGATTTCCCCGATGATTTCTTAGATTGGACGCGTATAAGCGGAGATATTTAATGTTAATCTATAGTTAAATCTAGTCGATAGTCGTAATGTGAAGAGGGGCTTCCAACGCCTAAGTCAGCTATGCCTACACCTTTGGGAACCTTTTCTGCTTGAAATGAGTTCATTTAACCGAGAGAGGCTTAAGATACAACGACATTTCGCGGATGATGATTGGAATAATTTTGACAGACAAAATAAATCCAGCAACTAAAAACACTTGTAGTTCATGTGTTTCTTTTAATAGATTATATTTATTTCAAGCAGAAAAGGTGTCCTCGAGGTGTGGGCATACCTGACTTGGTCGTTAGAAATTTTCTTTTTCGCGCGAACAGAGATACGAATTTTTATAATTTTGACTTAACCTTTTTCCAATAGAAAGCCTTCTTGTCATTCTGACTGTCGTTCCGAGTTTGGAAAACATTGAATGCTCCAAAATAGGGTAGATTCAAAATTAAATATCTCCGCTTATACGCATCCAAATTAAAAAATAATTTACATCATTCTTCATCATTTTACTCGCTTCAGTTACTCGAATCTGTGTCAAAACTTTTTCGTGTCATGTGCACTTTGAATGTTCAAAATGTGGAAGATTTGGTCATTTTGCGTATGGATGTGCGTTGAAGTCGGAAAACGAGATGGCGCTTCAGCGTATGTGGAGCAAGCTTGTGACCTGCATTAATGACAAAGTTATTGCCTTGCTCCGTAATTATTAATGAAAGAACGTATAATAGTCTAGCACGCGGCCGTTGAAAGTAGAATCTACAAAAGTTTAATCACGCATGTGAAAAATGAGAAGCCAAAATTGATTTGCTGTTTCAACGCAATGCTAAATCACAGGAGAACGATACGTTTTCGATGCAGGAAACAGCAAGCAAAATCAAACGAAGGCCGCCATAACATTATGTTGACCATACTAATTACAACGATATGTTTTTTTTAAAGCGTCGAGCTACTATTGACGGAGAAAACTGTTCTGGATATCCATACATACATGCATGCAAACATACACAGACGACTTTCGCGACAATAGCACCTGGCTGAGCGAGTAAAACCACCCTGAAATAATCCTGATTTGTGGATAATAGTTAAATAAAAAATAATTCCCCCCGCATCTCAAATGGAAACAGAAATTAACGCATCAATATACATATATTATTTCTGTGTGCATAATGTATTTCCCTCGTTATAAATAGATACAATACAAAACAATAATATCCCCAAATGATTTACAAAGTTCTTTAAGTTTTATGCTAACGATATGATCAGAGTTACAACTTACGAATGAAAGTTACAAATTCCTTTTGATCCATTAAATTAAAACCATAAGAATTAGTACAATTTTAAATTATATTCAATCTTAATAACTGACATTTCCAAAGAAAAATATACAATATTGTATCTCGATATAATTCCTGATTCTGAATTCAGCAGATACTTCAAAGGTGGAATATAAATCTATTATCATCTGAGAATCATTGGAGCTATATCGAAGCACTAAATTCGTTCAAAATTTGGTGAGATGAGAGCTAGAATTCGAGTTACAATTCAGTAATATAAAAGTCTCATTTCAATTATTATAATATATACAAATTTTCAAGTAACGGAGTATCTTGATCAAAGCATCTATCTTTAATCGGCTGTTAGTGCTGACGCTAATTGTGGTAAATATATAGACATTAAATGTTGAAATTCGTCTTCGAGTGCCAACGCAGAAATACCAACATCAGAGTTATCCTGTGAAATGGTAAGAAACGAAGATGGTCAAATTACAGACATCAAAGGGGTCCGAGGGGGAGGGGGTGAATCGATATTTTTTGACGGGGTGTGCCATTTTCAGAAATCGAGGAAACTCCTAAAATTTCACAGCAAGCGATGATGGAGACCCTAAAATTTCATGTTTTACGAGTAAAACAAAGGAAAAGTTCTAAAAATTTCGAAAATTCTCCAAATAGACACCGTAAAATTTCACAAGCATTTGGAAAAAGGCATCCCTTGAAAATGGCACGTCCCCGTACAGCCAATGTATGGAAGTTCCCCCGGGCAGAGAGGTCGATTAGATAAATCCAAATTAACGTTTAGGATAGCGATCAGGATTACTTACGATTCGTGTAATATTATTATAAAATTAGTCATTTTGAATTGAAACAAAGATGAGGCAAGAACACTTTCCGAAACGTTTATTTTGCAATCATCCGACGGTTTAGTCGGTTCTATTCGACAAACAATCTTATCAACAATACAAGGAGAAGGCGTCTGATAATCGCAACATAAACGTGTAGTAAAAGTCAGTAATGTAGACGGTATAGCCCTACCGAAGGCACCCGTACCACTCTTCTATTTCTATTCAATCTCCCCTGGAACATTCCATCCATCAGATATGATCAGATCCGAAGTTTGGTTGCTCTTCCATCTGAGCTAACCGCGTGGAACTCTGAATTACGGGAAATGTCTCTTGCCTCATCTTTGTTTCAATTCGATATGATAGTCTTTTTTACCAAATATTGAGCACTTTCACATAATGTGTTTAAGTCACATATTATATTAGATTCAAGAATAGGTGAAATCATTAGTTCAGTTCGTTTTAAAACTCATTCGAATGAGATTAACCCTTTAATGGGCAGAGTTAACTGTGACAATTATTATTTCAAAAAGCCTCATTCGGGACACTCGGGACATCCTTCGAGTGTTGTGACGCAGTAGCTAAATTAATCTATTGTAAAGGGGGCTCACATGACCGGCGACTTTTGTTTTGAAAAAATATATAATTTTTTTCACTTTCAAACATCAGTTGTAACATCACTAAATCGGTTTTGTGTGTTTTTACAGGTCGATAAAATCTGAAATAATCACAAGGAGTATTTCGATGACAAAAAGCAGTCTCATGCGACCATCGGCAATGTTACCGTTTCTAACAGGCAGTTTGCATGACATTGAAGATTGAACAAACCTGTTTTCAAATGAGACGTACCTGATTGTATTTCTTTGAATTTGCAAATAAAAGATTGACATCTTGAATGAATTCAAACGCATCTTCGTAAACAATACCATCTAATTTCTCTTTAATTGTTTGTAAATCAATTGGATCTGTTACGAATTTCGCATAATCAGTTACCTATATAAAGAAATTAGAATGGTGGTCAATTGGTGATAATCGCTACGTGAACCCAATGAGCATATATCATCAGAAGAGATTAATCTTCCCACACAATAGCAGAGTCAACAAGTAGAGGGTATATGAGATATGTTGTCCAATGGCCAGTTGAGGTTAAAAGCCCGACAGAAGAGGGAATCCTGGAATCGAAGATGCCGAAAGGCTAGAGTAGAGTAAGATCAGAAAGTTGAGATTTTCATGATTTATAGCTAGGCAAACTTCAGCAGCGAAATTCAGAAAAAAAGTTGCCATGTCTAGGATCCCAGAAAGGTAAATCTTTTGTCCTGTTCTGGCCAGACAGATTCACTAGAAATTCAAAGACAGGGTGGGGACTAGCCTGCGTACCAGCCCCGACGTTTTTTCTGAAACCATACGTTTGAAACAGAAAAAACCTCGGGGTTGGTATGCAGGCTAGGTGGGGACATGCCGCATTAGAGAAATGGTATTAAGGGGTAATATCTTTTGGAGTTGGTACATCAAAAATGAAAATACTTTGCAACGAGTATTGCTGCAGTAGAATTCACTTACTAATGTTTCTAATCTACTCCTTCTCCAAGAGATTCTACATCAATGTTCGAGTTGATTAGTTATTTAGAAAGTCAAAATTGGAATCATTATCAATGTCATTGTTAAAAATTGACAATCCAATAGTTTTAATTGAAAAGTTTGTAGAAATCTAACCTTGCTTATTCAAGCTTGTGACTCACCTTATCTGGGTCGACGGGTACTAAAAACGGCCATGCATTCTTATCATTGCGGAGACCATTGATGACATTTTCACAAGCAGTTAACTAGAAGAAGAAAGGTTACTAGTCGAGATAATAGAAGAAGAGGATCATCATCATAATTTATTCAGAAACCTTCAAGTTATACATAACTTTTTTTCAAAGGACTGAAACATAGCTAAGTTAACAGGAAAACAGACGTTAAGTAAAAAAAGGTTTAAATAACAGGAAAGTGTGGTATGTATAAAGCACATTAAGAACGTAAATGCTTCTCAAGGAGATATTTGAAAGTAGGCCTGCTTTGGACTTCCTTCATTGCAGTCGGTAGATCGTTCCACTTATGAGCACCAGCATTAATCCTCAATAATATATCAAAATGCCAATGGAATACATCTGTTTCTGTCTTTCTACAAAGTGGGTGAAGAGGTTTGGGACATTTTCAGAATAGAGTTCAGGCGTGGAGAGCCTCATATTGAATTATTCAGAAGGAAAAAGGTGGTGCCCAAATTAATGGAGGTTTTATATTCCTCAAATATTGCTATGGTAATACCAGTGAAATTTAAAAGATGTTGACATGCCAACATATGGAACTTAATTTCTTTCCCATCACATGTTAGTAACCAAGTTTCCTATAATCTGCCACATTGCTTTGTGAAAATATAAACATTTGTTTGGTAGCGCTATTTTTATGATGTATGTAATGTTCCAAACCTCCTTAAAGCGTAAGCATCTTCTTAAAGAGATTCCCTTGCTGACTATTAGTGCTGTTGCTGACAGGGATTGAACCGAAAGCCCTGCTTCAACCTGTATATAACACCGGCCATGAGAAGTAGATAACCTGACCATTATAAATAGGTGACCTTTATAAACAGGGTTAATTCAATATAGAATACTATTGTACTACCATACATTGCTAGATTGACCACTACGGACAGGTGACTGCTGTTCAAAGGTGACCAATACAACAGATTTGACAGTGACAATGTATGTACAGTAACTTAAACTAACTACAGTAAAATATAATTCAAATTTACAGAGTAGGCCTAACACGTTAAAGTGCGATTCGGATAAGTGCAAAGCAAAGTTCCAGTTGATCTGAAAACATAACTTGGAAATTCCAAAACCTGTCTTCTGGTTAAGTCCTTGCTAGACAATTTTGGTTACAAATAAATGTAGATTTGGATAAATGCAATGAAAAATTTGTTCCTAAGTTTGGTTTACGTCAAGAGGGTCACTGTGTAGTATCCATCCATTGTTTAATTAACTAATTAATTAAATTAATTCACACCTCATAATTTCCTCTTTGTTTTCTTCCTCGTCTACTATTTGATGCTTCTTGTAATTTTGCTCGACCATTAACTTGTTTTATTTTAACTACAACGCGGGCTTTTTTAACAGCTTGTATAGTTTTATCATTTTCATTTGATTCATCACTTGACGATTCAACCGCTAATCGTTTGTTTTTTCGACGACTAGCAGGAGTGACAAATTTTTCTTCGCTTTCGGGGTCATTGTCCTCTTCATCTGATAATGGTAATTGGCGGCTTCGCTTCGTCTTGCGACGCGATGATGTTGTTTTATTGTTTGATGTTTTAGTTTCCTCATTACTATCTCCATTTGAGCTATCCTCCTCTACGTTTCTGACTTTTCTGTTAGCCGTTCGTCTTGATTTTGTTGTCTTACGGGGGTTTCTTGATTCTGTTTCTTCATCTTCATTGTCTGATACAGAAGAACGTTTACTTTTTGGTTTAGTTTTCCGGGAGGTTGAAGTTCGTTTCCTACTAATTTGTTTAGTTTCTCCACTGCTTTCCTCGTTAGAGTTTTCTCCATCTTCATCACTATCCTTTATTTTTCTCTTATTTGAACGTTTTGATTTCCGATTATTTTTTGAATCATCTTCTTCATCATCTGAAGATTCATCACTTGTTTCCTTGGTAACCATACGACTTGATTGACGGCTATTCTTCGTTGCACGGTTATTACTACTTTTAGAGTTTGTTTTTCGTGGAGGAGATTCTTCCTCGTCTGATTCGCTTTCTGTTACTTGTCGTTTACGAGAGTTTTTTGATTTACCAGCTTTGTGACTTTGCGCTGCAATGTAAAAAAAAAAGTTATGAAACTCATATTTTTATACAGATTCTATGAATTCATTTTACTTCGTATAAAGCTAAAACAAGTTCGACAGGCAAATAAAGGGAGTCTGAAACAACGCCGTAATCCACTTACACACAGCCCTGAAGAAACATAATACAGTCGAACTTGCTTAATATCCCCCCTCTGGTTCGGATGAGAAGTGGGACATTAAGCGAGGTAGGATTATGAGCGTTTGTATGGAGAATAGAAAATAGAAATCAGTTTTAAGGGGGGATATTAAGCAGGGTGGGACATTAACAGAGGGGATATTAACCGAGTTCAACTGTACATTTGAATCATGGTCATGAAACAGTTGTTACATGATCATACAAATTTCAATTTGAAATACAAATTTGATACTTGATATCGCACTTCACAACTTATAACACCCCTAATGCATTTACCTCAGATTGTTTTCGTCGTTGCTTTATTGAAATATGTGACCGTTTATCAAATTGTAGTAGCTCAAAATTGAGGCAAAACAAGTTTGGTTTGCGAACGAAAAACAACGCATTTTTCATGAACTGTTAATACAGTTCATAATTTGTTCATTAAATGTTTGTGATTTTCATGAACTATTCAGAAAGTTCATTTTTGAACTACTTCTTTATTTTTGTAGGGGTATAAAAAGAGCCATCTATTTATAAGAGTTGGGACACACAATTTTTGAGGCTCGAAAGTCGCCATTTTCATTCCACTGAAAACAAGGTTTTGCTTTTGAACAAAAACTTTTTTGAATTTCTGATAATATTTTCGCAGGCATTGTTCAAATTTCGCAAACCTGGATTTGACAGAACAAAAAATGGCATCCATAAAATCATGTGACTGGCATTTGTCCAATTTGAGCCTGGAGCGGCACATAAAAGAGTGTCCTAACTCTTGTAAATAGATGGCTCTTGATACATTGATAAACAGTTCGCTTATATACAGGGTCGATCGATAGAAAATATTATTGTTGACATTGTAAGAGTGACCACTAAAGACAGGAGGTCGGTGTACAAAAAAGGCCACTATAATAGGTTTGACTGTAATTCACTTTTTCTCTTGATATCTTCATGCCAATCAGCTTGCAAAATGGAAAGATCTGCCATCCGCTATGTGAAAATCTGTATTGATTAGTAGGTAGAATTATGATGGGTCGAATTTTTTTTATAACATATTAATATACCTTTGCCGTTTCTTCTAGTTCTTCGAGAAGGACATCGACATTCAAAACAACTCCAAGCACCTCTGTCAAACCAGAAATTAATATGATTAAAAATATAAGAGAATGAAAAAGAAAAACAATCAAGAATTGTATCAATTAAGAGCATTATTATCCAAAATTAGAAGGATTCCAAAATTTAGCCGAGTTACATTAGAATTTGCGGAGGACTGCCAAACATAGCATAGTCATTCACCCAAAATCTGTTGAAATTGATCTGCAGTGTCGCGGCTGACATCCCTAAAGAGGGTTTGACATCATTGCTCTTAGCGAGAAGAGCCATTCCTCTAGAAATAGAGTAGTACGGGTGCCTTCAGTAGGGCGGTACCCTCTCAATTACTTTATTTATTCACCCAAAAGGTAACCTTTTTCAACTGGTATATAACAGGTCCGGAAATGATGTAGAACCAATCAGTATATAATTCAGAGCCAATGCCAGCCAAAAATTATAAAATGCGCAACAGGATAAGTGCCAGGCCCTTTTGCAGTCGTAGGTCGCTTTGTTAAGATTTAGTACGCCATCTCGAAACTTACTAGCATATTTTATTGGTAAATAAGAAAATATTAAAAAATTCACCTTGGTAGTCTTCTGATTGCTGGTTCGTGACAACTCAAATGATAAACTTTAGGACAAGTATCACAGCATATTAGATCTCCACCTTCTTGACAAACAGAACAATAACTTTCATGATCGTCATCATCATCATCATCTTCTTCGTTGTCATCATAATCTGATTCATTTTCAACGTCTGATTCTTCCTCTGTGTTTTGTTCGTCAGCGTCCTAAGAGATTGAAATTAACGGCATCAAAGATTATTGTTTAAAGATAAACTACACATTTTATAAACCCTTACTGAAAACGTATTCGAATGTATAGCCCGCATATTGAAGGTTGCTTTCTTATTTTATTTGTATATGTTCTGCTGTATTCTTACTTTTCGCCACAATCATTACCACTATAAAATAAGCAATCGAGACTGTATTGCCCTACCGAAGGCATCCGTACGACTCCTCCACACATAGAGGAGTGGCTTTTTTCGTCGAGAACAATGATCGTAAATGCTAGATTGTATTGATCTCAACCGCGACACTGCAGATGGGCCTTGATTATCAATGTGCAATCATTTTACAATTTTTAACATTTAACTCATGACTTCTCTTCTGATACAGTGGTCTTCCTTAGAAGAAAGACGAGGCCATGTGTAAGCTATTTCAATAGGGAACAAAATGATCATACAGTATTATAGTGTAGCTTTGAATAATTCTTATTTTGAACATTAAATCTGAATGAAATCAGCTATACAATGTAAAACAATTGATTGCTTTGATATACGCAAGTGACCCATATATACAGGTGGCCATAACAAAGAGGTGGCTGTTAAAGTAGAATTGACTATAGTGATAATTACTTGAATGGTTATATTATTAATTACCTCATTGTCAGATACTATTTCTACAGTATGTGATCTTCTTTTTCTTGATTCAGATGGCTAGGTAAGATAAAATTGACCAAGACTAAATATCAATTTACAGAATCAGCTGACAAAACACAAAATAATAACTACAATTTTTTTTGGATTTATCATTTATCCACAAACCGGGTAAGTTTGCAGCTTTTTTCACCGGGGTGGTTGGTTAAATTGGTTAGTATTTTTAAGCTTGTGTGCATTTAATAGCGGGATGCCCTTCTTGACGCCAACCTATAGTGATCAGGCCAGGGATTGAACCCAAGACCCTGCGGGTCGTGGTCCAACACCCTAGCCACTACACCAAGGCCGCACGAGAAGTTTTGAAAAGTAGTTTGGAAGGTATGTAGGCTAATAAACTTTTAACCATTTTCTATTTAAGCAGTATAATTATAATAATGGAATATTGAGTACACTTATTATATCGAAGCCCGTGTCTCAGGAATCCTACACCACTTTTCTTCTGGGTATTTGTTTGTGTTACAGTGTTTGGCCTACAAACAGGGTCTGTCACAAGTGGGGATCCTGGGATACTAGATATCGGAATGTAAGAGCAAGTTCAGAAGAAATGTGATAATGTAGTTATATAAAGTTCAATGCATAATAAAAAACCAGAAGAAAATGTACCAATATTCAAGAAGGCTTAACATTTTTGTCATAAACTGCCCACAAATCAGAAAACTAACAATTTTCCGACCTGAATCACAGTGGATTGAATTCTAGTTTGGATTAGCCTGCGCGCAGACCCAAATCTTTTTTATGAATAGTAGGGTCTGCGTAATATCGACAGAAAGCTTGCGCTGGGCGGAAGTTTGAGGGAGTGGCGGAACGTCATTACACTTTAACTCCTGCTGTTCAGCGTTGTTCAACTACAGACGGCGTCACAAACAGCATTTCTGCAAGTCCGATATTCGTAAATAATAAAACTTTTCACAATCAAAATTGACACTTATTATTTACGAAATAAGATGAGTTGATTCATAACCACGTTCAAATGATCAATACTAACTTAATACAACATACTATTTCTGTTCAATATGAAGTGATCTAAGTTGTCCAATGTTTTTAATGCATTTGTTTTTGACAAAAAAACTCGAAAATTGACATTGGTATTAAAAACGATGATGAGAATTAGTCTTTGGTAAAGAAATATTTTTGTAATCCATTGCCATGGCACAGCGAAAAAGATCCAGAGATTAAATCGTTCTATATCTAATAAAATGATATGTTCTTTCGATATTACCCATGACAAATTGGCTTTTACGACGAACACAAACACAATCCAAATGAATTTCAGCATGCTGAAATCAAGTCTTTGTTGGCCGATGCTGCATGTAAAAATGCATGTCCCGTCCTCCGTGAAAGGCAAATTAACAAGAAATCGTTTTTGTCAATACACTATGTTCATTTTACTACAAATATAATTGCAAAAAGTCTGTATTGAATAAAAAAGTCTGAGGTCTCCCTCGTACAAAACTTAAACGAACACAAGCAAAGATGATTTTATCGAAGAAGAACAACGTTTTATTATTCGGCTTGCTTGAGCATACTTGAAAAGGATTGCGTCAAAAACTTATATTTATCAACCAATCATGTTGTGGTTCTAGATTTGGAGAACTCGCTAGCGATTGGCTGATGAACAATAGACAAACAATAGATTTCTCACGTTTCTGTCACTCCCCCTAATTCAGTCCAGCGCAAGCTTTCTGTCGATATTACGCTGACCCTACTAATCATAAAAAAAAGATTTGGGTCTGCGCGCAGGCTAAGTTTGGATTGGCACCTCTTAAGTCAGTGCAATGAGCGGGGAGCCTTCTGTGTTGTATTGTTTTTGTTGCTGCAAGCAATATTCAAGAAGGCTAAACATTTTTGTCATAAACTGCCTAGAAATCAGAAAACTACCAATTTTCTTCCGCATTTGCTCTGTCCTTCCGAGATCTCGCATCCCTGGATCCTTGCATTTGCCAGATCCTTAATTTTTAATCTAGACGATGGGGATTACACCTTGAAACTACATTAAAATGACAAATAGTCTTTGACACAACTATCAATAACACAGTTGAACTTACTTAATACCCTCCTCTGGTGCGGGTAAAACGTGAAAGATTGAGCTATGTAGGAGTAAGAAAATATTATGGAGAATTGCAAATAGGAATCAGTGTTATGTGGTGATATTATTAAACAAAATGGGGGAGGGGTTATTGAGTAAGTTTGACAGCAACTACTATAAATATAATAATAATGGTGAGTTTGTTTTCAATGTTCCATACTAGATTTGTACACAGTGCTCAATAAAAATATTCAGACAAAAATATAATCTTCTTCTACAATAACCAAAATATAAGTAAAATGTATTACCTGGCACATATTGCATTTCCAACCCCTGGGAGGCACGTAATCAATCGTAGGACGTAGACAATTGACGTGGTAAACATGATTACACCAATCACAGATTGCCATTCCACTTGACGCTTTCTTGCGACAAACTTTGCATTTCTAGAATGTAGCAAATAAAAATTTAGCCGCCTTTTAAAAGTTTCTGAATTTGATCAGAAATAGAAGTGGATTGAATTCTGGTTTGGATTTGCACATCTTTAGTCAGTAAGTGCAATGAGCCGAGGGCCTTCTGTGTTGTCTTGTTCTTGTTGCAGCGAGTTAGGAATCCATTTGCGCAAATTTTTTGTTTGTTTTGTTATATCCTTGCATTAGCTGACTAAAAATGCGCAAATCTGATTCAGGATGCAGATGATTTCAGATTTTTCTGAGTCTAATAAATTTAGTGAACCATACACAGGCCTGTAACCAAACTGTGAATCTTTATGTACAAATAATATATCAGCACACCTTTTGAGCTGCAATAATAAATGTTTGATATTGTTGTTAAAATGCTGACTTCTCTCAAGATTTGATTGAGCATATATATCTGAATGTACATCATGTGATTTGCTCCTACAGTGAAACCTGTAAATAACGGCCAGCTAAGAGAGATGGATAAATTGACCACTATAGACAGGTGGCCTTTATATACAGGTTTGATTCAATAGAAAATACTATTTTAGACATTGAAAGAGTGACCACTATAGACAGGTGGCCGGTTTATAGAGGTAACCGTTATCAGACATGAGAATTCAAAATTTGAAAATAGTCTGAAATGTAGGATATCTTGATAAATTTCAATGGGAAAGAATGATAAATAGAGTTTCACAAGGGTAAAAATAGTCTGAAATCCGCTAAAAGTCTGAACATTCTCATGTCTGCGTTATAACAGGTTTGACTGTATTAGTTTAAACTTACAGCATTTTCAATAGAGCTTTCCCATTTGATGCTGTTTTCTAATATTCCAAGTAACGAATGCAACGATGACAGCGTTTGACATGACTTCAAACATTCAACCCAATTAGACATGGCAGTTTTTGATTTCAAATTGCCTTGCAAACAACCAGAAAAGATTGACGATTGAAGTTCAAGAATTAATGGAATCTACAAAAAATCAAAATGGACAATATGAAATTGTGTTGCGTTATAAAAAAATACAATTTAAACAATTAGAGAATACTAGACAACCCAGATTTGTAACTAAATTAATAATTGATAATAAAATTAATAATAATTAAATTGGTACAGTCAAATATGTAACTGCCTTGGTTATTTTAACAATTAATTGCAAGTAAACTTGCTACTACATTTTATCTCTATACACATACCATCTGTCTATAGTGATCACTTCATAATATTACAAATATTTATCTTTATCAAATCAAACTCTAAGAAAAGTCATTTTTTTAAAAACTGGCATTTATAGATAGGAATCACCGAATTCAATCAACCCTGTGAATAAAGGCCACCTGCTAATTGAGGTCAATTTGTCTTTATTTAATTGTTATTCATAGCAACTGAGAACAGATGCCAAATCAATGTACACTATAATGTTGAATGTTGCACCTCAAGCAGAAAACAAAACGTGGATGCTAGAAAAGGTAGGAACTATCAAACGTTAAAACTCTAGAATCAAATATTGTAAAATTCATAAATGGCAAATACTTTTGAACTTTTTCTTGCTCTCTATTGGTTAATCGAACAATGACAATTCCTAGTGTTTTAGAGCTTGAGACAATAACATCTCTAAGGTTTGAAGAATGACGTGATCGTCTCTAAATTACAAACACATATTTAATCATCAAACTTGCTTTCTGCCAATGAAATTGTAATACCTCCTATATTGTATCGCCTGTTCTTGAATAATTCATGGGATTACTCAAGGTATGGATTAATAAAGAAACAATTATCAAACCCAATTTTGCATCACATGGAGAATTCATTGAGGATTATTCTTTTCAAGATCGGCTAAACGGAACCAACTTTCTCTAGACGTTTCTATAACAATGCAGAGGGTCTTGACTGATAATAGAAGAAAGCTACGGTTCTTTGAATGAAATTTGAACGAAATGGTTCGAAGGGATGAAGAAGACGTTCAATAAAAATATCTTTGGGAAATGTTTGATAGCCATTAAACACAATGCAACAAATAAAATACTGGATCAAACTTATCAGACAAAATCGAAAGAATGGCTAAACGACATATATTTTTTGTAGGATTTATGTCGGACAAATGTTGCCGTCGTTTCCTTAGGGCTGCCGCTTTGGATCAAATATACGGTAAGAACTACTCACCAAGTCTTCTTTAGTCTCAGATTTATTAATACTTTCTTCCCATAACTCAACGCTTTCTAATGATCCCAGAGTACCCTTTGTGATTCGTTGGCCAGACTCTATGATATCCTGAAAAGAAAACATCCACAATTGTAGAGCTTAAAACACAGACAGGAAAAACAGCAGAGGAGTGACCAAACTGCTGGTTACAAAACTCAATGGGAGGAGGAGAGAGATTTAAAATTATGTGAAAAACAGATGTGTTTATTTAATCGACTTGACAACAGTCGATGTGTAATACTTGTCAAGCGAGTGTCTAAAATAGTATTTTCCATTCAATCCACTCAGCATATAAAGGTCAACTGCATAGAGTGGTCAGTTTATCTACCTCTCATAGCTGGCTGTTAAAAACAGATTTCACTGTATAACTTGAAGTTGCATTTACCGTACCTCTTTTAGAGCATTAAATGATTCCAAAACAGCGTTGTAATCAGGTACATTCTCTGTTGGTTCCAATCTATAAAAAGGAATAATAAGATACCATCTAATAGCTGACACCTTTCTGCAAGTGGCATTCTCAGAATTGGTTAAAATTATTTCTAAAACGAAACGATAGCATGACACGTTTAAAATATGCCTGATTATTGCATTGCAACACTCTACAACTCAAATACAAGGGTTTGAAATTTATCAGTTGCATTTGTTCTTCAAATCCTAGTCGTTCTACTGAATAACATTTAGCTCAACCATGTATAATTAATATGTATTAATTAATGTATTATAAATATAATTTCTCCCAAAGAAGCAAACATTATAATGCTTGCATGATGACCTGTTCATGTAACGTTTCCTCTATGTCCCCTTAGCACTGTACTCAAAAGTTATTATGATCAAATACAATATATTATTACATAGCCTACCACAGTTGATTCCGGCAATAACGGTACGCTAGGGAGACAAACTATTTTACCAGTTTTGGCAGAATCTGTTGTTAGCGGTAAATATTTAGCAAAGTTTAAACGTAAATTACTCATTCTCTAACATTTTTGGCTTACTGTTATTGACAGAATACCATTAAATCTGGAACCGTTATTGCCGGATTTTACTGTATATATATATATACAATATGGCGCATATGCTTTTTTCATGTGGTGAATCTCTTCCCACATTGACAAACTCATTTCGACCTAGCTATAACCAGAGCCATCTATTTACAAGAGTTGGGACACGCTTTCATGTGCCGCTATCGTCTCCAATTGGACAGATGCCAGTCACGTGGTTTTTGGATGCCATCTTTGTTCTTTTGGAAACAGGTTCTCAATCATTTCAAGTGAAACGCGCGAAAAAATACAATACAATATGGCTGAAAAAAACACACAACATTCTCCTGCATATGCGCACTGTTAAAAACGTGCTCGGGTCCAGGCAAAAAGATACAAAAATGGCAGAAGTGTCCCAACTCTTGTAAATAGATGGCTCTGGCTATAACAGGCAAAGTCAATGTGCTCTGTTCACTGAGAAGTACTGATGACGACTAATGACGATGACGATGCCAGAAAATGCAATAGATACCTTTTCTTGTATTTGGTAGCAATAGATTTGTAATTTGCTCTGATCTGCGATCTTAATGCACTTTCACGCAAACCATTAGTGGCTAACGTAGCAAGCAAAGAATCCAATTCATTAACGCTTTCAATGCGGTACCAACTGAAAGATAAAGTGATATTATTTTGATTTGATTTGATTTATTTCATCAACTTTTAATTGTTGACAGGCAAATACAGGAGGGCTTGTAACCATCGCTTACATACAGCCTAATGGTTTGATAATTCTAAGTTTACATTCTAAGTTTACAGATATATGATGTGTAATCTATTTGAAAACTTTACAAAACGAATTAACATTGTATTTCTTTAAATTAAATTTAAAACTAGCCAGTGTGTATTCTGTGTGTGTGTGTGTGTGTATTAACTCAGTTGTATTTATCATTTAATAATGATTTAGATTCTACTTAAACATATCAATAAAGCACCTATTTAATATTTAACACAGTAGATTTGAAATTATCAGGCCAATTGACAATTTGTAAAATCACTTTCCATTTTCACCATTCCAATAAATTAATCATGGAGAACATTATGTTTTAAAAAATATCTTCTTTGAGAAACACTGCCCACACAATCTTGCCCTTATAGAATCTGATTGCTTGTTCAGGCTAGGTTTCAATTCCCTGATGAAAAGCATTTTGTATGTTAAACAATCTTGTTTACTGTGACAATGCATATCAATTCAATCCATATATGGAGGTGTCGACATGTGTAGCCGGCATAACTTGTGTTAGACAAGTCACACTTGTAATAATATACTACGGATTATCGAGTTAATAATGAAGGTTTTGGTTCTCGGTGCCGGCATCTATAATTTTCTTACTTTTAAAAATAATTAACAATTTTTCGACAAAGTAGATTCATTTCCTTGCGTAAATAATCGGCAGATGATCCTTAAAAGGGAGTAAGATAGTGGCAACAGGGTCCTCTTTATGAGGTTCAATAAAATAGATAAAATATTTTCATCAGGGAATTGAAACCTAGCCTGAACAAGCAAACAGACTCTATAATACTCTCATTTTAATTTTTAATTATTTTATTGGCCTGAAATACCCCTTTGATAACAAGGGGACAAACCGAGTTTAAAAAAGAAACTTTCAACGTGTAAGTAGCCTACAGCTACAAAGTATTAATAAGTTGTGCTACCGACCAATGTAATATTAAAAAACGTATATACAGTGGAACCTGCAGCCAGCTATTAGATGTTGAGAAATTGACTGCAGATAGCATTTATATACAGGGTTGATTCAATAGAAAATATTACTTTGGACATTGCTAGAGTGACCACTATAGACAGGTGACTGCTATAACAGGTTTGACTGTACCTATTTCTCTCCTTTTGTTCCCCATTATTATACGACCAACCATCTTCTATGTAAAGACCAGTGAATTTTGATTTAAATAACCAATAGAGGCGATGGTATCTATCTTGGCCAAGTGGTTTCACACGTAGCATGTCTTTGAATCGTTGGATGTTCTCCTAATATAATAACCACAATTAATGTCATTTAAGATGTTCCTTATGTGAAATTTTATTTGAATGATTCAGTGCTTACACGCCGGACACGGGAATTAAAATTCAAACAATAGTTTGAAATCTAGGATAGGCCTATCTGGTAGAATTATAATAGACTTCAATGGAAAAAGGTACTTGATAGGTTTCACAAGGGTAAACTAGTCTGAATTTTGTTGTAAACAGAACGCATTTTAACAATAACTCCTAAACGTCTGACCTAAAAGTTTAAGAACATGATGCAGCCTGACATGTTTTCGTAATCAAAAGTTTACGAAAATACAGTAGTTCTACCTTGGTGTTGTCTATTTTTCTAACAAATGTCATTTCTTCTTGGTTTAACATTCGCCTGAAAAGAATAATATTAAATAATAATATATAGTCAACAGTCCTGGATACATTTGCAGAGAATCAAATATTATATAATGTTACAATACAAATTTTCTCTCAATCAAAATATTTTTGACTCATATTTCGGGCAATTTTGAGAGAGAAAAATTGCCAAATTGTGCAATTTTGTAGGTAATTTTGTTGGTATTTCAGTACTGAAGCTCCCAGATATGCAATTGCCAGACCTTTCTTTGGGTAAAATTGACACCCCCCTGGTCAGAAGCATATAATTACAGCCGTGCTTATCAGGACGTAATCTATTGCAGTAGTTTTTCAGTTGCTTTAAAATCTCTAATGTTGTATATTACTTGTATAGATAATATCCATTGAGCAAACGAATATGAAGTAACTTGATACAACAGATACGATCAACACAAATATAATTGTAGGCCTACCTTTCTTTATCTTTCTTTTCCTGTTCTTCTTTCCAAACGATTTGCTTCATGGATAGAATGCGCCTCTGTCTGACAAGTTGTGCAAGATCAGAGGCTGTTTCTGTTGGAGATTCAGTAATATCGATTGTTGTTGTCGTTGCTTTTGTTTCTGGATTTACATCTGTTTCTGGTGTTTTTGTTTCTGGTGTTTTAGTCACTGCATTATCAGCTTCTGGAGTTTTTGTTGCATCTTGTCCTGTACTCTCAGTGTCTGACTTTTTAGAAAAACAATCTTCAAGCTTTTTAGTGACCTAATTTGAAAAGAAGATACAAGTGGACGTTAGGAATTACAAGCTGTTTTATAGCAGAAGGTTAAAGACTTTGTCGTTGGAAGGGTTAACCATGTGGAAATATAAAATATAAGCTGGAACCTACCTCACTTTTTTCTTTCTGATTTTTTTCTTCACTATTTGCAGCAGTCCGTTTATTCTTTTCTTTCCTTAAGTTATTTAGTTCTCTCCTTCGAAGTAATAAAATTGGTCAATTGTTAAAGCGTTTTCAAGGTGAACTGATTTATTTGCGACAAATAATAAGATAATGGAAAGTACCGCAACATTTGTACAGAGGCTCTTGCATACATCATACAAGAGAATTTGAAATTTTGAAATACGTGTAGTATGAAAGCTAAGATATCTTAATAAATGGGAAAAAAATGATAAATAGAGTTTCACAAGGGTAACAATAGTCTGAACATTCTCATGTCTGATAGATGGATACCGCAAGTTACCATTTATGTTACCACAAACGAGACATGTAAAATATTTTAATAACCTACCAGTTGACTGACATGTCTGTGAGTGCGCCTCTGAAGACTTCTCCAAATTCAATTGATTCCATCAGTTGAGTATAAAGATAGACAAGAACCTAATCAAATAACAAACATTGATACCGAAAATTAAACAAGTAGCCTATCATCTTCTGGTGGTGGATGGAATGGTCCACCTGGGAATAGCACTATAAAGGTTGTGATGTCAGGCCTACAGCTGTGTCTTGACTATAGCTAAACAGATTCAAATTTCTTAATACTTTTCTAGACAAATTCAGAGTGCCTTGATTGAGCTTAAAAAGAAGCCATGGAGAAGCTGCAGCATTGAAAGTGTTTGATTCATTTCGAAAGAAATGGTACAAAAAGGATAATGAAGTCGTCCGATTAAAGTAATCTTTTGAAAATGTTTGATGGCCATCAAACACAATGCGACAAATTAAATACACGATCCGCCATGTCAGACAAAATCGAAACAGTGGCTAAGCAACAAGGATATTAGAAGGATTTAAAAATCAAGCAGATGTTGCCGTTGTTTACCCCGGGGGCTCAAAGCTTATAATGTGTCATAAAATCTCCTGAAACCATATGCAATGTTATGGCTATTGGCTGAGACCAGTAAAGATAGAAATAGAAGAGCGGTATGAGTCACGCCTTTGGCAGGGCAATACAGTTGTTATTTCATTTTAGCAAAGAGATTTCATCTACCAATCAAGAATTTAAATATTTATTTTGATTACATCTTACCATAAGTTGATGACTTGCAGGCAATGTATAAAATTCCTCCGTTTTCAATTCATGTAGAACACCTTTCAACTAAGAAATAAATATGGACATAATATAAATTGTAATTGCTTTTTCATAATTAAAATATTGAAGGACAAAAATGATGATGTGTAGGCATACATGTTACTATCGATGTGAATTATCGAAGATAGATATGATGTGTCAGATATGAAGTGTTGCAAACACTTATATAATGAAACCTATTTGTGATTACAACCTATTCCGAATAACTTTAGGCTACAAAGAACACCAGCATTTTTACACCAAAAGCATATTATTGTTTAAAATATGTTATTAACATATACCACCAGTCTACCATGACTCTTGGATATTTTGAATCACCACTGGAAACATTTGACAACAAGAAGACACTTACAAGTTTTGGTTTGTTAGAGAGCAGCATCGAACAACTTGTTGGAATCCGTTCGTCTTCAGTTTCTTCTAATTCATCAGCCATTTCCTCGTCAGTTTCATCTGATGATTTGTCCGCTAGTTTAACTCTTAGATAATGATAAAGGACATCAGACATTGTGAACGCTGTTAGTGGTAGATCAACTAAACTAAGTGCATACTCTGGAACCTGTAAAATAGAAAACATAATGATCACCATTACGGGTTGATAAAATGGAGGGGAAGGCGAGTCTTGGTGGGATAGCAACTAGGATAGCAACCCCCTCTCCCTATGTGATCACATCAGATCTTCAGCACACATGCAAACAGAATTTGGTAAGGAAAAGCTCTTCCCTTCAATCAATCAAAAAAAGAAAAGAGTTTGACCGCAAAACTTCTTCTTGTTCTTCTTTGGCAACTTTTAAAAACATGATGTATAAACATTGTTTACACTTCTAATTTAATTTTATGCTATGTTTTTTTACCTGTAGAGGGATTGTAATTCATTGTAAATATAAAGTTATGTATCTAGTTTAATTCAAGTCAAATCTTTGGAAAGAGGGCCGTGGTCATTGTCTCTGTGCGAATTGGCACAATCATACAACAGCATCATCTCATCACATTCTGATTGGCCTTTCCTACTTTTAGGAATGACTCTTTGTAACATGATCCACTAGCATGCGTGCCGCAACTCTCAGTTTCATGAAGCAGAACATCGGGTAGATGATCTTGCCTAAAGATAGCATAAATCCTGGAGAAAGGGGTGGAAATAGTTGTAGTAAAATGTAGCTTTGACAGGAGTGTGTGCAGCCTACTAACTTGGCTACATATAAAAATTTGAATTTAAATCCCGGAAGGAAAACTATTTTATCAGACTTAGTCATCATGATCTTATTCAGAACCATAAGTGATATACAGATAAATATAGAATATATGTTTTTGAAAATAGGAATTGATATAATGTCAAGCGTAGGCATGCATTGCACAGAAGCATCAACGTTAATATGGTTTTAATAAAACGAGTGCCTACTTCCATGCATTGCTGGGTTAAAATGGGTTGAGCATATCAATTGCAAGTTGATATCTTTTGTTTATAAACTAATTGATAATGAGGAAATCGGGTAATCCGAGGAACCTTGCCAATTGTAACTTACCTTGCTATCTTCTTCATCGGCTAACAAAAACCTCAGAAAAATTAATAAAACTTGTGATACAATGCCAAATCCTTTCTCGCCATTGCCAAGAGCAATTTTTAAGTCGTCTAAAATAACAAAAGCAATCATTGATCATTAAATAACAAAAATTCAAATTGCTCTATATTTTAATTACTATTTAACCAAACTTCCTCAAAGTTTGTCCTGGAAATTATTTTACATATTCAAGTATTTGAAGTATTGTTAAAATCAGAGAGGATGAGGGTTTGACGCCTTATGAGTTGGCATGGACTGACCCATAGTAAGTAATACAGAGGCAAACAGAGACTTGTCTTGTTTTGAAGCAGTCTTTTCAAGAGCAGCTAAAGGAATCCAACTTTTTTTTGACAATCGAAAACAATGCAACATATGCAAGATAAAATCGAAAGAGTGGCAAAACGACAAGGAATTTAGAAACATTTCAGACACGAGAATTCAAATTTCAAAAATAGTCTGAAATCCAGGATAAATTGATTAATTTTAATCGATTTCAATGACAAAAAGCAATAACTAGAGTTTCACAAAGCCCAAAATAGTCTGAAATCCGCCAAAAGTCTGAAAATTCTCATGTCTGAACATTTAAAAGTTGAGGAAATGCTGCCGTTGTTTTCCCACGCCCACGTGCTTAACAAATCAACAAATCAGTTTATTGGTTGAGTCAATTACCTGATGTGACTGTAAACTTCTCATTAGGCAATAAAATCGAGCTGAATGAATGGATAAATTCAACAATCATCATCACATCTCCAAATGAGCCAGAAAGACCTTCAGGCATTTCAACTGGTTTCGGCGGTGGAAGAGGCTTCAAATTATCCACTTCTAAATCTTCTCGTTTTTGCTGTTGAGAAAAATAACATATACAAATAGGTAAAAGTGATTGATAATGTGAAAGTTCAGATATTTAAGGATCAGGTGGTGTTATATACTCAAATGTAAAGCAGCTAACACTACCAACATAAAAACCATGAAAAAGTAAAATATTGTGAAATCGATACATGTTTTAAGCCATACATTTGAAAACAATCAAAACATCCATATTAACGAAAATTCAAATTATGTGAAAATGCCACAAAAACACCATGAAATTTCACGCTTTTTATGGTTTTTGTGTCAGCAGTGTAATGTCAATACACCATTGATCAAGCTTAAAAATTAAAAATAGTCTAAAATCAAGGACATTTAGATTATTTTAATAAATTTCAATTAGCAAAAGCATAATAACTAGAGTTCACAAGAGTGGAAATGAATTGAAACATTCTTATATATCTGAGAGTAATTTGAACCGTAGCTTGAAAAAAGTTTAGACATAAAAAAATTCAAAATAGTGGGAAATACATAAAACATAATTTTAAATTTCCTCATTTTAAATTATTTACTCACTCGTGATCTTGCAAGTAGTTCCAATTGCAACCTAGCTCTGAAAATAAAACAATTATAATTTTAGTTAACTGTAGCCTACCCAATGTGGAAATAAAAAGTACAATAAAGAAGCTTGTCCAAGATTTGATATATATCTACTGCAGCAAAGCTGATTCACAATGGTTTTATTACTGATGATGGAGCTGATTTAAAATTATCCTAGAATCGCAGGTGGTTTTTGCTAGAGCACTTACTTTTCTGCATCAGCTGCTGCTTGATTTGGGTTGGTGGGTTTTTGCTTTATAGGGAAGCTAAATAAAAATTTGAGATAAATGACAGCATGATTGGCAATATTTCGTTATCTTCATAATAACATCGTCAGGCAAGAGAGTGGTAAATATAGATATAATAAAAATACAAATAATTGTAATACATATATTTGTAGCACAATGGCCAACAGGTAAATGAAAAGTGAAACAAACAAGGATATTTTGAAATATACTGTAGCCTATCCTTACTAACATGTGGCCCTAAAATTTGAAAATCGACATTGAGAACTTACAGCGAATGAAGTGATTTTTGATTTATGCATTCTTCTGATTTGACAAATTTTGTACGGACTTCAAACAGTGTCTTTTGTGTTAACTTTTTACCAACAACCTGCTAAAGAAAGGACAACAAACAAAGTCAAACTTTAATTTATTGGATAAAATCTGAAAAGAGCATGAATCATAAAGCTGAAAAATAAGCTTAACTGTGCTTTTCTCGTGAGGCAATAAATTGAGATTTAAATTTGCTTTGCTATGATAACAGCCATAGGCCAACGCCATATTTATCAGATTTGATTGTGATTCCTAAACGTTTCACCAACATTCAGACATATCTAAACAAAACAAGTTATATCATCTAGAAGCACTTCCTTACTTACTTTATTAACTTAATATCGATTATAGGCCAATAATTGTATAAGATCCGAAAAAAAAGTATGAACATTTTAGCCACTTAATTTGTTGATTAATTCCACTTACCAATTGTAACTGCTGTCCTCCTGGTGAAACTTTTGCTTGATTTACATTTATTTGTTGAGGCTTCTGTTTAGGACTGTTACGAAGTTTTGCAAGCGGAACATCAGATTCAGAGTCCGATGACAATGTCAGTTCAATTTTCATCAACGCTTTCTTTTCTTTGATCTTTTTGACTATATTTTGTGATTTGTTGTTAGCATTACTGCCATTATCAACACAGCTTTCTGATTTCAATACATTAAATATGTTACTTTTTGGTTTTTGAGGTGATTTATTCATATCTTTTTGTATATTGCTTATAATTTTTGATAACGGTTCATCTGCTTCAGAATCAGAACTAGAGATGATAACAGAATCATGGTTGGTAGATGAAGTTGGATTTGGTGTAGATGAGAAAAATGGATGGATTTTGTTTTGAAGTCTATTTTTGTTCCCGTTTGATTTAGGTGTTGAAGACGCTGCTTTCTTATCCGTCATCTTGATCTAAAATAGCAAAACATAATTTGAAGTAAAAAGAACATCAGAACATCATCATCATTTATTGAGAACTTTATGGCTTTTTTTCGAAGGGCTAATATGTCGCCCATACATAATAAAATAAAAGTAGGCTATCGTTACAAACTTAAATGATAACATAAATAAGAAAAATAGATTAGTTAATGAATTAATCTTTAGCTTACTTGATTAATTTGTTTTAAATAATAATAATTTTTTTAAATTTCTGTTTAGACGACAGCAAGACCCTTGTTTCAGGTAACCCAAGTTACCAACCAGACATTAGGCTACAAAAGTCTGGGAAAGGGTGCTAAGCTGACTAATTTTGATTTGGTTCAAGAGACCTAAGCAAAAGGACGTTCCTGGACTAAAATCATCCTAGACTGAGATCAGCGAAATTGCCCATGCCATGTATATTTTGAAAGTAAAACCATCAGAAATCTCATGTTTGAGTTATAATCTTTTATAATTACACATATATATCTTTATTTATGATCATATAAATTATTTTGTAAACAATTCGTGTATGCTACAGTCTTAAAGCATAATCGAAGAATACAAATATGATCACATAAATCGTTTTGAATAGATGTATGTCACCCCTTACGACAAGTCATTGTTACTAAAATGAACTTGTCAAGATTAATGACATGATAGTGTGATTACAATCAGATGCACATCGATATCATCATATGGTTTTACTATCAAATTTGACAATGAACTGTCTATGTTAGTTCTATTATTTAGCCTATACCATTGCTGCTGAGTGCTGAACATTAGTTAATTAATGACAAGGTGCGGTGCAGACTTCATTTCTGAAGTCTAAAAAAGGAATTTCCCCTAGGCCTACTTCATACGTTGTTCCGGAGACCATATGTGCACTGGTAGCTCAGTGGCAGAGTGTCCGCACTCTGTGCGGGAGGCCAGGGTTCGATTCCTCAGCGGTGCACACATCTTTGTATTTCTCTGTAAATCTGTTCATGTCCCCCAAATAAACAAGCACTTGTGTTTACGGGGTGACTATCAGTTATATTATCTGTAGTTAACTGAAAATGTAATATTATATTACTTATTCAAGTTGAGAATACCTTCAGATTGATAACGCGCAAATTCACACTTTAGGGTCACTCCACGTCTACTTGCAAACGGAAAAACCCTCACCCTCACAGAATTTAATACAACTTATTTTAATAATAAATAGTTATGCAGTGAACATCAACTTGGCAAGGTTTTAAGTAATGTCGTCAAAAAATAATGAATATAGAGTGTTAAAGATTACATGATAATTATCAAATTGCATCGGTAAAACTTTTATTTTGTTTTGGCGATGTTCTAATTATCTTGCAATACAGTGCAGCAACATATATTTAAAGGAATAGTACTCGAAAATCAAATAGGTACAAAAATAGATTGTTGATTATCTGGATTAATCAGTTATATGTCTACGCCTATTCATCCTCAACAAAACAAATTGAAAACAAAAACATCTCATCAGAAGAGCAAAATTATATTCAAACGCAAAAGAACGATTTCATGACAACATATTGGAAAGTAGAATCTGATGCAAGTTTGACCAATGATTGTTTAAAATTTAAGAAAGATAACAATAGTTTAAGTTTCAGAATGAAAATTGTACTATCTCACTCTGATAGTTTTTCCTATTTCCCTGAAATGAAATTTGTAAATATTGATTCAAAAAAATTGCCTATTCTTCTTTCCTTATAGATACTTTTACATTTCATTTAGGATACAAACTCTAACTTTGAGCGCAAATAAAGCTGAAAGATAGGACATCAGAAGGAATGGAATAAACAAAAAGTATACGATAATAAATAAACGGGCAAACGCAACGTAAATATGGCGGGAACAAATCATAGCCTACTTTGATCAACAATAAATTACAATTACAAATAATATTAGACTCATAAATAAACTATTTGTAAAATTTGATTACCCACCGCTTATTTCAGTATCATAATCAGCAATGGTTATAAATAAGATAGATAAAATGTTTAGTCCATCAACAAAACATTTTCAAACACAAGATCGGCGCCATTCACATCCGCCATTATGAAAGAAGCCATGTGCTAACCGCTGGTCATTGTTTTGGAAGTACTGCAGGCAATTATTGAGATGTGATGGTGTCAATCAAAGTAACTAATTAATTTTGATGGAAGGATTTGACATGCATCAATAATATGCACACGTAACAGGTAGTATTTTAGTTTTTGCCTTATCTACATTATTTAAAACCTTTATATCATCTGTGTCAATACTTACCAATGGTTTTGATTTAGTTGTGGGTTTATCTACAGTAGTTTGACTAGTTTCTTTAGTGTGGAAATAACGATACCAGTTTAGAAATATTTTTACAACAGAGGATGAGGGAAGTCTGAAATCAAATCAAAATATCAATGTAAATAATAGCCATAGGTCATGCTGTATATTGATCGATTGGGAACACTTTACCAACACCACCATGGGAAGAAATGTAACAATTGATATTTAATATCTTTTTAAAAATAATTAGCCTTGAGGATCTCTTCATAGTACAGTGTAACCCGCTTAAGTCCAATTCGGATAAGTGAAAGTCCCGCTTATCTTCTGCAGCCTAGCTTTGAAACCCTATAAACTATTTTCTGGTCAAGTCCTTGGTAAACAAATTCGGATAAATGCAATGAAAACCTTTGACAAGTTTGACTTGCACTTAAGCGGCTTACATTGTAGTAATTGAGAAGCTACTGTATCAATCTACTGAAGGCACTCGTACAATGCTTCTATTTCTAAAGGTGTTTTTCTTTCCGCTAGCAGTAATGATTGGGAATGCTCTTTATTGATCTCAGCTGTGATGTAGATCAAAATATATTGACCACAGTCAACAGGTGACCTTTATATACAGGTATTTAATAGAATGATACTTGATGTACACAGTGTAACTGGTTAATAGGCCTATCACTACTGTTGATATCGCAACCCGCTTATTATCACAAATTTGCGTTGTCTCAGGACAGTGATATTATAACGAGGTTACACTGTATTGTTAAAGTGGTCATTTGAGACAGGTGGTTGTTATAGCAGGTTTGTATATACAGTGAAACCTGTACACAACAGCCAGCTACGAGAGGTAGCTGAATTGACCATTATAGACAGGTGGCCTTTATATACAGGTTTGATTCAATAGAAAATACAATTTTAGACATTGCAAGAGTGACCACTATAGACAGGTGGCCGCTTTATAGAGGTGACCGTTATAACAGGTTTGACTGTACAATGAAACCAAAGGAATGTTACTGCATCATTTATTTATGATACTCATGGAGCAGAACCTTATAATCACAATGGTTTATGAAGTAATCAACTAAATATACATTTATTAGCTATACATTTATTATTTATTAGCTATTATTATCAACTAAATTATTAGCCTGTTAGCCATTGTGCTACAAAATACATACATACAAAATACATACAAATAATATTAAAGAACTTACTTTGCAGATGCTTTATCAGATTGAGACTATAAAAAATTATAACATTACTTCAAAAATACACATAATCGTACTAAGTGGTGAAGTAAACTTTCAGTTCATAAAATACATAACAGTTTCTTCAATTCTGTAATACTTAAGAAGTAGGCCTACTGAAGTATCTTAATGTTTTTGAAATTCAGCACTAGAAAAATATAAAAATTATAAAAAATGTGAAAGAACATATTTAACAAAAATCTTTGAAGAACAAGTAATTAGTGTCACACCCTTCCACATAAAAAGTATATGCAATATAATTTATATATGACATAACATCATTTATTTAAGGAGCGATGTATTAGTGCTGTTTTGAATGTGTCACTGCACAGATTATAGACTTGGAGTTGAGTTTGAAAATTTGTATTTTTAAACTGTATAAACATCCCAAAACTTTTGAATATGAACAAAATATTTAAACTGAAACTTCATTTTCAAAACTTGAAAATTAACATAGTCTAGCTTTACCCCCTGCGAAAAACAGTTCAGGAGTTCATGAGCAGTTCATGAACGTTAAATGGCCCCAAATTTTTATGAACTGTTCATGAACTGTTCACAAATTCCTGAACTATTTTTCGCATGAGTATTTACAAAAATAAATGCTTTCTTGTAGATTACATATTTTGTGTTATACTTCAGTTCATATTTAAACAAACGAATAATGTTGATGTTCAAGTATTCTTCATCCTACACTGCATTGAAGCTGTATAATGATTGTTGCAATAAATAATTAGTCCTGAAATATTTCAATCACATATCATATTATAATAGCATGTCATTGATAAATATAATTACATTAGCTGGTATTGGTTTTCCAGAATTCTCTTTATCAGAGCTATCGTCAACGATGATCTAAAAAATATAAATAAAATAAACTTAAACAAGTCATATAACTATTAATATCAACTCAATTTTTTTTTCATACTACTGTACATAATTAAAAATCTAGAACATAATTAAAAATCTCCTAAAAAATAAAATCTCATATTAATAATTAAAAACTATGCATCACGTGCATTCCATATAGCGGGGCCACTTGCCTACAACTCTTTACCAAGTAATATAAAGACTTGCAATGTTTTTACTATTTTTAGACAGAAGCTGAAGACACAGTTTTTTAGAGAAGCATATGCCTCATTGTAAAAACAAATTTTAATCCCTAAATAGTTGTCCATTTTTAAATTTTTGATCCTTTATCATTTTTTAACTTGTAAATATTTATATTTTTAATTTAATTTTTAACACTTGTATGATTTATTGCACTGTACAGCGCCATTGTGGAGATTTTCTCGTAAAGGGCGCTTTATAAATACTCATATTATTATTATTATTATTACAATAGCAATCAAATTATAACAACAACATTCAAAATTGTTTGAAAGCCAATGAAGTGATGGAAATTTCCGCATCAGCCTGGAGATCAGATTAATTTTTAGTCTCGAAATTCATTAGTTTTGATTTACAGATAATTAATCATACCCGAGTTCGTATCCAAAATTCGCACTCAATTTTTTTCGGATTAAGCTCAAAATTTGCGGGTGATCGGAGACATTTTTTTATCTTAAAATTCGATTTGATTTCTGATCTGATGCACACCTTTAGCCTGTAACAGACAACTTACAGAGTCATTTTTAGTCGATTCTGTCTTTCCAATCTGAATGCCACTGTAGAAAGAAGTAACAGAATATTTTCAGTTAAATAGCACACACCATAGAGTATATTATTGATTCTATCATTCATTACTGACACCAAAACCATGAAAAAAGCGTGAAATTTTATGGCGTTTTCATGGCATTTTTAAACGTTGCATGGCTTGATATTTCATGGTTTTCACTTTTTTATATTTTCATGGTGTTTTCACAACACTTTCATGGCATTTTCATGGTTTTTGGCGTTGGCAAGGTAATATATATTGTATTCATTCAATACCTCTTTTGATTCATACTCTGAAGTGCGTTGATACATTTTGTGGTTAAAATAGCAACAGAAGACCCAACATCTAAGTAAAGAAAATTTATTTTATCATTAAATTTTTATCTAGAACATATTCTATTGGACAGTCAGTTCTCCATCTCCTGCAAGCATTCGAATATTGCTATTTACTCCTTTAACTAGCTACCATGCTTTTTATTTATATTACAACTTAAGAAGTTTGAAATTGTTGACATACCATCTTTAATTGTTGAAATCAGACATTCTTTCTGTTGTTCTGTCAAGACATTGAGTTTCCTTGCAGCAAGTTCTTCAGATCGAAGAGCCTCAGAATAATTCAATTCTTTCTTTCTAGTACAAGCACAAGCCCATACTTGCGATGAATAATGCATAATAGTTTTAATATAATCACTTTATTTGATGTCAAGGTAATTGTTATTGATTGGTATGTCAGTGGGGTAGGCTATGTAACAGTTAGCTATGTCATATGAAAATAATGACCTTTATTGAAAATGAACGTAAAATCTAAGGAGTAGGCCAAATGAAAAAATGTATAGTTTCTCAGTAGAAGAATCTCAAAAAGTAAATATGGTGGGGTTTTTATATTTTTTTCTAGATTGTGGCAAACATAGCCTAATCTATATGTCAGACATAATCTATAATTCTAAAATTGTTATACCATAATTATTATAAATGGTTGATGTTTCTTGTTTCGACCGGAGACTACCTGCATTTTGAATAGAAAGTCTATTTTTTACCAAATAAAAATGAAACGTGGCGGCAATTTTGATACGCTGGTGCTGATAAGAAATCGTTAATTTTTTAATTTGACTTCATGGGATCAATGTACATAGACTGTTGTTCCCTTGACTGCTCGGAGTCCTACAACTTCTCACTTTGATATGTCGCAGTGCTTGGTGACACTAAAGCCCAAATTAAACAAGAACATTTCCTGTGACACATTTAATGACTTCCATCGCATAGATGTTTCACAGAAAATGTGTCATATTTCGTTATATACACGGTCGTATTTCAAGTATTACATGGGAATGTGTCACAGGAAATGTGCTTTGTGCGTGTAAACTGGCCTTCATATCAAAGTCGACGACATACAAAATTGAGAGATTTCAATTCTGATGAGGAAATATTGAACAATGAAAGCAATGCATTTAAGGGCGGGGTTTCATAATGATGATGATTTTGTATTTTTAAGAAGGCTAGATACCAATTCAATAAAAATTTGCGGGAAAACGACAAATAATGCAAAGTGGGGGCAGGTTATCCCCATTTTCTATCTTTATTATTATACCCTAGGCCTAGACAAAAACATACTACGCCTAAGCAAGACCAACAATGGACAAACTCTGCCATAAAATAATAAAATATCCTACTCTTACACATTATGCCTTTCAGATTAGGTCTGTCGGTTTAAGCTACAGCTACATGTCCATTTTACATTCAGCAGAAAGTGGCTTTTGTAGATACGTAAATATGAAGATATCGAGATGATGTTCAACTGATGAAAACTTGAGTTGCAAAGGCATAATTATACAGAAATATCAATAATAATGTATAGCCTACACCTATATCCAGAGAACAGGAAACAGGTAGACCGTAGAGCTCACCCAACTGTTGATGTCCTAAACAGCCAAAAATCATTCACCAGCGGGCGCGCCAAAAATACAACGAGCTGAAAAAGATACTCATAATTTTGAAATACTTCTCCTGTTTCTTTGATATGAAATATTTTCCTGTTTTCATTGATTCCTTTTTCAGGCAGCTTTGGTTTATGTGGTTTACCATTTAATAGAGGCATTTTTTCTTTAGTAAAACGTGTACGACTGTAGATGAGTGTAAACGAAATAGACCTATACCTACAGTTAAGATTCCTTGGAGGACAAATGAGCACTCAAAATTGCGCGCGAAAACTGTCACGTGCTATGTGACGTCATATCCTAATAAAGAAAAACATACATTTCTTGCATGAGTTTAGTACGAAAAATTGAATTTTATTCTGGAAAACAAAACCAATATTCTGTTTTTAATATTTTATATAAGTTTTACGAAAATTAATATGTAATTTTTGGTAAAATATGTTTTTATAAACAATGCATATCATAGCCTCTTTTTGATATTTTTGATTCGAAGATGTAGTGAGGCATGGTGGACAAGTGTTGCTCATGTGGCTTTGATTTGATGAAGTTTTGATTGCGAAATCTGTATTATGTTTTCGCTATAATATATACGAGAAACATCTGATTTGATAAACATGTAAGTATTATAATGAACTTAAATTGTAGAATTGTAAAAATATAAACAATTTACTGTAATGTTATATTTCAAATTCTCCATTTTAAATCTAATATTTGCATAGAGGAACACTGCATCTGTTGGTTATTGAATGTTGTTTTCTGATGTGGGCGTACATCATTTACATTATAGATTGTTTATTGTTTACTTCTTTTTGATTGTTACAATTTTGTTGGCTTTCGATATCACTATTCTTTGAGCATGCTTGCTGGACTCTCTGTAAATGGATATTTACATTTTGAAGGCTGCTAAACTGGTCAGAAACTTCCAACTTTTTTGATTTTCACTGGGAACAATGAAACAATGAAGCATTCTAATTTTATGATAACATTTATTTATTTTTTATTTAGATTGATTTTATTTTATTTGGCATGAAAAGAGTTTCTCAGCCGATCGATAACCTATTTAAACTTCACATTGAAGAAGTGAGTGAGAACCTGCTATATTCATTTGAGAACGTTTTACTGTAACACACAACACCTAATATTATTTCATTCACCTACTATTTTCATCCAATCACCCTACTGCGTGCATGCAAAGTTTTTCTTCGTATAGTCCGTATGTGCATCAGCGCCGCGTTTAGCATGCTGATTGTTCTTTCAACTATCAGTTTTTGTTAACTGTCTGTTGTGATTGGATATGGGAATAGAACCAGACAATTTACAAGAATTTTAAAATGATGAAAATTGAGCAAATATTTACTTAACTAGATTTCGAGTTGCATGCAAATGCATGCTTATATTGAGTTGTGAATTATCAGGCTTAACTGGTTCAAAATAAACGTATGAAGAAATCTATGTAGAAAAGATGACCGAAGCCACAATTTAATTAAGAAAATATTCTATTTCATATTTTGCTGTTGAAAGAAGCACAAAGTTTAGAAATGAAAAATTTTATTTACAAAATTTGGTACTATTTTGTTTATCCCAAAGCATGTGTACAAGTATTAGCCATATCCCTATAAAATCCAAGAAACACTACTAACCCGAGTGTCATAAAGTTGCAAGGTAACAATTTGTTGGGGGTTTATCTAAATAAAAATTACATTTCATCTATATACAACACCGGAAAAGCCCGGAAAAATTTAGTCATTATTCATAACGTGTTTATTCAACATTTGATTCAAGTGACTTCTGAAAAAGTATCTTGGCAAACAATGAACGTTCACGGAACCTCCACTGTTTGTCGGGATAGATAGAATGGGATACTATTTATTATTTTTTTACATCTTATTTCATTAATATTTTCATATCTTGAATCGTTGTAATTTAATTTCCATATTGCGGGTTTGTTTACACATTTATAGCGTTTTATTCCAAGTCATTCTCCAATAATAATTTAATAATAATAATAATTTCCAACTTAAGATCTGATGATAACATATCTTATTATTTTCACTTTCATATAAATATATGTGTTTTTGTTTGTTTACGTTTGAGTTTCATTCTGAGAATTACTACGATGACAATACAGAAATTATCTGTTAAGTCACAAAACAAGGGATCGTTCTGCTTTGTATTTGCGAGACAATAGAAATTCATTCAAGTGCGAAATTGTTCAATTAGCGTTTCAGTCTGAGACAGGATTGTTGTTGAGAAAGAAAACAGTTTTCATTGGTTTTCCTCAACTTAGATGTACTTATTTAAAAAGTGAAGCCGGCCATGTTCCCCTCTGGCTAATGACGAATCCATTAACGATATGTGTTTCAAGTATATTGCATCTTAAACGGCATTGTGAATCCCCGCCTCACATACTACACACATACAAATGGAAATACCGGTAGTGGAAATTTAAAAGTAGATATGAATTCAGTACAGATATTTGGTAGGTTACGCAATAGTCAGCGCCAATACGCAGACGGATTATATACTAAGAAAATTTATGTCTGCACGCAGGCTATCCCCAATCAGCATCGATAAAATTATATATATATATCTATCATTGTCAACTTCAGCAAACAGTAGGCTAACGGGTTACCAGCTAACAAAACAGTTAGGCCTACAAATGTTTTGCAGAAGATACAAGGATCTGAAGTTTCTGATGTTCAGGATTAAAAAAAGCTGTAGGCAGGCTGTCACAAAGTGCAGGATCCTGGGAACCTGGTTCATGGAAGGCCATCACAAAATCAGAAGGTTTCCAATCTTATCATGATTATTTTGTTATTCAAAATTTATTATTTTTAAATTTCATATTTTTTATGTTTTGAAATCCATGCGACTTGCTTCAAAGTAAGTCAGATTTCTGAAATCTTAAGATCAATTCTATGATTCAAAACTATGAAGCATTGTAAATTTAATTGCAGAAGGTTTACAATCGAACAACACAGTTCCCGGAAGATCAAAAATTTTGTGACACCCTGGCAGTAGGTGCAAAGACAAAGTTGTATTTTCTTGATGCGGCCAGTGCAACACTAAAATAAAAATATTAGGCCTATTCTAAAAGATCATGTCAATTCGATACACACCTGTTTTATAATTCTGATAAGATTTGAAACAAAAATGATGCAATTTAGTGTCCCCCGTTACTCGGAGTTTCAGACATTTAATTGCTATATTCACGTGGCGATATATACAAGATTGCAATTAAAGACTTGAATCTCGGAGTAGCAGGAAAGGCTTTATCTGTGTTTTTCAAATTCTATGTTATGCACTGTTTCAACCAACATTGAGGACATTTTATATATATATATACATAATACATATCATATAATAACAGGAGTCAAAGACTACACATTCATAATTGTTACTAATAGTTTCATGCTTACGTAATCATCAGACAAATAAACTAAATCTAATAATACATATAACATGTTTCAAATTTCATAAAAATTTTAAAATAGTGGCAGATTGAACAGTGATCAATGCTTGTAAATAGCAGAGCAGTAAATAATAATAATAATAGAGTCAAGAAAGACACACCATTTTTGCTGTTACTTGATGTTTCACGTTGTTAAACGATCATCAGAAAAGAACAATGTGAAACAGTCTTTCCTGACTCTATTATCTATTACATAATTCATCTGTGTGTATCCCAATTTACACTCAATATAATCAATGTTTTTAATTTTTTTATTAGCCTACAATTCTGATAAGCTTTACAATAGGGGTTTGTTGTTTACTTTTGCCTAGATGTGCGACACAGGTCTATCAAAGAAAACCCAACTCTGTGGCGAACCCCAAAAGGTTTAACTTTGCCTTGTCAATATGGGCTAATAATGAGACTCAACTATATGTCAAGAATCACTATTTTTTCTAATTTCTTCTTGATATTCTCTCAGAGCATGGAGAAGAAAAGTATTGTACCAAAGCTTGACACTCTCATCCAGTTGGATTCATATCTTGCGCCATTTAAAGGGGAAATTGAAAGAAGGTTAGTCGTATTTCTGAGCATAATAAACGACATATTTAGTTATAGGTAGGTATATGGTAGGTACACTATATCCATGCTGAAAACCATCGTTCGCATTTAGGCCCAGGGATCGACCTGTGACCTGTGACCACATGATTAAATTTCATCTTAAAAGTGCTAGCAAATGTTTACCCGGAATTTTCCTGGTCAAGCAATTTAAACTGTCGTTATTCATACATAGAATAATTAGTTTCATCCTTTTGCACCTCTTATTCGGTTTTATTAATAAACTTTATGAACTATTCATAGATTTAGAATACTTTTAATTTAAAAAAAGTAAGTCAGTCCCAGTGGTCCCCCAACATTTTCCACCCCATTTTTATGAGGCCCATTTTAGACAGCCAATTAATTTACACGCTGATATGTATGCTATAAGGTTATACCTTGTGTTTTTAATAAGCTGTTACTTACACGTATATAGAAATATGTCACCTTTGTTGTAAAATATATGTTTAAATGTTTTCCGTCTAGATACTCTTTGTTTTGTAACATTTTGGAAGGAGTTAACAAACACGAAGGTGGACTTGAACAATTTTCAAGAAGTTACGAAAAGTACGGAATTAATTCGACAGAAAATAGTCTTGTTTGCCGTGAGTGGGCGCCAAATGCAGAAGCTGTCAATCTTATTGGTGATTTCAGTAAGTTATAACAATTAAAGAATTAAAGTAGGCCTACCACAATGAAAATCGCTGCCAAAGGCTTGCTGGAAATGCATTAAATTTAAAGAGAATATAAGCAGTTAGGCCTACATTCTTGTTCAAAAGGCCTCTAAGGTTCACTTATTTTTATGTCCAAAAGAAATTTGTATACTACAACAGTGAAATGTTGTTAGTTGGTTTAATTGCATCATGAATGCCAAAGCAAAATGTATTTGTAGCCTATCATGTAAGAATGACTGATACAGATCTATTAATAAGGAATTACATCGCGTCTATAGTCTTGTCTAAATTTCGATAGCCCATGAACAAGAATGATGTGATCATTCTAATAATCATGTAACATAACCTTTGCCTGGCAAGGATTGTAAAGGGTTGCCTGCGACCCTGCATGAGTACCTAGGCCTACCGGTAAGACAATATATCAACTGGATAAAAAATTCTGTATTCCTATCTGAGTTCTGAGTCTTGATTTGGAATTCAAAATTTTGTTTTAAGATAATTGGAACAATGAAAGTCATCCGTTTACAAAAGGTGAATATGGAATTTGGAATTTGGAAATCCCTCACAAACCTGACGGCAAGCCATCAATAGACCATGGTTCAAAGATTAAGGTACGTATGGGATGTTTCATTACTAATATTAGCATTCCTCTACATGATGAAATTTGATGATGTTCAAGAATATCATTGATTGGTGAAAATGTTTATGTTAAATTGTCAGATCAATGTAGCCTAGGCCTATACAATGTATCGGCAAATGTGAGTCAAAATTGCCAATGATTTCCATTGCATTTATTCCAATTTGCACTTGACTTGACTTGGTCAAAATACAACCTAGGCTGCAGATAAATGGGAATTTCCGAATATCCGAAATACATTTCAGCGGGCTAAACTGTATCCAAAAGCATTATTCTATCAAATTTTACCGTGTATATTTATATAAAGGTCACCTGTTTATTGTGGTCAATATATGTAGAGTGTATATAGGCTGGCTGTTAAACACAGGTTTCATTGCAGATTGTTGCTTATTAGGCCTATTGACTAGTTATGTAAATAATTGCTAGAGTATTGATCATATTGCAGTATTGAAGTGCTCAATGCTAATAAATGACAGAGCTGTAAATAAATAAATATCCATGAGTCATCCGGCCTTAGAAAAAAAAATCAGTCCTTTGAAAAAAAGTTAATGTATAATTCAAAGGTTTCTGAATAAATGATGATGATCCATGACTAGGCCTGCACTTTTTTTCTCTTTACTCACAAAGCGTAAATCTCTGAGTAGCAGAAATTATTGTGTAATTGTTGATTCTATTTGTTTATATTATTATTAATACATGCAATACAATGTTGTGATATGTTACAGTTATACGTTTATAGACTGCTAAATCAATTTATATTTTTATTTAGCTGCTGATCAAAACCAAATCAGGTGAAATGGTCCATCGTATATCTCCGTGGGCAAAATATGTTGTACAATGTAATAATACAAAATTATTAGATTCATTATTTTGGAACCCAACAAGAGGATATGTATGGAAACACAAAAAACCGCAACGTCCAAATTCACTTCGTATTTATGAAACACACGTTGGGATATCATCGGAAGCGCATGCTGTTGCTACTTATAAGAATTTTACGCAAAATGTTATACCACATATTTTATATCTTGGTTATAATGCGATACAATTGATGGCTATAATGGAGCATGCGTATTATGCATCATTTGGATATCAAGTTACAAGCTTCTTTGCTGCGTCAAGGTATGTCGACTACAATAAGCTACAAACATTTGTCATTAAATTGAATGCTATGTGTGTTAGGCTACATTTTGAAATTGACAATATTTGAAATATCCCATACCCTGGTTAAGAATTGCTGTATGCAAGGTGGGACAAATGTTTATTTCTTCTGGAAACTTGAATTTTCATCCAGAACTGGTGGGTTGAACGATTAAACTTGAATTGTCTATTTTGCAGAGAAATTAGAGAAGAAATTGATTTCTGTTGTATTTTTGACAACATCCTGGTTGCCAAAATACCAAAAGCTTACAGCTGCATACAGAGAAAGGGGATGTCAATATTGGAACATTTACCGATTAGGCCTACATAATTTATGGGTGGCCCCTTTGTAGCATGCTGGCTGTATGCGCAATTATCATGTGTTTTGTATTTTATTTTTATTATAATTCCTACTCCAATCTCTTTTTCTGTTAGTCGATTTGGAACCCCCGAAGAATTGAAAGAATTGATTGACACAGCTCATAGTCATGGCATAGTTGTTTTACTTGATATAGTTCATAGTCATGCTTCAAAGAATGTTCTAGATGGATTGAATCAATTTGATGGTTCAAATTCATGTTATTTTCATGATGGAAAACGAGGGGAACATGAATTATGGGGAAGCCGTCTCTTTGATTACACACAGTTAGTGACATTACAGATATATTAACCATCAATTAATCAATGATGATATCATCAAATATGGTAGCTCAGTGGCACTTTGTGCGGCAGGATGAAGCTCTATTTTTTGTCAGTGAAAACATGTTTGTATTTGTCTGTAAATGTGTTTATGCCCATCAAATCAACAAGCACTTGTGTTTACGGGATGCTTATCTGATGTTACAGTTAATGCGGAGTAGAGATCTGCGAATACGATCAGAGTTTATCCGATTTTTGTCAGATTCGAGTTGGATTTTTATCGTCAGATCGGATCAGTTTTCTTGTAATCAATCTTGGATCGGATTTCTTCAAAGTATTAACTATTTATTTGACAATTACTCATTTTTAGTTAATTGATCTAATACTACTTAAATTTGCTGTTATTTGACAATTTACTAGTCATAGGTATATATTCAAAACTTTGTATTATTTATGCCTGGGAAATTTTCAACATTTTGAATAATTGGATTCCGATTCTGTCGAATCGGATCAGATTAAAAAATCTGAATCCGAAATGTTTTGATTTTTCCGGATTATTCTCATGCGGATCGCGTAATTTTTCTGGCATTTGGATTACTAGAACGCAGGTCACATGGGAAATCAAATTCGGAAAATAGTCTGAAATCAAAGATATGCTGTTTATCTGTAATGGATTTCAATGGGAAAAAGGCAAAATAAAATGCAAAACATTCTTATGTCTGAGTACCTAATTGCGATCCGAGATGCAGACCTCTAAAGTAGTTAAAGGTATAATGCAATGGAAAGGCATATTGCTAGATAACTAAATGAGGACACCAGTAATGTCAAAAACTGGTAATGGAAGGAACATTAGTATGTAATCATCTATTGTGCAAGTTTACGGAATGTATGAAAGAAAAGTCTGCCTGCTTCTCAGGCTATGAGGCCTACCCCAGCGAAAAAAAGTTCATGAGTTCATGAATTTTAAATGAGCCAATTTTTATGAATTTTTAATGCTTATTTGTGAACTTTTTATGAACAGTTCATGAATGGTTCACGAATTTATGAACTGATTTTCACAGCAATAGTCCATTCCGCTGCAAAAAAAATCCATGAGTTCATGAACAGTTCATGAACATTTTTTTGTGGGTTCATGAACAGTTCATGAACATTCACAAAGAGTTCATGAACACTTCATGAACCGGTTCATGAACTGGTTCATAAACGTGAAACTGCCCAAAAGTTCATGAACTGTTCATGAACTTTTTTCGCAGGGGTTAACACAATAAAATGTGAACTTTTATTTTCTTAATTTATAGATGGGAAGTTTTGAGATTTTTATTATCAAATTTACGTATGTATCTTGAAGTTTATCAATTTGATGGTTTTCGTTTTGACGGTGTCACGTCAATGCTGTATCACCATCATGGCATGGCGTATGGCTTCAGCGGAGATTACAGAGAATATTTTGGGGTGCAAGTAGATACAGAATCATTTACTTATTTACAATTGGCTAATTATATGACGCATACTCTTTATCCTGATGCGATCACCATTGCCGAGGTAATATTTACAATTTAACTACAATTTTAGATGGTCCTAAAATCCTTTCTGAATCAAAAATCAGATTTATTGCTTTGTATTTATGATATCATGAGAAATTTATAAACGTTAGATGGCCTAATTTCAGTGAACTGCTGATGCTGACTACTGTTAATAAAGTGTTACAAATAGAAACTGCAGTGGTTTTAATGTATAATTTAATTTATTTTAATTGAATGTATGAGTTAATTGTCTAAATTTGTTAATAATGTCCTGCAAATCTGTATTTGTGTAAAATGTAAAATGTACCAGGTAATCATTATCTTTTATCTCTTCTGTCATAATCCAGGCATACGGTTGTGTCTGTTGTATCATAAAGTTCTGCCTGACAATAAAGATCAATCTAGGCCTATCAACTTTATAAGAAGTTTGTGGTTATTCCATCATGTGCAAAATACAGGCCATTTAGCGTTTGTGGGACTTTATGGTGGAACTTTTGTGGGATTTGATTGGTTTGGATTCCAAATGACAGTCAACTGCTTATTAACGTCTTATCTTTGACTTAACTTTCATTCTAACAATTGTATGTTTGACTTTTAACAGGATGTCAGCGGTATGCCTGCTTTGTGTCGACCGGTTGAAGAAGGTGGCGGTGGTTTTGATTATCGTCTTGGAATGGCAATTCCAGATAAATGGATCAAGGTATGGTTTCAAGTTTTTCTTTACCAAAATAAGTAAAAATTGTGCAAACTTAAACTCTTGCTATGTTAATCCTGATCAGGATACCAGAGTTTTAGATAATGGGGCCTCGTCTACAGGGATGTTAGTAACGACGTTACTTGTAATCGCTACTTTTTAGTAACTTCTACTTTTAACTAGTTACTTTTCTGTAAAAGTAACTTCTACTTGTAACTAGTTACATTTAGGATTAAAAATAAAGTAACGATTACTCATTACTTCTTCTTCTTCACTACATTTTCGCTTTTCTTCCGTTACTTTTATCACAATAGAGTGCTGAAAGTTAGCAGCTTCTCGATCGCAATTGTGTTTTGCTTAATCAAAATCTTTTGTTCCTATTGTTACCATCCAAGAACAATAAAACACAAACAATTGTTTTCTGCAACTGCAGGAAGTCTTGTCATTAATTTGGATGTCAAAAAAATTACATTCGGGGATGTAAACATTCTGTTTTTCTGAGTTTATAATATTCAAGTGATTCAACGAGCGTTTTATGTCTGACTTGTCTGTTCGATCAATTAATTGTCATAGCAACCAAGCCTGAAATAGAACTAATGGCGCGTAACTTGAGATTTCCTTGTTATGATAATTAGGGGGATCGAATGACTAGACCGCTCATTCAAACACGCTAAAGGAATCGCTGTGAATTATTCGTTGGGTGTTTGTTTTGGTATTTATTATTTTCGAAAGGAGCATTTGATTTGATTAATTAACAAATTAAAATACATAAATATTATTTCAATATTTCATATGTATCTCATAGCTTCTGTTGGATATTTTTAGATTTATTTAGAAAAAGTAACGGAAAAGTAACTGTAACTAGTTACTTTCGAATTAAAAGTAACTTGTAACTAGTAACCGTTACTTTTTCTGAAAAGTAAACCGTTACTTTTTCTGAAAAGTAACAACCGTTACTTTTTCTGAAAAGTAACGTCTGAAAGTAACTAGTTACTTTCTCGTCCAAGTAACGGTAACTGTAACTAGCTACTTTTCAAAAGTAACTTTAACATCCCTGCTCGTCTATGACTAAGATAAGAGATACCCATTAAACGTCTTTCTTCTAGCTTTTGAAAGAATTCAAAGATGAGAATTGGAATATGGGTGATATTGTTCACACTTTAATTAATCGAAGACATGGTGAAAAGACAATTGCGTACGCAGAAAGTCATGACCAAGCATTGGTTGGCGATAAAACAATTGCGTTTTGGTTAATGGACAAAGAAATGTACACAAATATGTCTGTTACAACACCATTGACGGGGATTATCGATCGTGGAATATCGTTACATAAAATGATCAGGTATAGGAGACCTACTGAAATTTTCATTGTCAAAATGACAGACATTTTAAGTTTCATAACCTTGCCATAAGTCTCTCTAAGTTTCTTGCGACAGTTCTATCATTGCAATTATGATTTGAACAACAAACATCTCATTGAAAATGTGGGGTTGAATGCAGTAGTTAATGATTTGGATCATTAATTGCTTGGTCATGTGAGCAATCTTAATCAGGAATACTACTGGTTGGTGCAGATATAACATCCAGCCATATATAACGTAGACACGCTCAGGGTTTGATAAAAATTGCAATTCTGTAAACCAGCGATCCCGGTGAAAAAATGTTCAAGCTTATATGGTTTATGCATAAATTAGAAATCAAAAAAAATGTTCAACAAAAGGATCAAGATGCAATAAGGCCATGATAGTATTGCATGGCAGAGTCCGACTAATCCAAGGGTATGTGGAGCAAGTTGCAAAAAAAATCAATTATATTCTGATTTTTATTCCAGGCTTCTTACAATGGCGTTAGGCGGTGAAGGATACTTGACATTTACAGGCAACGAATTTGGTCATCCTGAATGGCTTGATTTCCCTCGTCAAGGAAATAACGACAGCTATCAACATGCAAGGCGTCAATGGCATCTTGTTCATGAAAGTATCTTGAGGTATCGTTTTCTCAATGAATTTGACAAAGATATGCAATATTTGGAAAACAAATATGGATTTCTAAACTCAGAGCAGGTATGAACAAAATATGTTATATGAACATTTGCTTCAAGTTTTTACCATGAAATAGATCCACATCATCTTTCACTTTTACATCTGTATTCTGTGTATTAGTACAGTTCCATAGAACAAACCAACCAACCAATAAGACATAAGACATTCTGACTAGGAAACAGTTATTGGAAATCGTCTACAGATTTATTCAATGTGATATTCTGAACCAATTATCGAATCAATAAATATGGTTCATGTCAGAATCAGAATCAACAATCGGGGAAACAATTGTACAGTTTGTTGGAAAAAAAGTGGGAAATTATTGGAAATTTATAAGTTTTTTTTTATAGGTAAATTTATACGTTACATAGGTTTGTTCAAAATGAAAACAAATTGAAGATTGAAATTCTAAATTAGTAATCAAATAAAACAAACTCCAAAATTGTATTGAAATGTTTCATCTCTATCTGAGTTCTAATGGAAAGAGTTTTGAACTAGTTTGGTGTACATTTTAAAATACATTGTTAATACTCTAATTAGTTCAAAATAAAGTGATGAGTAATTCTAGACTATTTCCAATACTTATTTGATAGTCAAAGTGTCTCTATGATTGGTTAATTTTCCAATGGGATTATACATAATTTGTAGTTTGATAGGGGAGACCGGGGAGACTTGGACCACTTTTTACATTTTTAATTATTAAAATTATTATGGTTGTGCAAATGTAACAAATTTTATGTCATTAATTAGCCAACATGCTCAATTCAAAAGGGTAAGAATATCAATTACATAAATGTAGCAATTTTTCAAATATTTAGTGTGCAAGACCGACCATTTTAGAGGGGAGACTTGGGACACGGTGGGGTGACATGGATCAGGCATATTTTCTCAATATTTCATTAAATAACTGACAAATTTACTTTCCAGTACCAGACACTACTGCTGTTGCTTTGACTTAGGGAGTTTATTTGATCAAAATTAAGCCAGCAACAAGTAATTTTAGCATTAATAAATAACATTAATTTTTGACAGACCTGTCATCAATCTAATTGTAATTGATTTAGCAACTTTATCTCCACAAAGTTAAAAAGTCAAATACAGCGCATATAAATGAAAACAAACTCATGTCTCAACCAAATGCGATTCATTTCCCATTCGTGGTTGATGCTAAAACGCGCTGTTCCATGTCTCCCCGTTTGACCTCCCAGCAAAAACATGAGGTGGCACTCCTCATCAACAGGAATGTATTCAAACATTTTATATCAAAAGATTCATCAAACTAAAACAGTTGCAATGGCACCATTCAAAATGGCAATTAAACACTTATTCTAAAATTAATTGAATCAAAAGAGGAATCGCAAAACGCATGTCGATCATCGTAAGCTGTATACTAAACTTTCTTGATAATTAGTTATTGTTTGTTATCGAAATTTAGGGAAACAACATGAAATGAAGTGATATACAGCATATTAGAAAATAATTTACATAGGTAATCAGGAACGCTCTTGTCCCATGTCTCCCTAGGTCCAAGTCTCCCCGGTCTCCCCTATTGTTGTTGTTGTTCTGACTTCCTAGGGGTCAACACAAATACCTTTGCTTACATTAATTCCATAGCCTTGTTGTAATTTATAGAGGGATGTTATTTTTCTTCTGCCATTTCCCGTGTAGTAAATACGAATACAATCACGGAACAGGGTGTGGTAACCTTTTAATAAATTATGGCGATGTAGCAAGACAACCCGTGCGTGACCCTTTCAATAAACGTGTAGAATGTGAATACCTACAAAATTTTAGTTGAAAATTCTCAAGGTGTGTTAAATGGGTTCTGTATCTGCGATATTGATCCGAATAAAGCACAACAATAACAGGTTTTATGATAGGTAACAAACATTGTGTTTGCTATTTTTCTTTTAGGCTTTTGTCAGTTTAAAACACGAAGGTGATAAAGTTATTGCCTTTGAACGTGGTGGTCTCCTTTGGATGTTCAATTTTCACAATAGTGAAAGTTTCACAGATTATAGAATCGGATGTCACACAGCAGGAACGTATCTTTTCAATTATTAACTAAGAAAATAATGACAGGCTTTTGAAACCAAATTGGGGAAAAAATAATTTTTTATTTCAAAAACTTTTAAAACATTTACTTTGAAACTGAAAAGTCTTTGCAGAGAAATCAGAAAAAAGTCAATGTTTGTTTTTTAGTTTTACTCGTCGTTTTTTGATGACGAATAATATTACTTGCTGGCTGTATAATGGACTTGAAATTGTATAAGCCAAAATACTTGCATCAGTCTCTAGCTTTTAACTAATGACCACCTCTGTATAGCAGCTACCTTTCTATAGTGAATGCTTCAGTATTATATGAAAATCTTCTTTCTATTGCATTGACATTGTATATAGAGACCACTTGTCTGTTCTACAGTGAAACTTGTATATAACGGCCAGCTAAAAGAGGTAGATAAACTGACCACTATAGACAGGTGGCCTTTATATACAGGTTTGATTCAATAGAATATATACTATCAAGAGTGACCACTATAGACAGATGGCCGCTGTATAGAGGTGACCGTTATAACAGGTTTGACTGTACTATATATCTCATAATTGATTATTTTAATATATCAGTGTTATCTACATATTTCACTATATAATAAAATGAGTCAAAGACTACACATTTATAATTGTTACTAATAGTTTCATGCTTACGCAATCATCAGACAAATAAACTAAATTTAGTTTTAGGTTTAGTTATTTAGTTTATTTGTCTGATGATTGCGTAAGCATGAGACTATTAGTAACAATTATGAAGGTGTAGTCTTTGACTCCTTTTATTATTTTTAGCTCTGTCAAATGACACCAAGCACTATTTTTTGCTATTAGATAATATCTAATATTTCACTATATAAATCTTTTCTGTAATTTCTTTAATTTTGTATGTTAGATATGAGATTGCATTGAACTCAGATGATGCAAAATATTTAGGTCATCAAAGACTTGATCCTAAATGTCAATACTTTACAGAAAATTATCCTCATTGTAATCGAAATCATTCATTAAAGGTGAGTTGGATTTCGCTAACAGTCATATGAAGATCATGTGATTTACTTCAATTTCATGAAATTCGTTAATGAATAGTTCAATTAGATTTCATGGAGGTAACAATTTCAGCCACTACGATACTTACGAAAAGTCTTAATAAAACATTTATATATTTCAAGTAAAGTTTATGAAAATTGAGCTATTTTACTCATATCGATGTTTAATAAATAGTTCAGAAACGTTTTGCGAACTGCTAGTGTGAACTATTTGTGAATCATGAGCTGTGCTTCAAGAAGATTGTTAACAATTCGGATAAGACGTATGCCGCATTAAGAGTCATGGATTCACCCTAATATATAGCCTGCGTACCAGCCCCTAGGTTTTTTCTGAAACTATAGGGTCTGTGAACTAATGTGTGATTTTCAGCCCAACAAGTTCTCATGAGTTTGAGATATAATTTATGTATTACGTTGTCTTATCATTAAGATCATTGTCGCCGCTGATAACTATGACCTGTTTGACGAAGAGTTGTGATTCTATGACAATTGATGTTTTGTGACAGTGTGTGAATTGGAGTGTGAATAATTTACCAAATTTATATAGGTGCTATTTTCAATGGGCTGAGAATCACACATTAGTTCACAGACCCTATGGTTTTAGAAATAAACCTCGGGGCTGGTACGCAGGCTACCTAATATACAGCTTGGCAAGCCAAATTTCAATCTAAACACATTTGAAATGCAACATATTGTTGAATAATAAAAAAAACAAACAACAAACTTTCCCTGTGTAAATTTTTTATTGAACTGCATGGACCTTTCATAAACCTTGCTGATTGTTTATGAACAGTTCATGAACACCTTATGAAAATTTCACACTTCAAAATAATTTGTGTTCATGGCACACCTCATAAACCATTCATGGACTTGACAAGAAATCATGAACATTTATAAAAGCGTCATATATAAACAGTAAATGAACCGTTTATGAATAATAAATGGCCACATTCCTTGTCTTGTTCAATATTTGTGTTTCACTAATGTAAGATGGTCAACAGATTTGTGCATTTTACATCCTATCGCATTATATTTGGTTTAGTGTTTAATCGCCTTTGCTTAAAGGAACAAAAATGACCGGCAGGCGCTACGCACTTAGGATCACATGCACGCTTATTGTTATAACACAATGTTCATTGTTGACATGAATTTTATTACAAGTTAGGCCTGCGTATAACAATTGTTTCAAAGCGAGACGGTTGAATTACGCTAAGCATAAATTCAACTTGTGCTCGCAGCGGTCGCCGGTCAATTTTGCCCCTTTAATATAATTTGATATAATTAATTTTCCATTTAGGTATATCTTCCAAGTCGTGTTGCACTTGTCTTGGCACTAATCAAATCATAAAGCATTTAGATATATTACGCTCAATACTAAATAGTATAATAAAAACTTTTTTATCATCCTCAAAATAGCTATAAATAATTATCAAAATCTTATAGAGATGATAATGATAACTCTTGTACATTATATCATTATCGAAAATAACATTTATTATATTATGTAAAATAAATGTTAAATATCTTTGAGAGTTTATATATTCATTCAAAATTTGTAGAAAATAGTTTCAAAGAAAGAAAAAAATCTGTTTTTACATCTAGTAATTATATTTGTTTGTTTTCATTTTAAGCTGTTGCTTTAGATGCTTTAGAGCGCTTGGGAGTGCTGTTTTATAATGTATGCATGTTCAAACGATGAATATGTAAATGTTTATTTTGTAATGGTAACGAAATTTGAAACAGATACGAATGGTTCACTAACAGCCTTTGTGATTAATAATCACTGATTATCGCTTTTGTCAAGAAGCATTCATTTCATACTTTAAAGAAGATCACTTGCCCTGTGAAAACAGTTCAGAAGTTCATGAACAGTTCATAAACATTAAATGGCCCTAAAAATTTTCATGAACTGTTCATGAACTGTCTGTGAAGGTTCATGAACTGTTCAGGAATAGTTCATGAACTCTCGAACTGTTCTTTGCAGGGGTTACTCTTGAATATGGTCAGGCACAAACTACGAAATGCCATGTAGTCAGGTTACTGAGATGTAAAATTTATCAGATATTTGATTTCAAATTTTTCAAGTTAGTTGATACTTGTGATCTCAAGTTAGCTTGTGATAGCTTGGAAATATCTTCATAAAATTTGTTTTGACAATGAAGCATGAAAAATAGCCTAACTCACAACGACTTTTAAACATGAATGATCACATTTAGTATACATGCATTGAATGAAACAAGGTTAGTTCAAAATATTCACATAGAAGTGTATCTCATCGTAAACTCTACTAACTGGCAATTGGCAATCATACTTTCACGATAACCCTTTCTGTGGACGGAAGCGGACGATGGACTTTCTGTTCAATTCATAATGGAACTATTATGACATATTTCATGACGAGACACTTACGTAGAATAATAATAAGAAAACTTCAACGGATATATTTTAAATAGAACTTATAATATTACAACATACCCATTATAAAATTACAAAATTTTATTTTACTTACGTCAATATATTACAAATACTGTCAAGAAGATGAGAAAGCATACCTGATAATTGAAAAAAAAATAATATAATGATTGATATAGTATTAAGCAATTGGCGCACAGTTCAAGTTGTAGATCGATTGTGTTTTTGAGCCTAGTTTTGCTATGGTAATTTGGCATCAAAACCAATCAGATTGATCGTATCATTTCCGTTATAATACAATAGGTATTATCTTATTGTTATCACGAAAAGCCTAAAATTCTGAGTTTTGTTTTGTTTTTGTTTGTTTGCTTATCCTACTGAAGTACGTCTACAGTCGAATATCTAGTAAGCCAACAAAATAATTTTCTGATGAGTATATTTTATGTTATTGATATGCTACTAACATTATATACTCAGCGCAAAATGGTCCGTTCATGGAATGTAACGATCCATCAACTTTGCACGGGAACATCACTTTGTCAGAGAAAACGCCTACAGTCGATTATCAAGTGCACAAATCAGCCTTCTGTAACACAGTACCCTCTGGACCATGTATTCGCAATCCTAACAATGCCGTACTCATTTGATATTCAGATTGCTTTTGGCTTTGATTGGCAGGGTAGTTGAATCACAGGTCCTGTAATTTGCAATTTGAGATCATCCTCATAATAGACTGCAACAAAATGAATTAGATTGTAGGCTCAGATCCTAGGCGTCAATTTTAATAATTGGTGACATTTATTCATACAGTGTGCAATTTGTTTCATTAAATTTCCGCTTATATGCTTGACACTTCGTTGTTAAGTCCTTGTTGAACAATTTTTGATACTAATAAGCTTACAAATTCAGATATTGTGTATGTAATAACAACTGTTAGCAATTTAGACTTGACTTTTGAATGGGTTTTACAGTGAAACCTGTGTATAAGGTCATCCTGTCTATAGTGGACACTTCGTAATGTTACAAAATATGCTCTAATCTTGTAACTGGCCGTTATAGGCTGATTTCGCTGTATTGTATATTAAACATTTAAATCTAGGTTCACCTTCTTTCGTCTTACATTAACATATCATAACCTATTAAATTATTTCGGTGTACATGGATGTAGAAAACGAAAGTAGCTTACATTTTAACAGTGAATAATTCTTTAGGGAAGTTCTTTTGGGGAATACAAATCCTCAGCTTGAGTCCAGATTTTGTTGCTATAGCCAAGATGTCTTCATGCAGTCTATAATAAATTGATAGATTATTTTTAGACTAGACACAAAGATGAGGCAAAATCCTTTTCCGTTACTCGGAGTTTCACGCATTTACTTTGCGTTCATCAACCGTCTGATGAACGCAAAGGAAACGTCTTAACAAACATCGAGCACTCTCACATACATGTGTTCACCTCATATAATATTATATTATTAGATTATTTTTAGAACATTTCATTTTTTACTTTGATAATTAAATCATTGTTTTGACACTGAAATTGCAATTAAACATGTTTCTATGTCGTTTTCAAGGCCAAGAAAATTGGTTGAAAGCAAATGAGATATATATGGTAACTTTTACATCATATATTACCTTGTTACGCTATTATCATCACCATCTAGGATAGATGTAGTTGTTGAAATGTTATCTTTTATACAAATAAGTCCCCCAGGTTGTAGACCTTCTTTACATCGTTGCAGGAATGAAACGAAGTCATCTAAAATTCATAGAAGAATATAAAATGTGCAATTTTTGTTTATTACTTTTAACCTTGTTAACAAATACATATCATTAGAAATATATATATATATATATATATATATATATATATATATATATATATATATATATATATATATATATATATATATATATATATATATATATAGTAATATCAAGGTACTTGTGTTGTCTTTGCTGTTTCAATAGTGCTCGATGCCATAAATGCAGAGCTGTTTAATAATTAATAAACGAAAAAATCAGACATTCATATTTGCTACTATTAGTTTCACGCCAAGGCGATCGTCAGGCAATTTAATATGATTAATGATAGATTAAATTGCCTTGGCGTGAAACTAATAGTAGCAAATATGAATGTCTGATTTTTTCGTTTATTAATTATATTTTTCACCACATTTATAACTCATCTTGACTTAGGTTATATACTGAAGTCAGTTCCATGTTCGCTCACTGAGCAGTACTGATGAAGGCTAATGGCCAGAAACATGTACTTGTCTGCTGCTATATATATATATATATATAAATAGTAGATCAAAGATCACGTGTTTATTCCGTTACTCTGAGTTTCGCGTAAAGACGCTCTTCAGACGGTTTTATTAAATGAAAAATCATTACGGTGTGCTCAAGTATATACATGACTTAATGAAGCGTTTCCATTGTTTAAATACATTTATTAATCAATCAATGCTTAATCAAGGCTTAATCAATGGAGAAACACCACTGCCGTTATAGACTGGTTTAAGGCTATAGAAAACCAAAAGAAATGCTCATTTATCACCTTCGACATAGAAAACTACTACCCATCTATCACGGAAAGCCTTCTCCTCAACGCAATTAAATACGCAAAAAAGTCTATTAACATCACTACCGAGGATATAAAAACTATAATGCACGCGAGAAAGTCACTGCTATTTGACAACAACACTGCTTGGGTGAAGAAAAATAATGGCAATTTATTTGACGTTACGATGGGTAGTTACGATGGGGCTGAAATCTGCGAACTAGTCGGCCTCTTCTTATTAGAAAAAATTGCGAAAAAGTATGGCATAAAAAACGTTGGCCTATACAGAGATGACGGTATTGCATTATTAAAGAATACGTCAGGACCACAAGCGGAAAGAACTAGAAAAGGTATTGTGAAAATCTTCAAAAGTAACGGACTAGGCATTACTATCCACACAAACTTGAAAACAATAGATTTTTTAGATGTTACCCTCTAGTCTTTGAATTGTTGAATGTGTAGTCTTTGACTTCTTTTATTATATTTAGCTCTGTCAAATGATATCGAGCACTATTTTTTGCTATTAGGAAGTATCTAATATATATATATATATTAAACGGTTTCGCCTGCTTTTTCGTGTAGCAATTAAAACGTAGAATGTTGCCAAAAATCACAATAAACTCTCTTGTGGTAAATAATATTGTTCCTTTTCTTGCATCAGAAGTGGGACACAAGAATCTCCGAAATACAATGCTTTTAGGCCTACTACTAATATTGAAGGGAAAGAGTCAAGGCTGTCGAGGCTATGCAAAGTCACAACAATGACATGTGCGGATAGAAAAAAGTCCTATCTAAATCTGTTTAGTGTGTGTCCCAAAATGCGATGTATAAACTTCAAGAGTATGCCTAGGCTACTGTCTTTTTCAAGTATGCTGTCTATCTCACCTGGTGCCTTGTTCTGCTGCATGCACAACATTCAAAATTGTAAACATTTCTTAATTTGGAGTACCGGTAATCACTTATAGATTTGTCTGGATTCTAACTTCTACATATTTCAAATTTTGAAAATGCAGATTTTGAAGATGATATTTTAGAAATTTGCATTACATAATCATCATCATCATCATCATCATTTATTCAGCACCCGATAAGCTTGGAGCTTGTTTTCACGGGACTGTTATACAGATACAATACAGATAATACAGATGAAATAAAGATTAACCTAAACTTCAAAGGCTTTGCAATTTGCTGGTCTTGAAAATATAATTCACAATGAACTAATTTTTGCCAAGTAAATTCCAAATGAAAACCCACAGCTTGGATCATGTGAATAAATAATAATATAGGCCATTTTGTTGTGGTTTACAAGACATAGTCCAAGTGTTGAGATAAGAGATATGATGTCAAGTTTTCTGCTGTTTTTTCAGTCAATTTTCAAGTAAGAGATACTGTATGCGTTGAATATTACTAGAATCGCTGTTCTCCGGTCGTAGATTCTTTATTGCGCTTTCTGTTTTGCTCAAAGAAGAATATAGTGTTTCAACTGTAGTCGTTTTAATGCACTCATTTCAATATTAAACCTCAGCCGTTGTAGAAAAAGTGTTGAATATTCCCAGAACACATGTGTTATTAAGTTTAACCCGACAATGCAGGTGATCCTTACTAGTAAACAATAAATATGTTTGATAGTCTAGGTAGTAGTAGCTTACCGTCTGTTAAGTATCCAGTGACCCACTGAATCCAAATAATTGAATAATGAGATATCTGCGGCGTAAAGTCCTTTGAATGGAATAACAAATAAACATTAAGAAACTGTCTCAAGTTAGAAAATAAATTTGTTGAGTTATTCAGCTATTGTAAATGAATGATCGAAAATAGGTTATATTCGACATTAAATATCTCTGCTTATATGCATCCAAATTTAAAAATGATTTTCATCATCCCTGCGAAAAAAAGTTCAGGAGTTCATGAACTGATCATGAACAGTTCATTAGGGATGCGAATCAACAGTCAAAACGGTAATTGAATATTCGACAATGCACTATTCGATTCGAATTGAATATTAATCGAAATCTTTTGTTCTATTGGTACAATTCAAGCAGACAATGAAAACACAAACAAAACCGTCTCTACGACTGTAAGAAATGTGTTGAAAACATCAAATTCAACTTAAATATCTTTACATATATTTTGAAAGATTTTGAATTTTAGATAGATATAACAGTTTGTTCGCTCAGTTCGCTTCGGCATTAGTTTACAGAATTCATGTTATTCAAAGCGCTTCATGTTTCACCACGTCTGTTCGATCAATTAATTGTCATGGCAACAGAGGGTGAAATAGAAATTATGGCGCGTAATTTGAGATTTTCTTTGTTATGGTAATTAGGGGGAGTTCCGTAGACCATTCAAACACGCAAAAGACGTCGCTTTGAATGATTTGTCGCGTGTTTGTTTCGTATTTTATATTGGCGAAAAGAGCATTTGATTTTGGATAAAAATTTATCCAAGAAAAAAAGGTTGCTTTATATTTGGAAACAAACATATTTAAAATTAACTTAAATGATCGAATATTCATTTTACTATTCGAAGAATCAATATTTCATTGATATTCGATTATTAATCGATTAATCGATATTCAATTCGCATCCCTACAGTTCATGAACAGTTCATGAACGTTAAATGGCCCCAAACGTTCATGAACTGTTCATAAACTGTCCGCGAGTGTTCACAAACTGCTTATGAACAGTTCATGAAAACATGGACAGTTCATGAAAATTGGGGCCATTTAACGTTCATGAACTATTCATGAACTGTTCATAAACTCCTGAACTGTTTTTGCAGGGGCATTCTTCATCATTTAGCTGCAGCTACTCAAAATTTAGCGATGTGCAATTTGAAAATATTAGATTAAATATATCAACAAACGTTTGCTTTTTAATCTGGTAGGCATTCAATCTTTTTAGCATGTTGCTATGCAATTATGTAAATGCCATAAAATAGTGATTGGCCATTTATCTCTAATTCTGTATTCTGCTCAAAAATCTTTTATCATTAATTTACAATTTTTACAGTGTAAGTAGAGGGAACAAAATTTCAAATACCATTTTCTTGGTACTATACTCAAGTATAATCTGGGTGGGATCAAAGGCTCTATTTGAAGAAAAAGCTTTTGTTTGAATTGATACTAAATTTGTATTTGTATCCCAATTTGCAATGTTTAACTGACTTTTAGCCTTCAGCTGCTCGTCTAATTTGTTTGTAAATGTTTTAACAATACAGCCTAGAGTACTATAAATGCAGTTGCGCTAGACCACTTATGAGCTGTCCATATATGTTAAAAGTGTCAATTTTTTTATCATGAGCTTTTCCTGCTTATTTGTAAACTTTTTATCATCAATTCATGACTTTCCATGAAAAATTCACGAACAAGTTCATGGAAATGGGCCACTTAATGTCCATGAATTGTTCATGAATTGCTCATAAACGTGTGAACTCTTTACCGGAGGGGTGGGAAAAAATGTTATTATGATCAGTCGATCTTCTATGAATATATTTAACAGTTTTACATCCTAATCTACACTAACCTGCAGTCCTTCGGCATACATATTCCCGATTCTTGAGAACAATGGACCCTAGTATCGTATACATCACAATCAGATTAGATTATATTGAGTTGCTTAGGTACATGAGTAAATCACCTTACTGAGTAATAAACTTGTTGTGGATTTACAAGACCAACCCAAGTAGCCTGCCTACTGGAGTTAAATAATTTAAGCCTATCCAAGCATGCCCCTAGAAATCAAATGAAAATTGCATTTTTTTTCTGTCAAGACGGGCATGCGTAACGTATCCACAACAGCAGAAAACAATAGCATTTTTTGGGCAGAATGTTGTTGTTTCCACAAGAGAAGCAGTAAGTTATATGAGATCATAAAGTGTATGATAGCACACAGACTATAATAAGCAAAATAATCAACAAAGGTAATTGAGGAGATTACCTACACTTTGTACAAAGCTGAAGTAGTAAATACTGTTCGAAATCTAACTATTAACTTGTCCACAAATTCCTTTGCATTGCATATATTTTGAAAAACATTTAATAAGACTTTTGAAAAAACCTGATATAGAAAAGTAGGCCTAGTGGGGGTGAACTGCCCAAACTGCCTTAATTGGCCAGCCGTCACTGGATTTCTACATAAACTATCGGACTCTCCTCAGTCTATCATTGTCCAAAGTCAATAGTTGTCAGTTTAGCAAACCATGACGAATATAAATGAGGTTAGACAACTTGGTTTTGATTTCTAATTGTTAAATATGACTTGGGTCCTGTTTAGAGTGAGGATGATTTTCCCAGGTGTCTCTGATGTTTATGTGTGTCCTGTTTACTAGGAAAGCAAAGTAGTTGTCTCACCTACACAAAGTTTACGCCTTCGAAGACCGGCCTACGTTAGTACTGGAGACACATTTATGACGGGCTTTATGACTTGTAAGCAGAAATAAAAGGGCAACTCGGTTAAGTGGATTACTATTTCCGATAGTTGCGAAACATTTTCTATGCAAAACATTTTGTTCTCTACATCTTCTGAAGTCTCAAACAGCAAATTTCGTTATGATATTAACTCAAATATGCTTTAAAACTTTTTCAATGTTTTGTTTTCGTATACTGTAAAAACCATGGGTCACATAATATTGCAGTTAATTGTGGTTAAGATTATTAAATTTAAGTTAGGTTTAACTGATGCCTATATGGCTGTTGATAACTTATTAAAGTTGTGATTATCATGGCAAGTGGTATATTGAATAAATGATCAGTGGAAAATGTGATTGACAATAAGATCTTATTGACGACGTTATGTGAGTTATTGGCTAGTGTGGTTTCTATGAAGTTCTCGTAGTCTGCATGTCTCTATTATCTAGGTGTGGTAGTCAGTCTTGCCATTTTAAGTCTAGTTTGCTAGCAGAATTTGAATCCCTCTTCAACTTGGTATTGGTTTTTGCTGAATTTCCCAGTCGTTATTTTAATGGTTTTATTAGTTTAACAGTATACTGATATTTTATTGGTTATTTTGATATTCTGAGTTTGATTTAGAAGTTGACATTCTGGTTGCTTACACGTCATAAATGGTGGTTTTTGCACATCATATTTATTAGGTTTGTAGGGTACTGAATGCTATTGTTAATTATTTGATTGAAGTGCGAAGTTGCACATAATGAGGTTAGGTACTCCACTGACTTCGCAGTGTGGCTGGTGCCTGGGTTGGTGTTGACTGGCTCCAAGTCCCGCTTACTTTGATGTGCCGAGATTTGATGGTTGGTAAGCGGGACTTGTGTACTTTGTCAAGTGTTGGGCAGGATTCTGCCCAACATAGGCTTGTCTGATCTCATTGTTTTCATAAATCTTTACGTCTTCGAAAGATGAAATAATCGGGGGTTCACATGGCATCAAGTTATGGATAAAAACATCTAACTTTAAAGAGTTTATACAATTTATTTTCAATACTTGCTTGATTTTTGATCAAACTTACTAATACACTGACTACAGGAATAAATCTATGGCTTTCCTCGCCACCATAACGATCATTCAAAACTGAGAAAGTTTGCAGCATTTTAAAGAGAAACAACTTGCTAGACTCAATTTGTTGAAGCATGAACAACAGCATATTTTCTAGTTATAATATTTTCGACAGCTCTAAAGACTTAACTGATGATCATGAAGCCAAATTTAGATCATTTAAATCATGTTTAAATTGCAAGCCATGTTTTATGTTATGGTTTAGTGCGTTTCCTTTGTCTTGGAAAACAATAATGTGCAAAGGACACATTAGTCTCACTTACCAACATATCAAAATCATCATAAAAATAAGTGAGACTTGGAGCAAGTCAAGGGTTGGTGGTGACAGGCATGGTTTATACTGTATTGGCGCTTATATAGTTGGGGTCATCTACTAAATATCCACCAACCAAGCACCAATGCCAAATATTCAATATAGTCAAGGAGTTTAATAATTCACGATTTCCAGGACAAAATATAGGCCAATAACTTGTCACGCACAAATATGGTGGGGCACGTACCTACCATATATTCTTCGGTTTGCTTTAGAAAATCTCCGTTTTGTTCAACAAGATCTACAGTATCAAATACTTTTAAAAGTGTTTCTTTTGTTACTCTACCAATTCCAGCTCCACAATCTAAAAAAAATACGGTATACGATAATATATTTGTATAACAATAAAATTGCCATGTCAGGCAGATACAGGATAAAACATTAAATATTAACTCTACCGCTTATTTACAGCCTGTAATACATACATATGTATATATAAATGCATAGCCTATGTTATGTAGAGACAGAGTTTTTAGAAATAAGCTAAATAATATACGAAGATGTATATCTACAAAATTTTGACAAATCTATTTTTGATAATTTGCTCTTGAAAGTTGAAACGGATTTGGAAGAGACAACTTCAATTGGAAGATCATTCCACCACGGGACAACGCGATTACAGAAATAGTAGCCTATATATTTGCTGTGGCCAAGAGTTTGCAATTACAAGATTGTAACTGATTAAGCAAGAATATAAGTATTTTCTATCTCTACATTTAGTCATACAAGATAACACCGATGACATAATAACGAAATTGATTAAATCAATCTGAGTTTAGAGTTATGGCACCAAATCACCATATTAACAAAAAACAAAACCAGGTTCAAAACGCAACCAATCTTATTTTCGCCTTGAGTTTTTCCTTACTTTCCTCTTGTGCGCCAAATATCAATAGCTCAAAGGAAACTGTGCACCAATTGCTTAATAAAGCCCGATAGTGCTCATGCCAAGGATTGAACACATAGTGCTTCTACAAGGATGGAACCCAAGACCCTGCGTGCCGAACAGGTCAAGCATGGTGTGGTCAAACATCCTAACCATCAAACTAAGGCTGTTCTCTGCGGTGTTCAATTAGAATCTCAATCACTCACCTAATGCCCTTTGAAATGGAATCTTTATGATGTGACCATCCTGATGAAATATGAAAGCATATGAACTAAACAGAAACTACATTAAGTTGATTGTGTTGTTATTTAATCCTGAACAATATCAAGAGTTTGAAATTTAATGTTATTGATTTATTTGAACACCCTAGGCCTACTTAGTATGGCCATATAGTGCAAATGACACTATCGCATAGCTGGCATTGCTATAACAACATCTATTGAGACCCAGTTAACCCTACGAAAGCTAAACTGGATTTATTCATTATTCAAACTATACATAGAAAACATATATATAGAATTTATGAATAAATAGTTTCCATTTAGTTATTCTGATAGGTTTTGCATATAGGCCGTAACCACTAGTTGGTTTCTACTAAAACAATTAGACAACTTGGGATGAACAGTTAACAAATTCAAATAAAATTCATGAACTGTTCATGAAAGCTAATTTCTCCAATTTTCATGAATAGTTTATGAATAGCTTATGAAGTTCACGGAAAATGTGTAGGCCTAGTGCCCCAGACTGTAGGCTAGAGATGGGCATTCTTTTCTCAGATATCAGGGGTGAACTTATAATAGATAGATGTTTATTTAATCATGTAGAACACTTAATAATAATAATATACAAATCGACGTAGTTGAAAGTTAATTAGTGATACATAATAAGGTTAATCCCTGAAGCAGAGAATGCTTGTTTATTTGGGTTTCCTGTAAATTTATAAATGGAATATCTTTGTTCAAAGAGATTGCAAAACTTATGTTTTTATATTGGCCTACTTTTGAAACTAATCAACATTCAATAATATTGCATAACGGCAAACAATTAATAGTTAATACTGTACCTTGAGCTTTTTTAGAAATGTTAATGACCCTCTTGCATCTAGATTTGAAATTGATTGAAAGCCACCAAGCATACCATCGACACTTGCTTCAACATCCTAACGTAATGTTTGGAAACAATTATTGACTAGGCCCTACATATATATTATAGGGGGATTGATTATCGCAGATAGGTAGATAACACCATTCCTGGGTTTGAACAGTATAACCTAGCAGCACGTTTCCAGGAACGCCATAAGCAACTAGGAGCAGGGAGAAAATTAAACAATGAGAGTAATTCTTCCCAAAACATTTACTCTCTGCGCTCGGAAATATTCTACTTCAAAATGGTTTCATACAGGGTCAACAAAAGTGGGGATCCTGGGATCCTAGATCCCGGAAAGCTAGAGCAAATTCATACAAAAATTGGTAATTTTCTGATTTATAGGCCAAACATCAACAAAATAATCAGAAGAAAATGTACAATATTGTTTAAGATTCCGGAACGCTAAACCTTTAGCCGGACGCGAGTTCCACACTCCACAGCTAATACTATATTGAGACACCGAGTGCCATATTTATTTGTTTAATTTATTTAATAAATCACAATAACCGATAAACTTGATATACTAAGAGATTAGGAGTATGAGAAATAAGGACCCCCAGGGGAATAAGTTCTAGTTAATTATTAATGACATCCGTATCGTGACGCTGTTCAGTCTGGAGTATATATATATATATATATTGTATATAATAATAATAATGAGAAGGTCAAAAAAGACATGTATAATATTACTAACCTTGGGTTAGTATCAGTGATGTTTTCTGAAAAAAAATAGTGGGGGAACGGCTTGCAATTCCTATAGAGGCTGAAGGCCCCTCCTTGTAGGGGTCTGGGGCATGTGTAAAAATTTTCAAAAATTATAATCTTTCAAGAGCTCTGTAGCGCATTTCAAGAGACCAGTTCAGTGTAATCTATTGTGTCATTTAATTATATCTTTGTTAAAATATGAAGTAATTATCTTGAAAATGGGCCAAATCACTAGAGATATTTAAAACGCAGTTCAGATGAATAATAAAATCACGAAACTGTTGCCACTTACTTTTGCCTTAAAAATAATACTTCTATATTACTGAGAATATTGATGATAATATTATTCGGAACAAGAACATTATGCACAAGCACGTATAAAACTTCACTTCAAATGAAAAAAGTGAGGGGACGTCGTTCCCCCGGAGGAAGTAATGGGGGACGACGTTCCCCTGCGGTCCCCCATCAAAACATCACTGGTTGGTATTTTTTGTTTGGTGATCGTTTAATAATGTGAAACTTGGAGTTACAACCAAAGAATGTGTCTTTCTTGACCTTCTTATTATTATTATTATTTACGATCTGGTATTCAATAGCATTGAGCACTACAGTATATTCAATTGCCATTTGCCAATATTAAGTTTTGATATTTTTAATATTATTACTATATATATTTATATTTATAGTAGATCAAAGCTCACAAGTTTACTCCGTTACACTGAGTTTCGCATAAAGACGCTCTTCAGACGGTCTATTGAACGGATGATTTATATTGCTCTGCTTTAGCACTGAGCACTCAAATTAATGTTTTGCCCATACAATTACTTTACATTTATATATATATATATATATATATATATATATATATATATATATATATATATATATATATATATATATATATATATATATATATATATATTGTATATAGCAGCAGACAAGTTCTTGCTTCTGGCCATTAGCTGTCGTCAGTACTGCTCAGTCAGTGTATTGTGTATATATGTCATTGTAATTTTATGGGACAGTCTCCCCTGTTGCCCCTCGTCATGGCGTATTTTTGTCGCAAACTTTAAAGTGTATGTATCGCTTTTGGGGACAGAGCAGATTTAAAGTGATTCAGAATTTCGTCTTTCGTGTAGCAATTAAAACGGAGGGTGTTGGCTGAAAATCACGGTCAAGCTCTCTTGTGGTAAATAATATCGTTCCTTCTCTTAGGTTTCAAAAAGTGGGACACGACCGGTCTGCAAAGCATGGCAGCTGCGCCCCCGAGATGGAAATTTTTCTCGTTATTGCCGCCCCTGAAGCTGCAGTTTTCATTGAATATCGGCAGTTGAAAATTAGTTTTTTGTCATTTTCTTTGCAAGTTTTGCTGAAATGATGGATTTTGTCGCCCCTGAAGTCAAATTTGATCAGTTACCGCCCCCGCCCCTAACTTTTTTCAGAGCTGCCGCCCCCGAGATCTCGTCGAGATTGCCATTCTTTGCAGACTGGGGACACGAGAATCTCCAGAAAACTATGTTCAAGATCAATTTATACCGGGGAAAGGGTCACGCTATGCAAAAACGTAACAGTGACATGTACGGATAGAAGAAAAAGCTCTATCCAAAAAAATCCGTTGTCTCAAAAAAGTTAAAGAAAGGTGATATTATATATAGATTATTTTGACTGACGACTTACTTGCCAGTATCTTGCTCCACCCTCATACCAACTTGATTTCTCCTTCTTTAAATCTTCAATTTTACTTTCTGTCGTATTATTAGCCATCTAGAGTGTTTTTTATGTCAATATTTTGTCAATACAGAACCATTTCAGTTGAAAATCAACAATAAAAACTTTCAAGAGTTTCATTTGAGTTATGAGGAATTAGTCCTTTTCCACTAGCCTCTTTTGCAACATCATGATGTTGTCCGGGAAACGATTCAAATTACAAATGCTTATTGCAGTTTTACAAATCATGGTACAAAGCACATTATTTTGGTAGAAAAATTGTACTAAATGTTCACATGTATAATTCTCAGAGATCTTCCATGTTCTAATTACTCTGATTAAAAATAATAACTGTCAAGAAAATTATTATGAACCATTCGATAATAGCCCCTCACTTGCCCCCAACATTCCCAGAGACTTTTCCCTTTGCCCCTTGTCTCATGCTAATCATTGCGCGTGCTTTTGTCACGCACGTGATATCACCGCTGTCAAATTTTTGCATCGTGGGCAACGTTTCACTTCCCAAAAGAAATTCAAGTCTGGACAGTGAAAGATCTTTTAAACAAATGGCATTTTATGGTTGTTCATTAACTCTATAATATATAAAATATGGAAACAGTATCTAAGGAAACAACACTACCTAATAAAGCTATAAATGAGGTTTGAAAAAGTTGTTTTTGAAATATGAACTCAAACGATTTAGGGAACTATTTTGATTTTTCTTGGCATCGTCGTATTTGTACGTGATTTCAAAATGTCCCAGAATTTGATTGTAGTAATAGTAGTTTACCGATAAATAATTAGATATTCCTATTATTAGTTCACAACTTAATATAGATATGTTTGTTTTTACCAGGTAGATGTAGTTATTCGATTTTTTTATAGTAAAGAAACTGGTAAAGATTACAACATTTTGCCCTAGAATTTTAATTTATGTTCAGGTGATCCGAACATTTATCACTCTATTAAAACAATTTCTATTACCTCTGAAAGCAATTCTTTTAATAATATTTTTGAATTCATCCTAGTTAATAGAAAAACGTGGCTTCAAAAAATACGTTCAATTTTAACATCTTTAAACACGGAACGAACCGTTTTAACTAGGGGCTAGACGCTTAATGGCTTACCTCCCTGTGTAGCTAGACTATTGATTAAATTCCCATGCAACAATGTAAGCTGTCTGGGCAATCTACATAACTGACTTATACATGCTCTACTGCTTACGCATTTTTATTTCGAATGGATAAGGTGTAACCTTCAACGATATTAAAATCACCAGATATTTACGTCAATTTCACGCCAAGTCAACAGTCAAAATACAAAACATTTAGTTGAAAACTATTTTAAAAATTCCCAGATTCGATCTACACATACTCCCAAGCTTATAAAAAATCGGCAACAATTATTAGCGGATATATCCAATGTCCAGTGTACGGTACATGTATGGATTCCACTATGACCGCAGACCGTTGTAAGCAGTTGAGAAATAATTGCTCAGCAAAATCTGAGTTGTATAGTTTCTGATGGAAGCAAAAGCGAACACCATTTTCAAAGTAATAACCGGCCGGCACGGTCGTGGCTAGATCAGGGGTAACTCAACGACATTTTTATGACTTTTTGTTGCTTCTTTTATTTGTGTTAAACTCTGTTGTCAACCGATTTCAAAATTCCTTTTGCGTCTCGTACCTAAATATATTTACTACCAATCTGTCTTGTATAAAATAAAAAATAAAAAAATTATTGTAATAACTGTTAGTCAGCCAAAAAGTTTTATCACGAATTTTAGTTTAAAAGTTGAGTAACTTTTTTATTTTTTTTAATTATATATGGTAGATCTGTTGTAAATATACAAAGGTACCAAATGCAAAAAGAAGTTTGAAAATCGGTGGAAAACTGAATTTAATACAATTAAAAGAATCCATGAAAAAATCATAAAATGTCCTTGAGTTACCCCTGATCTAGCCACGACCGGCCGGCACTCAATTTGTGCATGCATGTGCGTTAGGCTACATAATGTCAATATTCATCATCACAATCAGCATCAACACGGAGGGTCACAGTTAATTGCTAAATTTGTTGGATTCGGTGATTTATATCCTGAAGACGTTAATCTAATCTAAAAACATGAAAAACAAACTGTTTTGGAGACTTGATAAGTTTATAGCGGCAAGGTAATGTTATCGGGTTTGAGTTGTACCTTGCAGCCTTGCACAATTTTGGGCATTTAGTTTCTTTTGCTGGGAAGGAAAATATGAATCAATTAAATCTCACCGTAAAATGACTACACTCTGCGTTAGATGTTGATAGTCCTTGAGGCTTACACGCCAATAAATTGATATTTCATAAGTATTTATGATTGCTCCGACGTATATGCTACACAGATTATCATAATTATTTAGACAAATATTGGTCACTGATATATCATAATTTCTGGTTGTGCTGCATCTAATTAACTTTTTATATTTTCTTTTTCTTTTACAGAATGAAGAAATTGTTAAAAAAGATATTATTATAGGCAATGAAATTGATCCAAAACATCCTTTACAGAATCAATGGACATTGTGGTTTTATAAGAATGAGAAAAATAAATTATGGGCTGATTGTTTGAAACCTATTACAACTTTTGATACTGTATCCTTTCATATATTCAATATAAAATGAAATCTTTTTTCCTTTAAAAAATACATTTGAAAATTAGAAGTTGAACTGAATTCTGATTTCCACTTGGTGGAATATTTGGCATGTGCTGTTTTAAGGCGGATGAACTGTAGCCATGTAATGTACCCTTTTTAATAAGACAAATGGAAATCAAAACAGTAATTAGTATATACTGTAGTAGCACTATTCATTTGGGTTTTGATCAATATTGAGCCAATCACGCAAAGCAAGATAAGTTTTGAAGTTTGCTTTTCTTATACAGCCTATATGCAAAATTAACGAACAGAAAACAGAAGAAGAGGAATGGTCGTTCTCTAAAACGTGCCTGCTTCCAAGAATATGTATAAATGGCCTTGTGGCTGCGTATAAGGTTTATTAAATGCAAAGCGTCTTGCCCAGTGCTCTATTTGATGATAGTTTATCTCAACAAACACGATTAGTAATGTTATGTAAAATGTAATAAAATTGGTAATCGATGGCATAATATCTTCCTAGTTCTAAAATCAGTGTTTTATCTATTTAGGCTACTGTGTAATTAACCAAACTATATCGTTTTGGTTGTGGATAGCAATGAATCAACATATATATATATAGGGTAACACTATAATGTTTCACATTCAAAAATAGTGTTGCGCTAGACTGCTAGCGGAATATTTCCTGCCAACTGGAAAAATCATTTTGAATGACTGTAAAATCTCTATTTGGCAAATAATTTAACAAATGTATTTCAGCTTTCTGAGTAAATGTGTATTTTAACATTTTTTAGTTTTTGCTTAACTTTGTGACTATTCGGAATGTAGGTTGAAGAATTTTGGGGGTATGTATTTAATGTAGTAATTTTTGATTTCCATTGATATGGCTTAATTCTAGTTTAATCAGGGTCTGACAAAACCCTGCAACCTCCTGGCAGCTATGTTTCCAAGGCTGGCCAAAATTCAAAAGAAAATTCCTTTTATTTCGATTTTTCTGCTCGAGTTTATAGAACCAGCAATGTTATTGCTTAATTTTAACTTCAAATCATCAATTTAATCTCAATGTTTTTACTTGAATACACTCGTAGCAAGTTCATGGGAAGCAAGCATTTGATGGGGTAGCATCTTTAAAAAGATTGATTTTTGGATCAGCTCTAATTATACTTTGACATTCAAGATTATTCTTAGTGTGAAACACATTACAGTTATGCTGAACATTGTAAATAAGAAGTCCTTGTTTTGATTTTTGCAGAGTCTACAATCATATTGAATTAGCTAGTAAATTACAATCTGGATGTGATTATTCTCTTTTCAAGGTAAAAATGTTTTCTTTACTTCATATATCATAATAACTGGCCCTTAATTGATTGATTGATTTCACGTCGGTACGGATGTTATTCACGAGTTATGAACTTGTGACCTATCAAAAGAACAAATGAACAAAATGTGTAGGCTACGGACGTCGGACAGGATCCGACAAATGTAGGGATCCTGGAATCCTAGATTCCAGAAAGTTAGATTAAATTCAGAAAAAGTTGATATTTGTAATGATTTATTGGTCAAACATTAACAACAAAATTCAGAAAAAGATGTTAAAATGCCTCTTGGATTCCAGAAGGCTGAACCTTTTATCGGACCCTGGCTACGAATACAACATCCATAAGTTTTCTTTTTATGTAATACCCAGTAAGATTTCAACATTTATAGAAATATAGGAAATAGAGTAAAATAGAAATGAGGATTAACTATCACACTTGAAAGAGAACGACTGTAAGTCAGCTTTAATTATTTTGAAAAACTTTACAACACACCTTAATCTGTAGGCCTACCCTCTAGACAATAGGGTCTCTGTGTAGGTCATCATCATCATCATCTGAGTGAGTTACAAATCCTTTTAAAATCAATTGAATTCCAACAATCCCCTTTTCATGACACATTTATTTTCTTGGGATTTTTACCTTTTTGCCAGACAAGAGGTGAATTGTGATTGGACGCAAGATTAGACGTATCATTTTTCTCACTGCAAGTGAAAAACATTGTATGCTGCATTTGGTTAATCGTAAAGCTTTCACATTTTGTTGACCTTTTAAACATGCTATGTTAACTTGTCTGCTGAATTTCTTGTGGCAAACATACAGAAAGGCTAGATCACTTGAGTGCAGATTCTGAAATGTCCCCCCCCCCGTCATTTCACTGAACTTGACTCCAATGTCTCTGTAACCTAGAGGCTAAATTATCCTATAAAAATTACCATTCAATGGGCAACTTGGTTTTAATATTTTATTTACACTTTTTATGACAAACAGAAAGGTGTTCAACCAATGTGGGAAGATCCGCAGAATCGTAAAGGAGGGAGATGGCTAATCCAATTACCTAAAGCAAAAAGGAACATAATTAATATGGACGGTTTATGGTTAGAAACGGTAAGTAGTCAAGACAATGTGCAAGCCAGTAAAACTTGTTGACATGTTTCTGATTCCAGACGATGTTCCCTTTGTTGGACTCTCTCACAAGCAACACTCTCTGCTCTAAGCATGACTGACTGTTCTGATATTCTGAGTGAAAGTGTAAACTTTAAGTGAATGCTCTTCTGGTTTCAAACTTTCTACAGAGTTTGGTAACATTTCTTCAGAATCATGAAGCATTTTAATTCAATCCAAATATATGTTTTCAATCTGACAACGTGGTTCCTAGAAGAGGAAAACCCTAGACACTGTAGAGGCACTTTGAAAAAAAAACATAACATGTTATCAATTAGAGGCACAAAGTGAGGACTCAGTGGAGTGGTTAATGTGGTGTTGTACCTCAGCCCACACGGGGTCTTGAGTTCAATCCCTGGCAAGGGTACACTATTGATGGCACCAGGAAGAGACTAGGAAGTGTATCCAGCCATTAATCTCACATACACATGAAAAACCATTAATCAAGGATTACATCACTCTTGTGAGTGGGTTATCGGAATTTTGACCCACAAAATCACTAACAACAAACGAAAAATCCATATCGTAAAAGAGGCCAAACTTCTGGAACATCAATTATCTCTCATCAATTTCACCACAACAATGATTTGTTTTCTAATTTAATGGGTCATTGATTTTTCATCAAGTACATTTTAAATGAAATTCCTACGAATATCATTTCATAATACAACGTGAAGAATGCAACATGATTGTTTTTCAAATATGATTTTATGAAAAATATTCAATCTGTTGCAGCTCGTCGCCATTTTCTAAACTTGTGTTCTAGCTGTTTGGTTAAAACTGTGCAGGTATAGGTCTATAACCACCCACATGCAGGTATGGGTGACAGGCCTATACCTGCACAGTCTCTACCCGACATAGCACGAAAGCCCATATACTTTTAGTGGTTGCCATGGAATGTTGTGGGTTGTCTTGACATAACTGCAAGACATGTAGTACAAATCTGCCAATCATGACTTGCGTTTTTTTAAGTAATTATTAATAAAAATTAACCAATCGCCCTGGGGAAAAAAGCTAATAGCCCACCCATGTTGTGGTAAAACGATATGCAAAAAACTAACAATAATATTGACTGTATAACAGCAATTCATTTTATTTTTAGTTACTTTGTTTGATTGGTGAAGCATTTGAAGATGATTCTGATGATGTATGTGGCGCTGTCATTAATGTCAGGGCACGTGGTGATAAATTAGCAATATGGACTGGGGATTCAAGTAAACAAGACAGTGTTATGAGAGTTGGGTAAGACTTGAATTTAGTTTCACAGATTCACATGATTACAGTTATGCAATAATTTATTCTTTCTGCTTTGAATGCTAGTTTTGCGGTCAATTTTGCCTTTTTTAATGGATAGTTAATACCACGTTTTTTATTAGCCCAGATGTTCTAAAGAGCTGAAATCAGATACCTACACATTAATTAAATTAGTTTGATTAATGGAAGACAAGGCCTAAATGACTAAATCTACTTTAAGTTTTGTGCAAGATTAAATAACGACACAATCCATATAATGTTGATACTATTTATTATGATAATGGCAGAATGGCAGCCCGTGTCTGCTGACACTACAGGGAGAGATGTTAAGGGCTACTATGGCCGTTAGTCAGAGCTCTTTGATACAACAGACACGATCGTACAGTAAGATAGTAAGAGGCGAAAGAGAACGGTTACATGTTACAGTTTACACACATGTAGATATACAGGAAATGATTAACAATACACAAATATACGATGACGTGAATATAATATAAAACCACTACAGTTTCACATATACTCCTGCTGAAATCTTTTTATTATTTATCATTCCAGACGTAAATATAAACAAAGATTAATGCAAGATCAAATAGCTCTTGGTTATGAGGTGTGTACAATGTACAGTCAAACCTGTTTTAACGGCCACCTCTATACAACAGCCACCTGTATATAGTGGTCACTCTTGCAATGTCTAAAAATAATATTTTCTATTGAATCAAACCTGTATAGGTCACCTGTCTATGGTGGTTAATTTATCTATCTCTCTTAGCTGGTTGTTATGAATTTGTTCTACTGTACTATAAATCTATCAATTAACTTATTTGAATAACAGGCACGAGGGAGTTCCTTGTTTTGTGTTAGCTTTTAAACAAATAAAAAAGTACCGTAAACGCTTGTTATGCTGTTATTGTAGCAATGTTTTGAAGGATTTTATTTTTCCAGCTGAACTTTACTCTCATGTGTTTATAAATTTGTCACACAGTATTCTCAAATCTGATTGGTGGAAAGAGTCGCAAACTAAGTAGATTAAGTTCTGGTTATATGCCTGCAGGTTGACCTGAAAGAGGTAGACCGCATGTTTGAATCATTTTGAAGCATTTTCTTGTTACATTCAAAGCTGTTTTTGAATGAGTCGTTTCAGTTGTCTGCCCTTGAAAAAGTATGTTTCAAAAAAGGGCTAAAGCTCTGGCCAAATGACTTTTTCTCGGAGCTTAACCCTGTAATCATAGGACAATATATCTACTTGTTATTTGTTAGATCCTTCGTATAGTATCCCTGCATACTTTTATTGTCAAAAAACAATTTTTTCAAATGTTAAAGTGCACATGACACCAAAAATTTTTATTCCGGAATCAAGTAGCCCATGCAAAATAAATAGGAATGGCAGCAATAATTTTTCGATTTGGACTCTTATAAGCGGAGATATTTAATTTTGAAAGTACCATATTTCAGAAATTGTGCTACTTCGAAAGTCGGAACTCATGGCGGAATGACAAGAAAGCCCACTATGGAAAAATAACCAAGTCTAGACTTCAAAAAATCGTAACTTTTTTCTCGCGCAAAAGAAATTGTCCACTTTCCAGAGCAGATATGCCCATATCTTCGGGACACCTTGTTGGCCGTATATGACTGAATTTGAACGTAAAATGTAGAGTTTATAAAGGTTTTATTAGACTTCGATAAAGTTTTTCTGTCAAAAAGGTGTTAAAACACTGGATTAACGCATGTTACGCATCAAGGTGTTGACTACTAAAACAGTGGCAAAACGCTTTGTATTCACTTCGCCGCGGATGATGATCTTAACGTCTATAAAATTGAAAAAAAATCATTGCGCTATTTTGGTCGATCTCCCGCAGCTTAACGTCAGTGCTTCACTGATTTGTTAGCTTCAATCTTAATGATTGGCTATTAAAAACCATTGCATGACCCCCTGTTTGACTTGCAGCAGACGCGTTTCTTCACCAAAAACACAATTACAGAAAGATGAAATCGACACACGCAATGTGTTTAATATCATACCTTAATCTAGTTTTATATTCGACGGACAACGGTTGTTGTCGACTTCTTCACAAAGCTATCCTGTCTAAGAATTATATTTAATCAATGAATTTAATATGCTGGAGATGTTTTTATCTGATATATAAAATACAATATTATATCACAAAAGACGTATCTCCCAAATCTCCGATTATAAGAGTCCAAATCGAAAAATTATTGCCGCCATTCCTATTTATTTTGCATGGGCTACTTGATTCCGGAATAAAATTTTTTGGTGTCATGTGCACTTTAACAAATTAGTTGATTTATAGTTGCGATTATTTTTCGATTACTACCATTTGGCACCTCCGATTACAGGCATAGAAGGGTTGATTTCCTCGTTTTCTACCTGCTCTGATACAAAAGAAATTCACCGAAATCATTGTGTTTTCTAATGTTTGGTAGTTTTTAATGAAGAGTTTCCTTTTAAATTTTATGTTATTGAACTTTATTCTCATGTCTGGATTATAGGATTACTCTCATGCCCATCCAAAATAAAACCTATATAAATTTGGTAAATTATTTAAACCCTGATTCACGCACTGTCACAAAACATCAATTGTCATAAAATCATAAGCCTTCGTCAAACATGTCATTATTCGTCATAGTTATTATTTACGCCATGTCAGAACTGAATATTACCAGCACAACTATCTCACCGCTAATTCACAGGCACTGTTAGTATTTTATTTTTATTTGTGTTGTTTTAGTGTCATATTGATAACGAAAAAAAATCTGGTTCATCGACGAGAAGCAAATACACATTATAGTCAAACCTTTCATATATAATATTTTCCATGGTATTGACATAATTATTGTCATTAAACTTAACATGTAACTACCAAATGAATAAATAACCTAGTTGATGATAAATGGATAACACCAAAGAACTACGCTAACATTTCCGCAAGACAGCTATCAATCAAGAATATCTTGTGTATTATTGATGATAATTCAATGTTATGTTCATACGCCTTGTTATTTACTTTTTCATATAGTTTACAGCTTATAAAAGACGTAATAAAATTTGTTTATTCGTCAGCTATTTCTTGTGTTTGGAAATAATTTATGTCTTTGTCATTTATTATTATTATTATGTCATAATAAATTATTGATAATTTGATTTTGTCAGAATTTATCAGATATTATTATAATGTTATTAAAAAAAATAAGATACATTTTTCACTTTAATTCTGTCTTTAAGAGTTTCTTTAATTTGAATTTTTTGAGTATCATCAACTGTAACAGAGAATTAGCTGTAATTAAATTAGCCTGCTCGCAGACTCACTGTCAAAATGTAAACTTGTAAACAAATTTACATTTTGACAGTGAGTCTGTGAGCAGGCTATAATTGAATGCTCCAAATTAAAGGGGGCGTAGCATCTGGTTCTTCTTGGTGGAAATGAGGTTATGCGAAAATGGGACCCGTTGTTTGAGTTTTGGATTTAGAAGAGCATAGTCAGCCTGTCAGGTCGGAGATTTAACTGGCGATTCCATTCTGTTATAACTAATACTTTATCTTATAAAAGATGAATGAATCTGTACAACTTTATGAGCAAGAGCTGTCTATGGTAACTACACCGTCACCATTTATATCGAAAGCTGACGAAGTTCTTATAAAAGTAAGTCAGATTTTTGACTCATGGCCGTCTGGCGTCTGACGCCTACACTATAATAAATTGAGGTCTCCGTCTGCCAGACCCTGACCCAATGGCCTGTCACCTGTCTGGCCATCCGCAACATAGGCTATGAGTCCTTGATTTTCTAAAATTCATCCTCAACATTTTTATTTCAACCGCTCATTCTTCCACAAGGGACACTTTAGAGTCCATTCTATTTCTTTAGTAATGCTAGGCCCCGTACTGGCCCATTTAGGCCTGTTTTGCCAGTCTGCATAGTACGGTAGACCTGCCCCATGGACAATATTTTTAGCATCTCCAGCCGCCTGTGAAAAAAATTGCAGGGATTGCAATTGCATTCCTATTACTACCGTTTTTCGCCCGACGGAGAATGCAAAAATATGTTGAAGCGCCCCAAGGAAATGTTTTGTGACTTTCCCCAGGATCTTGTCGAAAAGCGCCCTTCTCTGCAAACCGGTTGATTCATACACGGCTCTGTATGCATGCCAATCCTATTCCTGTTGAGAACGCCTATCAGATTGGGTTAATGCCAAAATTGTTAGTCAATAATTTTTAATGAAGAAACACAATATTTCTGCGCTAACAAATTCGGCATTAATATTTTTTATTTATTCGCTAACAGATTTTGCAAAAACAAATTCGACAAATAATATTTTGGATTTAGACACCCTATTCTAAGAATTTGACCATGATTGAATGAATTTACAACTAAGTACTAATAGAGTCGTTCTATATGGGTTTGTAATAGAATAGAAGGTGTTTGGAGCGCCTAAACACAATCCAATTACTAAAGGTGTTCTTATTCTTTTTCTTTGCCGTTCTGAAGTCAATTTTTGATTTTAATTGGTACATAATAGGATCAGCACATTTAAAGAACGGCGTATAAACATCTAAACGCCTTAATATCTAGTGTGAAAGGTTAGTGTCGCCCCTTGCACAACGTTTTTCAGCATGGCAGCGTTGCAGCGTTGTGGATTGCAGGTGAGATGTTAGCTGCGGGACTACTTTCGGGAATGAAATTGCAGTATCTTATTTCATAATTTCACATCAATTTTACAATGTATTTATTGATATTTACATTAAATTGTTTTACACTTCCGGTATTGAAAATAAAAGAGCTAAAAGTGCTTATTTTTGTTTATCAGGTTGCTTATTCCGGCGTGTGCGGTACTGATCTTCATATTATCAAAGGTGAATTTCCATGTTCACCCTCTGCAGTTGTACTTGGTCATGAATTCTGTGGTAAAGTTGCTGCTGCTGGTAGCGCAGTTCATCATGTTGCTGTTGGAGACAGGTGAGCTGAACAGATACTTTGTAATTATATTTGGACTAATTTGCTGCTAATCACTTAACCCGGAAAATGCCCTCCCTGTCCCATTCTTCTTTAATGAGAAGTTAGTCAGGTGCCTCAGTGACATCCAGACATATATTAATTAGTGTAGGCCTAATGTTTTATTGATTTATCTTTTTGAAACATGATTTGTGATCACTCTATATGGGGACAACGAAGGGTTTTTTTTAAACACAGTTACTCATTTATCCCACCAATTGATGATTGGTGTCTTTGAAGCATGTGTAGCCTATTTTAAGTTTAATGAGCAAGATGTCTCTTCCTGACACCAACCAATAACTGTGCTTGTGCCAGAGATTTAACAACCAGACCATGCTAGAGGAGGGCCAACACCCTTCTGAACTCCTCAACTGTTTTCGCAGGGGCAGTTGATCAGCCTACAATCTTGTTTTAAAGATTTTATTTGATTTTCATCACAATTTTGTTTGGTTATAATTCCTAATATTTTGTGTTGTTTCTGTTATTTAAAGGGTTGTTGTAAATCCTAATAGCTGTTGTGGAGTTTGCCGATATTGCAATAGAGGACAACCTCACTTCTGTAAAACTGGTGGTATACAATCCACTACTGGCATTTGGAAAAATGGTGGATGGTCAACATTTTGTAAGGTAGCAACATTTTAGTTGTTCTATAGTTATATGTTGTGCTAGCCTGTGTGAACCTGACCAACGCAGCACATAATTGTTTAAATACAATAGTTGTCTTAACATACAACATGAATATTATTGTTCCGTTTTGTAATTAATGTGTGTTAAATTTATACACCATTATACCTAAAAGAACTGATCAGTACAACCATATAATACAACAAGAACCCTCCACTCAAGTGAAAAAACCTGCTTCAACAACCATCATTTAAGCTAAATTCGTACAGAGAAAGATCATTTTCATTTTTAGTCCAAAATACTGGAATTTAGGCCTACTACCTAATGAAATTACCTGCTTTTAGCATTTACTACATTGGATGACTTTAAATCCAAAACAAAGACTCGCCTATTTTTAAAGAAAATTTATTTATCTTAATCTAGCGGACAGTGACATTTTAAGACCAGTTTTATCTATTAGTTCTACTTTTTATTTCAATTTTAGTTTTAGTTTATTCTGAAAAGTTTTAACTTTTAAACATAGGCCTACATTTAATTCAACCACTATATGCTTTTAAAAATAATATGTAAAGTGATTATGGTTTAGTTTCTTTAACAGAAGACACATTCAAAGCATGTTACACACAACATGAGTCTACATTAAGCACAGAAAACACAGCAACATCACACAATTATCAAAGCATATGTGGGACTTGAAAGACAACAACAGCGAGTAGGCCTACAAAAACAAATGGCTACTATTGCTAATGCTACGCCATACAACAATATATCAAAAACGTGTCACCTAGCCTTATCAGAAAAATACCAGATTATATGCTCAAAAGAGCGATTACTTAATACAAAATCTGAACTAATCTCAGAATAATTTGTTTATCTAATTTTAAGGAAACTTAAAACATAATCTAACTTAACTGCTGTAATAGGAAACGATTTCATTTATTTAACACACTTTGATTACCAAAACAGAACTATAATATTCATGTTGTAGCCTATGTTAAAGTGCACATGACACCAAAAAATTTTATTCCGGAATCAAGTAGCCCATGCAAAATAAATAGGAATGGCGGCAATAATTTTTCGATTTGGACTCTTATAAGCGGAGATATTTAATTTTGAAAGTACCATATTTCAGAAATTGTGCTCCTTCGAAAGTCGGAACTCATGCCGGAATGAAAAGAAAGCCCACTATGGAAAAATAACCAAGTCTAGACTTCAAAAAATCGTAACTTTTTTCTCGTGAAAAAGAAATTGTCCACTTTCCAGAACAGATATGCCCATATCTTCGGGACACCTTGTTGGCCATATATGACTGAAATTGAACGTAAAATGTAGAGTTATAAAGGTTTTATTAGACTTCGGTAAAGTTTTTCTGTCAAAAAGGTGTTAAAACACTGGATTAACGCATGTTATGCATCAAGGTGTTGACTACTAAAACAGCGGCAAAATGCTTTGTATTCACTTCGCCGCGGATGATGATCTAAACGTCTATAAAATTAAAAAAAAATTCATTGCGCTATTTTGGTCGATCTCCCGCAGCTTAACGTCAGTGCTTCACTGATTTGTTAGCTTCAATCTCAATGATTGGCTATTAAAAACCATTGCATGACCCCCTGTTTGCCTTGCAACAGACGCGTTTCTTCAACAAAAACACAATTACAGAAAGATGAAATCGACACACGCAATGTGTTTAATATCATACCTTAATCTAGTTTTATATTCGACGGACAACGGTTGTTGTCGACTTCTTCACAAAGCTATCCTGTCTAAGAATTATATTTAATCAATGAATTTAATATGCTGGAGATGTTTTTATCTGATATATAAAATACAATATTATATCACAAAAGACGTAATATATTGACGACACAGAGAGGTGTCTCATATTCGGGGAAAGATGGATATAATAATTCACTGAAACTAAAACATTTTGTACAGTTTAGACACACATATGAACAGTTTTACATTAATTTTGGCTTTCAAATCAACTTCATTGTTCAACTAATTTACATTTTTTGTTGACGAAGACTAGATGTTATTCGTGAAATTATACAGTATACAGTAACAAATCATATGATATTGCATTGTTTTTCGTTTCGAGCACTTCAGTGAGTGAATCATCGCTACAGATACACATGGCGAGTAGAACCGACTTCAATGTCTGTATTATATTTACCTCGACCCTGAAATAATTCGAGTGTGCCCAGTGCATATCAGCATGCGAGTGTTGTTCAAGCAGAATCAAATCATGACGATCATCACGAATAACATTTAGCCTTCGTCAACATAAAATGTAAATTACTTGAACAATGAAGTTGAATTTGAAAGTCAAAATTAATGTAAAACTGTCCATATGTGTGTCCAAACTGTACAATGGTTTTTAATAGCCAATCATTGAGATTGAAGCTAACAAATTAGTGAAGCACTGACGTTAAGCTGCGGGAGATCGACCAAAATAGCGCAATGAATTTTTTTCAATTTTATAGACGTTAAGATCATCATCCGAGGCGAAGTGAATACAAAGCGTTTTGCCACTGTTTTAGTAGTCAACACCTTGATGCGTAACATGCGTTAATCCAGTGTTTTAACACCTTTTTGACAGAAAAACTTTATCGAAGTCTAATAAAACCTTTATAAACTCTACATTTTACGTTCAAATTCAGTCATATATGGCCAACAAGGTGTCCCGAAGATATGGGCATATCTGTTCTGGAAAGTGGACAATTTCTTTTGCGCAAGAAAAAAGTTACGATTTTTTGAAGTATAGACTTGGTTATTTTTCCATAGTGGGCTTGACATTCCGGCATGAGTTCCGACTTTCGAAGGAGCACAATTTCTGAAATATGGTACTTTCAAAATTAAATATCTCCACTTATAAGAGTCCAAATCGAAAAATTATTGCCGCCATTCCTATTTATTTTGCATGGGCTACTTGATTCCGGAATAAAAGTTTTTGGTGTCATGTGCACTTTAAGACAATTATTCTATTAAAACTATGACGCGCTGCGGCACTTGTGGTAGCATGTAATAGGAGTCACCATGTATATTTTTCATTGAGTATCAACTGTCTGATGATCGCACACTGCGTGAAACTTGAGTAACAGATATTAAGAATGTGTTTTCTTTGACTCAGTCACCATCCTTATTACAGCTCTACCAATGTCTATTCGGTATTGTGCACTTTCACATTTGACAATATAGATAAATATATCTTAATTATTTTAATAATAATATATGGCGAAAGAGTCAAAGAATACACATTCTTTACTGTTACTCAAGTTTCACGCATTTCACTGTGATCTTCAGACAGATTTTTTATTCAAAATGGTGAAAGAGTCAAAGAATACACATTCTTTACTGTTACTCAAGTTTCACGCATTTCACTGTGATCTTCAGACAGACTTTTTATTCAAAATGGTGAAAGAGTCAAAGAATACACATTCTTTACTGTTTCTCAAATTTCACGCATTTCACTGTGATCTTCAGACAGACTTTTTATTCAAAATGGTGAAAGAGTCAAAGAATACACATTCTTTACTGTTACTCAAGTTTCACGCATTTCACTGTGATCTTCAGACAGATGTTTTATTCAAAATGGTGAAAGAGTCAAAGAATACACATTCTTTACTGTTACTCAAGTTTCACGCATTTCACTGTGATCTTCAGACAGATTTTTTATTCAAAATGGTGAAAGAGTCAAAGAATACACATTCTTTACTGTTACTCAAGTTTCACGCATTTCACTGTGATCTTCAGACAGATTTTTTATTCAAAATGGTGAAAGAGTCAAAGAATACACATTCTTTACTGTTACTCAAGTTTCACGCATTTCACTGTGATCTTCAGACAGATTTTTTATTCAAAATGGTGAAAGAGTCAAAGAATACACATTCTTTACTGTTACTCAAGTTTCACGCATTTCACTGTGATCTTCAGACAGATTTTTTATTCAAAATGGTGAAAAGAGTCAAAGAATACACATTCTTTACTGTTACTCAAGTTTCACGCATTTCACTGTGATCTACAGACAGATTTTTTATTCAAAATGGTGATAGAGTCCAAGAATACACATTCTTTACTGTTACTCAAGTTTCACGCATTTCACTGTGATCTTCAGACAGATTTTTTATTCAAAATGGTGAAAGAGTCAAAGAATACACATTCTTTACTGTTACTCAAGTTTCACGCATTTCACTGTGATCTTCAGACAGATTTTTTATTCAAAATGGTGAAAGAGTCAAAGAATACACATTCTTCACTGTTACTCAAGTTTCACGCATTTCACTGTGATCTTCAGACAGACTTTTTATTCAAAATGGTGAAAGAGTCAAAGAATACACATTCTTTACTGTTACTCAAGTTTCACGCATTTCACTGTGATCTTCAGACAGATTTTTTATTCAAAATGGTGAAAGAGTCAAAGAATACACATTCTTTACTGTTACTCAAGTTTCACGCATTTCACTGTGATCTTCAGACAGACTTTTTATTCAAAATGGTGAAAGAGTCAAAGAATACACATTCTTTACTGTTACTCAAGTTTCACGCATTTCACTGTGATCTTCAGACAGATGTTTTATTCAAAATGGTGAAAGAGTCAAAGAATACACATTCTTTACTGTTACTCAAGTTTCACGCATTTCACTGTGATCTTCAGACAGATTTTTTATTCAAAATGGTGAAAGAGTCAAAGAATACACATTCTTTACTGTTACTCAAGTTTCACGCATTTCACTGTGATCTTCAGACAGATTTTTTATTCAAAATGGTGAAAGAGTCAAAGAATACACATTCTTTACTGTTACTCAAGTTTCACGCATTTCACTGTGATCTTCAGACAGATTTTTTATTCAAAATGGTGAAAGAGTCAAAGAATACACATTCTTTACTGTTACTCAAGTTTCACGCATTTCACTGTGATCTTCAGACAGACTTTTTATTCAAAATGGTGAAAGAGTCAAAGAATACACATTAATTCTTTACTGTTACTCAAGTGTCACGCATTTCACTGTGATCTTCAGACAGACTTTTTATTCAAAATGGTGAAAGAGTCAAAGAATACACATTCTTTACTGTTACTCAAGTTTCACGCATTTCACTGTGATCTTCAGACTGATTTTTTATTCAAAATGGTGAAAGAGTCAAAGAATACACATTAATTCTTTACTGTTACTCAAGTTTCACGCATTTCACTGTGATCTTCAGACAGACATTTTATTCAAAATGGTGAAAGAGTCAAAGAATACACATTCTTTACTGTTACTCAAGTTTCACGCATTTCACTGTGATCTTCAGACAGACTTTTTATTCAAAATGGTGAAAGAGTCAAAGAATACACATTCTTTACTGTTACTCAAGTTTCACGCATTTCACTGTGATCTTCAGACAGACTTTTTATTCAAAATGGTGAAAGAGTCAAAGGATACACATTCTTTACTGTTACTCAAGTTTCACGCATTTCACTGTGATCTTCAGACAGATTTTTTATTCAAAATGGTGAAAGAGTCAAAGAATACACATTCTTTACTGTTACTCAAGTTTCACGCATTTCACTGTGATCTTCAGACAGACTTTTTATTCAAAATGATGAAAGAGTCAAAGAATACACATTAATTCTTTACTGTTACTCAAGTGTCACGCATTTCACTGTGATCTTCAGACAGACTTTTTATTCAAAATGGTGAAAGAGTCAAAGAATACACATTCTTTACTGTTACTCAAGTTTCACGCATTTCACTGTGATCTTCAGACTGATTTTTTATTCAAAATGGTGAAAGAGTCAAAGAATACACATTAATTCTTTACTGTTACTCAAGTTTCACGCATTTCACTGTGATCTTCAGACAGACATTTTATTCAAAATGGTGAAAGAGTCAAAGAATACACATTCTTTACTGTTACTCAAGTTTCACGCATTTCACTGTGATCTTCAGACAGACTTTTTATTCAAAATGGTGAAAGAGTCAAAGGATACACATTCTTTACTGTTACTCAAGTTTCACGCATTTCACTGTGATCTTCAGACAGATTTTTTATTCAAAATGGTGAAAGAGTCAAAGAATACACATTCTTTACTGTTACTCAAGTTTCACGCATTTCACTGTGATCTTCAGACAGATTTTTTATTCAAAATGGTGAAAGAGTCAAAGAATACACATTCTTTACTGTTACTCAAGTTTCACGCATTTCACTGTGATCTTCAGACAGATTTTTTATTCAAAATGGTGAAAGAGTCAAAGAATACACATTCTTTACTGTTACTCAAGTTTCACGCATTTCACTGTGATCTTCAGACAGACTTTTTATTCAAAATGGTGAAAGAGTCAAAGAATACACATTAATTCTTTACTGTTACTCAAGTGTCACGCATTTCACTGTGATCTTCAGACAGACTTTTTATTCAAAATGGTGAAAGAGTCAAAGAATACACATTCTTTACTGTTACTCAAGTTTCACGCATTTCACTGTGATCTTCAGACTGATTTTTTATTCAAAATGGTGAAAGAGTCAAAGAATACACATTAATTCTTTACTGTTACTCAAGTTTCACGCATTTCACTGTGATCTTCAGACAGACATTTTATTCAAAATGGTGAAAGAGTCAAAGAATACACATTCTTTACTGTTACTCAAGTTTCACGCATTTCACTGTGATCTTCAGACAGATTTTTTATTCAAAATGATGAAAGAGTCAAAGAATACACATTAATTCTTTACTGTTACTCAAGTTTCACGCATTTCACTGTGATCTTCAGACAGACTTTTTATTCAAAATGGTGAAAGAGTCAAAGAATACACATTCTTTACTGTTACTCAAGTTTCACGCATTTCACTGTGATCTTCAGACAGATGTTTTATTCAAAATGGTGAAAGAGTCAAATAATACACATTCTTTATTGTTACTCAAGTTTCACGCATTTCACTGTGATCTTCAGACAGATGTTTTATTCAAAATGGTGAAAGAGTCAAAGAATACACATTCTTTACTGTTACTCAAGTTTCACGCATTTCACTGTGATCTTCAGACAGATGTTTTATTCAAAATGGTGAAAGAGTCAAAGAATACACATTCTTTACTGTTACTCAAGTTTCACGCATTTCACTGTGATCTTCAGACAGACTTTTTATTCAAAATGGTGAAAGAGTCAAAGAATACACATTCTTTACTGTTTCTCAAATTTCACGCATTTCACTGTGATCTTCAGACAGACTTTTTATTCAAAATGGTGAAAGAGTCAAAGAATACACATTCTTTACTGTTACTCAAGTTTCACGCATTTCACTGTGATCTTCAGACAGATGTTTTATTCAAAATGGTGAAAGAGTCAAAGAATACACATTCTTTACTGTTACTCAAGTTTCACGCATTTCACTGTGATCTTCAGACAGATTTTTTATTGAAAATGGTGAAAGAGTCAAAGAATACACATTCTTTACTGTTACTCAAGTTTCACGCATTTCACTGTGATCTTCAGACAGATTTTTTATTCAAAATGGTGAAAGAGTCAAAGAATACACATTCTTTACTGTTACTCAAGTTTCACGCATTTCACTGTGATCTTCAGACAGATTTTTTATTCAAAATGGTGAAAGAGTCAAAGAATACACATTCTTTACTGTTACTCAAGTTTCACGCATTTCACTGTGATCTTCAGACAGATTTTTTATTCAAAATGGTGAAAAGAGTCAAAGAATACACATTCTTTACTGTTACTCAAGTTTCACGCATTTCACTGTGATCTACAGACAGATTTTTTATTCAAAATGGTGAAAGAGTCCAAGAATACACATTCTTTACTGTTACTCAAGTTTCACGCATTTCACTGTGATCTTCAGACAGATTTTTTATTCAAAATGGTGAAAGAGTCAAAGAATACACATTCTTTACTGTTACTCAAGTTTCACGCATTTCACTGTGATCTTCAGACAGATTTTTTATTCAAAATGGTGAAAGAGTCAAAGAATACACATTCTTCACTGTTACTCAAGTTTCACGCATTTCACTGTGATCTTCAGACAGACTTTTTATTCAAAATGGTGAAAGAGTCAAAGAATACACATTCTTTACTGTTACTCAAGTTTCACGCATTTCACTGTGATCTTCAGACAGATTTTTTATTCAAAATGGTGAAAGAGTCAAAGAATACACATTCTTTACTGTTACTCAAGTTTCACGCATTTCACTGTGATCTTCAGACAGACTTTTTATTCAAAATGGTGAAAGAGTCAAAGAATACACATTCTTTACTGTTACTCAAGTTTCACGCATTTCACTGTGATCTTCAGACAGATGTTTTATTCAAAATGGTGAAAGAGTCAAAGAATACACATTCTTTACTGTTACTCAAGTTTCACGCATTTCACTGTGATCTTCAGACAGATTTTTTATTCAAAATGGTGAAAGAGTCAAAGAATACACATTCTTTACTGTTACTCAAGTTTCACGCATTTCACTGTGATCTTCAGACAGATTTTTTATTCAAAATGGTGAAAGAGTCAAAGAATACACATTCTTTACTGTTACTCAAGTTTCACGCATTTCACTGTGATCTTCAGACAGATTTTTTATTCAAAATGGTGAAAGAGTCAAAGAATACACATTAATTCTTTACTGTTACTCAAGTGTCACGCATTTCACTGTGATCTTCAGACAGACTTTTTATTCAAAATGGTGAAAGAGTCAAAGAATACACATTCTTTACTGTTACTCAAGTTTCACGCATTTCACTGTGATCTTCAGACTGATTTTTTATTCAAAATGGTGAAAGAGTCAAAGAATACACATTAATTCTTTACTGTTACTCAAGTTTCACGCATTTCACTGTGATCTTCAGACAGACATTTTATTCAAAATGGTGAAAGAGTCAAAGAATACACATTCTTTACTGTTACTCAAGTTTCACGCATTTCACTGTGATCTTCAGACAGACTTTTTATTCAAAATGGTGAAAGAGTCAAAGGATACACATTCTTTACTGTTACTCAAGTTTCACGCATTTCACTGTGATCTTCAGACAGATTTTTTATTCAAAATGGTGAAAGAGTCAAAGAATACACATTCTTTACTGTTACTCAAGTTTCACGCATTTCACTGTGATCTTCAGACAGACTTTTTATTCAAAATGGTGAAAGAGTCAAAGAATACACATTAATTCTTTACTGTTACTCAAGTGTCACGCATTTCACTGTGATCTTCAGACAGACTTTTTATTCAAAATGGTGAAAGAGTCAAAGAATACACATTCTTTACTGTTACTCAAGTTTCACGCATTTCACTGTGATCTTCAGACTGATTTTTTATTCAAAATGGTGAAAGAGTCAAAGAATACACATTAATTCTTTACTGTTACTCAAGTTTCACGCATTTCACTGTGATCTTCAGACAGACATTTTATTCAAAATGGTGAAAGAGTCAAAGAATACACATTCTTTACTGTTACTCAAGTTTCACGCATTTCACTGTGATCTTCAGACAGATTTTTTATTCAAAATGGTGAAAGAGTCAAAGAATACACATTCTTTACTGTTACTCAAGTTTCACGCATTTCACTGTGATCTTCAGACAGATTTTTTATTCAAAATGGTGAAAGAGTCAAAGAATACACATTCTTTACTGTTACTCAAGTTTCACGCATTTCACTGTGATCTTCAGACAGATTTTTTATTCAAAATGGTGAAAGAGTCAAAGAATACACATTCTTTACTGTTACTCAAGTTTCACGCATTTCACTGTGATCTTCAGACAGACTTTTTATTCAAAATGGTGAAAGAGTCAAAGAATACACATTAATTCTTTACTGTTACTCAAGTGTCACGCATTTCACTGTGATCTTCAGACAGACTTTTTATTCAAAATGGTGAAAGAGTCAAAGAATACACATTCTTTACTGTTACTCAAGTTTCACGCATTTCACTGTGATCTTCAGACTGATTTTTTATTCAAAATGGTGAAAGAGTCAAAGAATACACATTAATTCTTTACTGTTACTCAAGTTTCACGCATTTCACTGTGATCTTCAGACAGACATTTTATTCAAAATGGTGAAAGAGTCAAAGAATACACATTCTTTACTGTTAATCAAGTTTCACGCATTTCACTGTGATCTTCAGACAGACTTTTTATTCAAAATGGTGAAAGAGTCAAAGAATACACATTCTTTACTGTTACTCAAGTTTCACGCATTTCACTGTGATCTTCAGACAGACTTTTTATTCAAAATGGTGAAAGAGTCAAAGGATACACATTCTTTACTGTTACTCAAGTTTCACGCATTTCACTGTGATCTTCAGACAGATTTTTTATTCAAAATGGTGAAAGAGTCAAAGAATACACATTCTTTACTGTTACTCAAGTTTCACGCATTTCACTGTGATCTTCAGACAGACTTTTTATTCAAAATGGTGAAAGAGTCAAAGAATACACATTAATTCTTTACTGTTACTCAAGTGTCACGCATTTCACTGTGATCTTCAGACAGACTTTTTATTCAAAATGGTGAAAGAGTCAAAGAATACACATTCTTTACTGTTACTCAAGTTTCACGCATTTCACTGTGATCTTCAGACTGATTTTTTATTCAAAATGGTGAAAGAGTCAAAGAATACACATTAATTCTTTACTGTTACTCAAGTTTCACGCATTTCACTGTGATCTTCAGACAGACATTTTATTCAAAATGGTGAAAGAGTCAAAGAATACACATTCTTTACTGTTACTCAAGTTTCACGCATTTCACTGTGATCTTCAGACAGACTTTTTATTCAAAATGGTGAAAGAGTCAAAGGATACACATTCTTTACTGTTACTCAAGTTTCACGCATTTCACTGTGATCTTCAGACAGATTTTTTATTCAAAATGGTGAAAGAGTCAAAGAATACACATTCTTTACTGTTACTCAAGTTTCACGCATTTCACTGTGATCTTCAGACAGATTTTTTATTCAAAATGGTGAAAGAGTCAAAGAATACACATTCTTTACTGTTACTCAAGTTTCACGCATTTCACTGTGATCTTCAGACAGATTTTTTATTCAAAATGGTGAAAGAGTCAAAGAATACACATTCTTTACTGTTACTCAAGTTTCACGCATTTCACTGTGATCTTCAGACAGACTTTTTATTCAAAATGGTGAAAGAGTCAAAGAATACACATTAATTCTTTACTGTTACTCAAGTGTCACGCATTTCACTGTGATCTTCAGACAGACTTTTTATTCAAAATGGTGAAAGAGTCAAAGAATACACATTCTTTACTGTTACTCAAGTTTCACGCATTTCACTGTGATCTTCAGACTGATTTTTTATTCAAAATGGTGAAAGAGTCGAAGAATACACATTAATTCTTTACTGTTACTCAAGTTTCACGCATTTCACTGTGATCTTCAGACAGACATTTTATTCAAAATGGTGAAAGAGTCAAAGAATACACATTCTTTACTGTTACTCAAGTTTCACGCATTTCACTGTGATCTTCAGACAGATTTTTTATTCAAAATGATGAAAGAGTCAAAGAATACACATTAATTCTTTACTGTTACTCAAGTTTCACGCATTTCACTGTGATCTTCAGACAGACTTTTTATTCAAAATGGTGAAAGAGTCAAAGAATACACATTCTTTACTGTTACTCAAGTTTCACGCATTTCACTGTGATCTTCAGACAGATGTTTTATTCAAAATGGTGAAAGAGTCAAAGAATACACATTCTTTATTGTTACTCAAGTTTCACGCATTTCACTGTGATCTTCAGACAGATGTTTTATTCAAAATGGTGAAAGAGTCAAAGAATACACATTCTTTACTGTTACTCAAGTTTCACGCATTTCACTGTGATCTTCAGACAGATGTTTTATTCAAAATGGTGAAAGAGTCAAAGAATACACATTCTTTACTGTTACTCAAGTTTCACGCATTTCACTGTGATCTTCAGACAGACTTTTTATTCAAAATGGTGAAAGAGTCAAAGAATACACATTCTTTACTGTTTCTCAAATTTCACGCATTTCACTGTGATCTTCAGACAGACTTTTTATTCAAAATGGTGAAAGAGTCAAAGAATACACATTCTTTACTGTTACTCAAGTTTCACGCATTTCACTGTGATCTTCAGACAGATGTTTTATTCAAAATGGTGAAAGAGTCAAAGAATACACATTCTTTACTGTTACTCAAGTTTCACGCATTTCACTGTGATCTTCAGACAGATTTTTTATTCAAAATGGTGAAAGAGTCAAAGAATACACATTCTTTACTGTTACTCAAGTTTCACGCATTTCACTGTGATCTTCAGACAGATTTTTAATTCAAAATGGTGAAAGAGTCAAAGAATACACATTCTTTACTGTTACTCAAGTTTCACGCATTTCACTGTGATCTTCAGACAGATTTTTTATTCAAAATGGTGAAAGAGTCAAAGAATACACATTCTTTACTGTTACTCAAGTTTCACGCATTTCACTGTGATCTTCAGACAGATTTTTTATTCAAAATGGTGAAAGAGTCAAAGAATACACATTCTTTACTGTTACTCAAGTTTCACGCATTTCACTGTGATCTTCAGACAGACTTTTTATTCAAAATGGTGAAAGAGTCAAAGAATACACATTAATTCTTTACTGTTACTCAAGTGTCACGCATTTCACTGTGATCTTCAGACAGACTTTTTATTCAAAATGGTGAAAGAGTCAAAGAATACACATTCTTTACTGTTACTCAAGTTTCACGCATTTCACTGTGATCTTCAGACTGATTTTTTATTCAAAATGGTGAAAGAGTCAAAGAATACACATTAATTCTTTACTGTTACTCAAGTTTCACGCATTTCACTGTGATCTTCAGACAGACATTTTATTCAAAATGGTGAAAGAGTCAAAGAATACACATTCTTTACTGTTACTCAAGTTTCACGCATTTCACTGTGATCTTCAGACAGACTTTTTATTCAAAATGGTGAAAGAGTCAAAGAATACACATTCTTTACTGTTACTCAAGTTTCACGCATTTCACTGTGATCTTCAGACAGACTTTTTATTCAAAATGGTGAAAGAGTCAAAGGATACACATTCTTTACTGTTACTCAAGTTTCACGCATTTCACTGTGATCTTCAGACAGATTTTTTATTCAAAATGGTGAAAGAGTCAAAGAATACACATTCTTTACTGTTACTCAAGTTTCACGCATTTCACTGTGATCTTCAGACAGACTTTTTATTCAAAATGGTGAAAGAGTCAAAGAATACACATTAATTCTTTACTGTTACTCAAGTGTCACGCATTTCACTGTGATCTTCAGACAGACTTTTTATTCAAAATGGTGAAAGAGTCAAAGAATACACATTCTTTACTGTTACTCAAGTTTCACGCATTTCACTGTGATCTTCAGACTGATTTTTTATTCAAAATGGTGAAAGAGTCAAAGAATACACATTAATTCTTTACTGTTACTCAAGTTTCACGCATTTCACTGTGATCTTCAGACAGACATTTTATTCAAAATGGTGAAAGAGTCAAAGAATACACATTCTTTACTGTTACTCAAGTTTCACGCATTTCACTGTGATCTTCAGACAGACTTTTTATTCAAAATGGTGAAAGAGTCAAAGGATACACATTCTTTACTGTTACTCAAGTTTCACGCATTTCACTGTGATCTTCAGACAGATTTTTTATTCAAAATGGTGAAAGAGTCAAAGAATACACATTCTTTACTGTTACTCAAGTTTCACGCATTTCACTGTGATCTTCAGACAGATTTTTTATTCAAAATGGTGAAAGAGTCAAAGAATACACATTCTTTACTGTTACTCAAGTTTCACGCATTTCACTGTGATCTTCAGACAGATTTTTTATTCAAAATGGTGAAAGAGTCAAAGAATACACATTCTTTACTGTTACTCAAGTTTCACGCATTTCACTGTGATCTTCAGACAGACTTTTTATTCAAAATGGTGAAAGAGTCAAAGAATACACATTAATTCTTTACTGTTACTCAAGTGTCACGCATTTCACTGTGATCTTCAGACAGACTTTTTATTCAAAATGGTGAAAGAGTCAAAGAATACACATTCTTCACTGTTACTCAAGTTTCACGCATTTCACTGTGATCTTCAGACAGACTTTTTATTCAAAATGGTGAAAGAGTCAAAGAATACACATTCTTTACTGTTACTCAAGTTTCACGCATTTCACTGTGATCTTCAGACAGATTTTTTATTCAAAATGGTGAAAGAGTCAAAGAATACACATTCTTTACTGTTACTCAAGTTTCACGCATTTCACTGTGATCTTCAGACAGACTTTTTATTCAAAATGGTGAAAGAGTCAAAGAATACACATTCTTTACTGTTACTCAAGTTTCACGCATTTCACTGTGATCTTCAGACAGATGTTTTATTCAAAATGGTGAAAGAGTCAAAGAATACACATTCTTTACTGTTACTCAAGTTTCACGCATTTCACTGTGATCTTCAGACAGATTTTTTATTCAAAATGGTGAAAGAGTCAAAGAATACACATTCTTTACTGTTACTCAAGTTTCACGCATTTCACTGTGATCTTCAGACAGATTTTTTATTCAAAATGGTGAAAGAGTCAAAGAATACACATTCTTTACTGTTACTCAAGTTTCACGCATTTCACTGTGATCTTCAGACAGATTTTTTATTCAAAATGGTGAAAGAGTCAAAGAATACACATTAATTCTTTACTGTTACTCAAGTGTCACGCATTTCACTGTGATCTTCAGACAGACTTTTTATTCAAAATGGTGAAAGAGTCAAAGAATACACATTCTTTACTGTTACTCAAGTTTCACGCATTTCACTGTGATCTTCAGACTGATTTTTTATTCAAAATGGTGAAAGAGTCAAAGAATACACATTAATTCTTTACTGTTACTCAAGTTTCACGCATTTCACTGTGATCTTCAGACAGACATTTTATTCAAAATGGTGAAAGAGTCAAAGAATACACATTCTTTACTGTTACTCAAGTTTCACGCATTTCACTGTGATCTTCAGACAGACTTTTTATTCAAAATGGTGAAAGAGTCAAAGGATACACATTCTTTACTGTTACTCAAGTTTCACGCATTTCACTGTGATCTTCAGACAGATTTTTTATTCAAAATGGTGAAAGAGTCAAAGAATACACATTCTTTACTGTTACTCAAGTTTCACGCATTTCACTGTGATCTTCAGACAGACTTTTTATTCAAAATGGTGAAAGAGTCAAAGAATACACATTAATTCTTTACTGTTACTCAAGTGTCACGCATTTCACTGTGATCTTCAGACAGACTTTTTATTCAAAATGGTGAAAGAGTCAAAGAATACACATTCTTTACTGTTACTCAAGTTTCACGCATTTCACTGTGATCTTCAGACTGATTTTTTATTCAAAATGGTGAAAGAGTCAAAGAATACACATTAATTCTTTACTGTTACTCAAGTTTCACGCATTTCACTGTGATCTTCAGACAGACATTTTATTCAAAATGGTGAAAGAGTCAAAGAATACACATTCTTTACTGTTACTCAAGTTTCACGCATTTCACTGTGATCTTCAGACAGATTTTTTATTCAAAATGGTGAAAGAGTCAAAGAATACACATTCTTTACTGTTACTCAAGTTTCACGCATTTCACTGTGATCTTCAGACAGATTTTTTATTCAAAATGGTGAAAGAGTCAAAGAATACACATTCTTTACTGTTACTCAAGTTTCACGCATTTCACTGTGATCTTCAGACAGATTTTTTATTCAAAATGGTGAAAGAGTCAAAGAATACACATTCTTTACTGTTACTCAAGTTTCACGCATTTCACTGTGATCTTCAGACAGACTTTTTATTCAAAATGGTGAAAGAGTCAAAGAATACACATTAATTCTTTACTGTTACTCAAGTGTCACGCATTTCACTGTGATCTTCAGACAGACTTTTTATTCAAAATGGTGAAAGAGTCAAAGAATACACATTCTTTACTGTTACTCAAGTTTCACGCATTTCACTGTGATCTTCAGACTGATTTTTTATTCAAAATGGTGAAAGAGTCAAAGAATACACATTAATTCTTTACTGTTACTCAAGTTTCACGCATTTCACTGTGATCTTCAGACAGACATTTTATTCAAAATGGTGAAAGAGTCAAAGAATACACATTCTTTACTGTTACTCAAGTTTCACGCATTTCACTGTGATCTTCAGACAGACTTTTTATTCAAAATGGTGAAAGAGTCAAAGAATACACATTCTTTACTGTTACTCAAGTTTCACGCATTTCACTGTGATCTTCAGACAGACTTTTTATTCAAAATGGTGAAAGAGTCAAAGGATACACATTCTTTACTGTTACTCAAGTTTCACGCATTTCACTGTGATCTTCAGACAGATTTTTTATTCAAAATGGTGAAAGAGTCAAAGAATACACATTCTTTACTGTTACTCAAGTTTCACGCATTTCACTGTGATCTTCAGACAGACTTTTTATTCAAAATGGTGAAAGAGTCAAAGAATACACATTAATTCTTTACTGTTACTCAAGTGTCACGCATTTCACTGTGATCTTCAGACAGACTTTTTATTCAAAATGGTGAAAGAGTCAAAGAATACACATTCTTTACTGTTACTCAAGTTTCACGCATTTCACTGTGATCTTCAGACTGATTTTTTATTCAAAATGGTGAAAGAGTCAAAGAATACACATTAATTCTTTACTGTTACTCAAGTTTCACGCATTTCACTGTGATCTTCAGACAGACATTTTATTCAAAATGGTGAAAGAGTCAAAGAATACACATTCTTTACTGTTACTCAAGTTTCACGCATTTCACTGTGATCTTCAGACAGACTTTTTATTCAAAATGGTGAAAGAGTCAAAGGATACACATTCTTTACTGTTACTCAAGTTTCACGCATTTCACTGTGATCTTCAGACAGATTTTTTATTCAAAATGGTGAAAGAGTCAAAGAATACACATTCTTTACTGTTACTCAAGTTTCACGCATTTCACTGTGATCTTCAGACAGATTTTTTATTCAAAATGGTGAAAGAGTCAAAGAATACACATTCTTTACTGTTACTCAAGTTTCACGCATTTCACTGTGATCTTCAGACAGATTTTTTATTCAAAATGGTGAAAGAGTCAAAGAATACACATTCTTTACTGTTACTCAAGTTTCACGCATTTCACTGTGATCTTCAGACAGACTTTTTATTCAAAATGGTGAAAGAGTCAAAGAATACACATTAATTCTTTACTGTTACTCAAGTGTCACGCATTTCACTGTGATCTTCAGACAGACTTTTTATTCAAAATGGTGAAAGAGTCAAAGAATACACATTCTTTACTGTTACTCAAGTTTCACGCATTTCACTGTGATCTTCAGACTGATTTTTTATTCAAAATGGTGAAAGAGTCGAAGAATACACATTAATTCTTTACTGTTACTCAAGTTTCACGCATTTCACTGTGATCTTCAGACAGACATTTTATTCAAAATGGTGAAAGAGTCAAAGAATACACATTCTTTACTGTTACTCAAGTTTCACGCATTTCACTGTGATCTTCAGACAGATTTTTTATTCAAAATGATGAAAGAGTCAAAGAATACACATTAATTCTTTACTGTTACTCAAGTTTCACGCATTTCACTGTGATCTTCAGACAGACTTTTTATTCAAAATGGTGAAAGAGTCAAAGAATACACATTCTTTACTGTTACTCAAGTTTCACGCATTTCACTGTGATCTTCAGACAGATGTTTTATTCAAAATGGTGAAAGAGTCAAAGAATACACATTCTTTATTGTTACTCAAGTTTCACGCATTTCACTGTGATCTTCAGACAGATGTTTTATTCAAAATGGTGAAAGAGTCAAAGAATACACATTCTTTACTGTTACTCAAGTTTCACGCATTTCACTGTGATCTTCAGACAGATGTTTTATTCAAAATGGTGAAAGAGTCAAAGAATACACATTCTTTACTGTTACTCAAGTTTCACGCATTTCACTGTGATCTTCAGACAGACTTTTTATTCAAAATGGTGAAAGAGTCAAAGAATACACATTCTTTACTGTTTCTCAAATTTCACGCATTTCACTGTGATCTTCAGACAGACTTTTTATTCAAAATGGTGAAAGAGTCAAAGAATACACATTCTTTACTGTTACTCAAGTTTCACGCATTTCACTGTGATCTTCAGACAGATGTTTTATTCAAAATGGTGAAAGAGTCAAAGAATACACATTCTTTACTGTTACTCAAGTTTCACGCATTTCACTGTGATCTTCAGACAGATTTTTTATTCAAAATGGTGAAAGAGTCAAAGAATACACATTCTTTACTGTTACTCAAGTTTCACGCATTTCACTGTGATCTTCAGACAGATTTTTTATTCAAAATGGTGAAAGAGTCAAAGAATACACATTCTTTACTGTTACTCAAGTTTCACGCATTTCACTGTGATCTTCAGACAGATTTTTTATTCAAAATGGTGAAAGAGTCAAAGAATACACATTCTTTACTGTTACTCAAGTTTCACGCATTTCACTGTGATCTTCAGACAGATTTTTTATTCAAAATGGTGAAAGAGTCAAAGAATACACATTCTTTACTGTTACTCAAGTTTCACGCATTTCACTGTGATCTTCAGACAGACTTTTTATTCAAAATGGTGAAAGAGTCAAAGAATACACATTAATTCTTTACTGTTACTCAAGTGTCACGCATTTCACTGTGATCTTCAGACAGACTTTTTATTCAAAATGGTGAAAGAGTCAAAGAATACACATTCTTTACTGTTACTCAAGTTTCACGCATTTCACTGTGATCTTCAGACTGATTTTTTATTCAAAATGGTGAAAGAGTCAAAGAATACACATTAATTCTTTACTGTTACTCAAGTTTCACGCATTTCACTGTGATCTTCAGACAGACATTTTATTCAAAATGGTGAAAGAGTCAAAGAATACACATTCTTTACTGTTACTCAAGTTTCACGCATTTCACTGTGATCTTCAGACAGACTTTTTATTCAAAATGGTGAAAGAGTCAAAGAATACACATTCTTTACTGTTACTCAAGTTTCACGCATTTCACTGTGATCTTCAGACAGACTTTTTATTCAAAATGGTGAAAGAGTCAAAGGATACACATTCTTTACTGTTACTCAAGTTTCACGCATTTCACTGTGATCTTCAGACAGATTTTTTATTCAAAATGGTGAAAGAGTCAAAGAATACACATTCTTTACTGTTACTCAAGTTTCACGCATTTCACTGTGATCTTCAGACAGACTTTTTATTCAAAATGGTGAAAGAGTCAAAGAATACACATTAATTCTTTACTGTTACTCAAGTGTCACGCATTTCACTGTGATCTTCAGACAGACTTTTTATTCAAAATGGTGAAAGAGTCAAAGAATACACATTCTTTACTGTTACTCAAGTTTCACGCATTTCACTGTGATCTTCAGACTGATTTTTTATTCAAAATGGTGAAAGAGTCAAAGAATACACATTAATTCTTTACTGTTACTCAAGTTTCACGCATTTCACTGTGATCTTCAGACAGACATTTTATTCAAAATGGTGAAAGAGTCAAAGAATACACATTCTTTACTGTTACTCAAGTTTCACGCATTTCACTGTGATCTTCAGACAGACTTTTTATTCAAAATGGTGAAAGAGTCAAAGGATACACATTCTTTACTGTTACTCAAGTTTCACGCATTTCACTGTGATCTTCAGACAGATTTTTTATTCAAAATGGTGAAAGAGTCAAAGAATACACATTCTTTACTGTTACTCAAGTTTCACGCATTTCACTGTGATCTTCAGACAGATTTTTTATTCAAAATGGTGAAAGAGTCAAAGAATACACATTCTTTACTGTTACTCAAGTTTCACGCATTTCACTGTGATCTTCAGACAGATTTTTTATTCAAAATGGTGAAAGAGTCAAAGAATACACATTCTTTACTGTTACTCAAGTTTCACGCATTTCACTGTGATCTTCAGACAGACTTTTTATTCAAAATGGTGAAAGAGTCAAAGAATACACATTAATTCTTTACTGTTACTCAAGTGTCACGCATTTCACTGTGATCTTCAGACAGACTTTTTATTCAAAATGGTGAAAGAGTCAAAGAATACACATTCTTTACTGTTACTCAAGTTTCACGCATTTCACTGTGATCTTCAGACTGATTTTTTATTCAAAATGGTGAAAGAGTCAAAGAATACACATTAATTCTTTACTGTTACTCAAGTTTCACGCATTTCACTGTGATCTTCAGACAGACATTTTATTCAAAATGGTGAAAGAGTCAAAGAATACACATTCTTTACTGTTACTCAAGTTTCACGCATTTCACTGTGATCTTCAGACAGATTTTTTATTCAAAATGATGAAAGAGTCAAAGAATACACATTAATTCTTTACTGTTACTCAAGTTTCACGCATTTCACTGTGATCTTCAGACAGACTTTTTATTCAAAATGGTGAAAGAGTCAAAGAATACACATTCTTTACTGTTACTCAAGTTTCACGCATTTCACTGTGATCTTCAGACAGATGTTTTATTCAAAATGGTGAAAGAGTCAAAGAATACACATTCTTTACTGTTACTCAAGTTTCACGCATTTCACTGTGATCTTCAGACAGACATTTTATTCAAAATGGTGAAAGAGTCAAAGAATACACATTCTTTACTGTTACTCAAGTTTCACGCATTTCACTGTGATCTTCAGACAGACTTTTTATTCAAAATGGTGAAAGAGTCAAAGAATACACATTCTTTACTGTTACTCAAGTTTCACGCATTTCACTGTGATCTTCAGACAGACTTTTTATTCAAAATGGTGAAAGAGTCAAAGGATACACATTCTTTACTGTTACTCAAGTTTCACGCATTTCACTGTGATCTTCAGACAGATTTTTTATTCAAAATGGTGAAAGAGTCAAAGAATACACATTCTTTACTGTTACTCAAGTTTCACGCATTTCACTGTGATCTTCAGACAGACTTTTTATTCAAAATGGTGAAAGAGTCAAAGAATACACATTAATTCTTTACTGTTACTCAAGTGTCACGCATTTCACTGTGATCTTCAGACAGACTTTTTATTCAAAATGGTGAAAGAGTCAAAGAATACACATTCTTTACTGTTACTCAAGTTTCACGCATTTCACTGTGATCTTCAGACTGATTTTTTATTCAAAATGGTGAAAGAGTCAAAGAATACACATTAATTCTTTACTGTTACTCAAGTTTCACGCATTTCACTGTGATCTTCAGACAGACATTTTATTCAAAATGGTGAAAGAGTCAAAGAATACACATTCTTTACTGTTACTCAAGTTTCACGCATTTCACTGTGATCTTCAGACAGACTTTTTATTCAAAATGGTGAAAGAGTCAAAGGATACACATTCTTTACTGTTACTCAAGTTTCACGCATTTCACTGTGATCTTCAGACAGATTTTTTATTCAAAATGGTGAAAGAGTCAAAGAATACACATTCTTTACTGTTACTCAAGTTTCACGCATTTCACTGTGATCTTCAGACAGATTTTTTATTCAAAATGGTGAAAGAGTCAAAGAATACACATTCTTTACTGTTACTCAAGTTTCACGCATTTCACTGTGATCTTCAGACAGATTTTTTATTCAAAATGGTGAAAGAGTCAAAGAATACACATTCTTTACTGTTACTCAAGTTTCACGCATTTCACTGTGATCTTCAGACAGACTTTTTATTCAAAATGGTGAAAGAGTCAAAGAATACACATTAATTCTTTACTGTTACTCAAGTGTCACGCATTTCACTGTGATCTTCAGACAGACTTTTTATTCAAAATGGTGAAAGAGTCAAAGAATACACATTCTTTACTGTTACTCAAGTTTCACGCATTTCACTGTGATCTTCAGACTGATTTTTTATTCAAAATGGTGAAAGAGTCGAAGAATACACATTAATTCTTTACTGTTACTCAAGTTTCACGCATTTCACTGTGATCTTCAGACAGACATTTTATTCAAAATGGTGAAAGAGTCAAAGAATACACATTCTTTACTGTTACTCAAGTTTCACGCATTTCACTGTGATCTTCAGACAGATTTTTTATTCAAAATGATGAAAGAGTCAAAGAATACACATTAATTCTTTACTGTTACTCAAGTTTCACGCATTTCACTGTGATCTTCAGACAGACTTTTTATTCAAAATGGTGAAAGAGTCAAAGAATACACATTCTTTACTGTTACTCAAGTTTCACGCATTTCACTGTGATCTTCAGACAGATGTTTTATTCAAAATGGTGAAAGAGTCAAAGAATACACATTCTTTATTGTTACTCAAGTTTCACGCATTTCACTGTGATCTTCAGACAGATGTTTTATTCAAAATGGTGAAAGAGTCAAAGAATACACATTCTTTACTGTTACTCAAGTTTCACGCATTTCACTGTGATCTTCAGACAGATGTTTTATTCAAAATGGTGAAAGAGTCAAAGAATACACATTCTTTACTGTTACTCAAGTTTCACGCATTTCACTGTGATCTTCAGACAGACTTTTTATTCAAAATGGTGAAAGAGTCAAAGAATACACATTCTTTACTGTTTCTCAAATTTCACGCATTTCACTGTGATCTTCAGACAGACTTTTTATTCAAAATGGTGAAAGAGTCAAAGAATACACATTCTTTACTGTTACTCAAGTTTCACGCATTTCACTGTGATCTTCAGACAGATGTTTTATTCAAAATGGTGAAAGAGTCAAAGAATACACATTCTTTACTGTTACTCAAGTTTCACGCATTTCACTGTGATCTTCAGACAGATTTTTTATTCAAAATGGTGAAAGAGTCAAAGAATACACATTCTTTACTGTTACTCAAGTTTCACGCATTTCACTGTGATCTTCAGACAGATTTTTTATTCAAAATGGTGAAAGAGTCAAAGAATACACATTCTTTACTGTTACTCAAGTTTCACGCATTTCACTGTGATCTTCAGACAGATTTTTTATTCAAAATGGTGAAAGAGTCAAAGAATACACATTCTTTACTGTTACTCAAGTTTCACGCATTTCACTGTGATCTTCAGACAGATTTTTTATTCAAAATGGTGAAAGAGTCAAAGAATACACATTCTTTACTGTTACTCAAGTTTCACGCATTTCACTGTGATCTTCAGACAGACTTTTTATTCAAAATGGTGAAAGAGTCAAAGAATACACATTAATTCTTTACTGTTACTCAAGTGTCACGCATTTCACTGTGATCTTCAGACAGACTTTTTATTCAAAATGGTGAAAGAGTCAAAGAATACACATTCTTTACTGTTACTCAAGTTTCACGCATTTCACTGTGATCTTCAGACTGATTTTTTATTCAAAATGGTGAAAGAGTCAAAGAATACACATTAATTCTTTACTGTTACTCAAGTTTCACGCATTTCACTGTGATCTTCAGACAGACATTTTATTCAAAATGGTGAAAGAGTCAAAGAATACACATTCTTTACTGTTACTCAAGTTTCACGCATTTCACTGTGATCTTCAGACAGACTTTTTATTCAAAATGGTGAAAGAGTCAAAGAATACACATTCTTTACTGTTACTCAAGTTTCACGCATTTCACTGTGATCTTCAGACAGACTTTTTATTCAAAATGGTGAAAGAGTCAAAGGATACACATTCTTTACTGTTACTCAAGTTTCACGCATTTCACTGTGATCTTCAGACAGATTTTTTATTCAAAATGGTGAAAGAGTCAAAGAATACACATTCTTTACTGTTACTCAAGTTTCACGCATTTCACTGTGATCTTCAGACAGACTTTTTATTCAAAATGGTGAAAGAGTCAAAGAATACACATTAATTCTTTACTGTTACTCAAGTGTCACGCATTTCACTGTGATCTTCAGACAGACTTTTTATTCAAAATGGTGAAAGAGTCAAAGAATACACATTCTTTACTGTTACTCAAGTTTCACGCATTTCACTGTGATCTTCAGACTGATTTTTTATTCAAAATGGTGAAAGAGTCAAAGAATACACATTAATTCTTTACTGTTACTCAAGTTTCACGCATTTCACTGTGATCTTCAGACAGACATTTTATTCAAAATGGTGAAAGAGTCAAAGAATACACATTCTTTACTGTTACTCAAGTTTCACGCATTTCACTGTGATCTTCAGACAGACTTTTTATTCAAAATGGTGAAAGAGTCAAAGGATACACATTCTTTACTGTTACTCAAGTTTCACGCATTTCACTGTGATCTTCAGACAGATTTTTTATTCAAAATGGTGAAAGAGTCAAAGAATACACATTCTTTACTGTTACTCAAGTTTCACGCATTTCACTGTGATCTTCAGACAGATTTTTTATTCAAAATGGTGAAAGAGTCAAAGAATACACATTCTTTACTGTTACTCAAGTTTCACGCATTTCACTGTGATCTTCAGACAGATTTTTTATTCAAAATGGTGAAAGAGTCAAAGAATACACATTCTTTACTGTTACTCAAGTTTCACGCATTTCACTGTGATCTTCAGACAGACTTTTTATTCAAAATGGTGAAAGAGTCAAAGAATACACATTAATTCTTTACTGTTACTCAAGTGTCACGCATTTCACTGTGATCTTCAGACAGACTTTTTATTCAAAATGGTGAAAGAGTCAAAGAATACACATTCTTTACTGTTACTCAAGTTTCACGCATTTCACTGTGATCTTCAGACTGATTTTTTATTCAAAATGGTGAAAGAGTCAAAGAATACACATTAATTCTTTACTGTTACTCAAGTTTCACGCATTTCACTGTGATCTTCAGACAGACATTTTATTCAAAATGGTGAAAGAGTCAAAGAATACACATTCTTTACTGTTACTCAAGTTTCACGCATTTCACTGTGATCTTCAGACAGATTTTTTATTCAAAATGATGAAAGAGTCAAAGAATACACATTAATTCTTTACTGTTACTCAAGTTTCACGCATTTCACTGTGATCTTCAGACAGACTTTTTATTCAAAATGGTGAAAGAGTCAAAGAATACACATTCTTTACTGTTACTCAAGTTTCACGCATTTCACTGTGATCTTCAGACAGATGTTTTATTCAAAATGGTGAAAGAGTCAAAGAATACACATTCTTTATTGTTACTCAAGTTTCACGCATTTCACTGTGATCTTCAGACAGATGTTTTATTCAAAATGGTGAAAGAGTCAAAGAATACACATTCTTTACTGTTACTCAAGTTTCACGCATTTCACTGTGATCTTCAGACAGATGTTTTATTCAAAATGGTGAAAGAGTCAAAGAATACACATTCTTTACTGTTACTCAAGTTTCACGCATTTCACTGTGATCTTCAGACAGACTTTTTATTCAAAATGGTGAAAGAGTCAAAGAATACACATTAATTCTTTACTGTTACTCAAGTGTCACGCATTTCACTGTGATCTTCAGACAGACTTTTTATTCAAAATGGTGAAAGAGTCAAAGAATACACATTCTTTACTGTTACTCAAGTTTCACGCATTTCACTGTGATCTTCAGACTGATTTTTTATTCAAAATGGTGAAAGAGTCAAAGAATACACATTAATTCTTTACTGTTACTCAAGTTTCACGCATTTCACTGTGATCTTCAGACAGACATTTTATTCAAAATGGTGAAAGAGTCAAAGAATACACATTCTTTACTGTTACTCAAGTTTCACGCATTTCACTGTGATCTTCAGACAGACTTTTTATTCAAAATGGTGAAAGAGTCAAAGGATACACATTCTTTACTGTTACTCAAGTTTCACGCATTTCACTGTGATCTTCAGACAGATTTTTTATTCAAAATGGTGAAAGAGTCAAAGAATACACATTCTTTACTGTTACTCAAGTTTCACGCATTTCACTGTGATCTTCAGACAGATTTTTTATTCAAAATGGTGAAAGAGTCAAAGAATACACATTCTTTACTGTTACTCAAGTTTCACGCATTTCACTGTGATCTTCAGACAGATTTTTTATTCAAAATGGTGAAAGAGTCAAAGAATACACATTCTTTACTGTTACTCAAGTTTCACGCATTTCACTGTGATCTTCAGACAGACTTTTTATTCAAAATGGTGAAAGAGTCAAAGAATACACATTAATTCTTTACTGTTACTCAAGTGTCACGCATTTCACTGTGATCTTCAGACAGACTTTTTATTCAAAATGGTGAAAGAGTCAAAGAATACACATTCTTTACTGTTACTCAAGTTTCACGCATTTCACTGTGATCTTCAGACTGATTTTTTATTCAAAATGGTGAAAGAGTCAAAGAATACACATTAATTCTTTACTGTTACTCAAGTTTCACGCATTTCACTGTGATCTTCAGACAGACATTTTATTCAAAATGGTGAAAGAGTCAAAGAATACACATTCTTTACTGTTACTCAAGTTTCACGCATTTCACTGTGATCTTCAGACAGATTTTTTATTCAAAATGATGAAAGAGTCAAAGAATACACATTAATTCTTTACTGTTACTCAAGTTTCACGCATTTCACTGTGATCTTCAGACAGACTTTTTATTCAAAATGGTGAAAGAGTCAAAGAATACACATTCTTTACTGTTACTCAAGTTTCACGCATTTCACTGTGATCTTCAGACAGATGTTTTATTCAAAATGGTGAAAGAGTCAAAGAATACACATTCTTTATTGTTACTCAAGTTTCACGCATTTCACTGTGATCTTCAGACAGATGTTTTATTCAAAATGGTGAAAGAGTCAAAGAATACACATTCTTTACTGTTACTCAAGTTTCACGCATTTCACTGTGATCTTCAGACAGATGTTTTATTCAAAATGGTGAAAGAGTCAAAGAATACACATTCTTTACTGTTACTCAAGTTTCACGCATTTCACTGTGATCTTCAGACAGACTTTTTATTCAAAATGGTGAAAGAGTCAAAGAATACACATTCTTTACTGTTTCTCAAATTTCACGCATTTCACTGTGATCTTCAGACAGACTTTTTATTCAAAATGGTGAAAGAGTCAAAGAATACACATTCTTTACTGTTACTCAAGTTTCACGCATTTCACTGTGATCTTCAGACAGATGTTTTATTCAAAATGGTGAAAGAGTCAAAGAATACACATTCTTTACTGTTACTCAAGTTTCACGCATTTCACTGTGATCTTCAGACAGATTTTTTATTCAAAATGGTGAAAGAGTCAAAGAATACACATTCTTTACTGTTACTCAAGTTTCACGCATTTCACTGTGATCTTCAGACAGATTTTTTATTCAAAATGGTGAAAGAGTCAAAGAATACACATTCTTTACTGTTACTCAAGTTTCACGCATTTCACTGTGATCTTCAGACAGATTTTTTATTCAAAATGGTGAAAGAGTCAAAGAATACACATTCTTTACTGTTACTCAAGTTTCACGCATTTCACTGTGATCTTCAGACAGATTTTTTATTCAAAATGGTGAAAAGAGTCAAAGAATACACATTCTTTACTGTTACTCAAGTTTCACGCATTTCACTGTGATCTACAGACAGATTTTTTATTCAAAATGGTGAAAGAGTCCAAGAATACACATTCTTTACTGTTACTCAAGTTTCACGCATTTCACTGTGATCTTCAGACAGATTTTTTATTCAAAATGGTGAAAGAGTCAAAGAATACACATTCTTTACTGTTACTCAAGTTTCACGCATTTCACTGTGATCTTCAGACAGATTTTTTATTCAAAATGGTGAAAGAGTCAAAGAATACACATTCTTCACTGTTACTCAAGTTTCACGCATTTCACTGTGATCTTCAGACAGACTTTTTATTCAAAATGGTGAAAGAGTCAAAGAATACACATTCTTTACTGTTACTCAAGTTTCACGCATTTCACTGTGATCTTCAGACAGATTTTTTATTCAAAATGGTGAAAGAGTCAAAGAATACACATTCTTTACTGTTACTCAAGTTTCACGCATTTCACTGTGATCTTCAGACAGACTTTTTATTCAAAATGGTGAAAGAGTCAAAGAATACACATTCTTTACTGTTACTCAAGTTTCACGCATTTCACTGTGATCTTCAGACAGATGTTTTATTCAAAATGGTGAAAGAGTCAAAGAATACACATTCTTTACTGTTACTCAAGTTTCACGCATTTCACTGTGATCTTCAGACAGATTTTTTATTCAAAATGGTGAAAGAGTCAAAGAATACACATTCTTTACTGTTACTCAAGTTTCACGCATTTCACTGTGATCTTCAGACAGACTTTTTATTCAAAATGGTGAAAGAGTCAAAGAATACACATTCTTTACTGTTACTCAAGTTTCACGCATTTCACTGTGATCTTCAGACAGATGTTTTATTCAAAATGGTGAAAGAGTCAAAGAATACACATTCTTTATTGTTACTCAAGTTTCACGCATTTCACTGTGATCTTCAGACAGATGTTTTATTCAAAATGGTGAAAGAGTCAAAGAATACACATTCTTTACTGTTACTCAAGTTTCACGCATTTCACTGTGATCTTCAGACAGATGTTTTATTCAAAATGGTGAAAGAGTCAAAGAATACACATTCTTTACTGTTACTCAAGTTTCACGCATTTCACTGTGATCTTCAGACAGACTTTTTATTCAAAATGGTGAAAGAGTCAAAGAATACACATTCTTTACTGTTTCTCAAATTTCACGCATTTCACTGTGATCTTCAGACAGACTTTTTATTCAAAATGGTGAAAGAGTCAAAGAATACACATTCTTTACTGTTACTCAAGTTTCACGCATTTCACTGTGATCTTCAGACAGATGTTTTATTCAAAATGGTGAAAGAGTCAAAGAATACACATTCTTTACTGTTACTCAAGTTTCACGCATTTCACTGTGATCTTCAGACAGATTTTTTATTCAAAATGGTGAAAGAGTCAAAGAATACACATTCTTTACTGTTACTCAAGTTTCACGCATTTCACTGTGATCTTCAGACAGATTTTTTATTCAAAATGGTGAAAGAGTCAAAGAATACACATTCTTTACTGTTACTCAAGTTTCACGCATTTCACTGTGATCTTCAGACAGATTTTTTATTCAAAATGGTGAAAGAGTCAAAGAATACACATTCTTTACTGTTACTCAAGTTTCACGCATTTCACTGTGATCTTCAGACAGATTTTTTATTCAAAATGGTGAAAAGAGTCAAAGAATACACATTCTTTACTGTTACTCAAGTTTCACGCATTTCACTGTGATCTACAGACAGATTTTTTATTCAAAATGGTGAAAGAGTCCAAGAATACACATTCTTTACTGTTACTCAAGTTTCACGCATTTCACTGTGATCTTCAGACAGATTTTTTATTCAAAATGGTGAAAGAGTCAAAGAATACACATTCTTTACTGTTACTCAAGTTTCACGCATTTCACTGTGATCTTCAGACAGATTTTTTATTCAAAATGGTGAAAGAGTCAAAGAATACACATTCTTCACTGTTACTCAAGTTTCACGCATTTCACTGTGATCTTCAGACAGACTTTTTATTCAAAATGGTGAAAGAGTCAAAGAATACACATTCTTTACTGTTACTCAAGTTTCACGCATTTCACTGTGATCTTCAGACAGATTTTTTATTCAAAATGGTGAAAGAGTCAAAGAATACACATTCTTTACTGTTACTCAAGTTTCACGCATTTCACTGTGATCTTCAGACAGACTTTTTATTCAAAATGGTGAAAGAGTCAAAGAATACACATTCTTTACTGTTACTCAAGTTTCACGCATTTCACTGTGATCTTCAGACAGATGTTTTATTCAAAATGGTGAAAGAGTCAAAGAATACACATTCTTTACTGTTACTCAAGTTTCACGCATTTCACTGTGATCTTCAGACAGATTTTTTATTCAAAATGGTGAAAGAGTCAAAGAATACACATTCTTTACTGTTACTCAAGTTTCACGCATTTCACTGTGATCTTCAGACAGATTTTTTATTCAAAATGGTGAAAGAGTCAAAGAATACACATTCTTTACTGTTACTCAAGTTTCACGCATTTCACTGTGATCTTCAGACAGATTTTTTATTCAAAATGGTGAAAGAGTCAAAGAATACACATTAATTCTTTACTGTTACTCAAGTGTCACGCATTTCACTGTGATCTTCAGACAGACTTTTTATTCAAAATGGTGAAAGAGTCAAAGAATACACATTCTTTACTGTTACTCAAGTTTCACGCATTTCACTGTGATCTTCAGACTGATTTTTTATTCAAAATGGTGAAAGAGTCAAAGAATACACATTAATTCTTTACTGTTACTCAAGTTTCACGCATTTCACTGTGATCTTCAGACAGACATTTTATTCAAAATGGTGAAAGAGTCAAAGATTACACATTCTTTACTGTTACTCAAGTTTCACGCATTTCACTGTGATCTTCAGACAGACTTTTTATTCAAAATGGTGAAAGAGTCAAAGGATACACATTCTTTACTGTTACTCAAGTTTCACGCATTTCACTGTGATCTTCAGACAGATTTTTTATTCAAAATGGTGAAAGAGTCAAAGAATACACATTCTTTACTGTTACTCAAGTTTCACGCATTTCACTGTGATCTTCAGACAGACTTTTTATTCAAAATGGTGAAAGAGTCAAAGAATACACATTAATTCTTTACTGTTACTCAAGTGTCACGCATTTCACTGTGATCTTCAGACAGACTTTTTATTCAAAATGGTGAAAGAGTCAAAGAATACACATTCTTTACTGTTACTCAAGTTTCACGCATTTCACTGTGATCTTCAGACTGATTTTTTATTCAAAATGGTGAAAGAGTCAAAGAATACACATTAATTCTTTACTGTTACTCAAGTTTCACGCATTTCACTGTGATCTTCAGACAGACATTTTATTCAAAATGGTGAAAGAGTCAAAGAATACACATTCTTTACTGTTACTCAAGTTTCACGCATTTCACTGTGATCTTCAGACAGACTTTTTATTCAAAATGGTGAAAGAGTCAAAGGATACACATTCTTTACTGTTACTCAAGTTTCACGCATTTCACTGTGATCTTCAGACAGATTTTTTATTCAAAATGGTGAAAGAGTCAAAGAATACACATTCTTTACTGTTACTCAAGTTTCACGCATTTCACTGTGATCTTCAGACAGATTTTTTATTCAAAATGGTGAAAGAGTCAAAGAATACACATTCTTTACTGTTACTCAAGTTTCACGCATTTCACTGTGATCTTCAGACAGATTTTTTATTCAAAATGGTGAAAGAGTCAAAGAATACACATTCTTTACTGTTACTCAAGTTTCACGCATTTCACTGTGATCTTCAGACAGACTTTTTATTCAAAATGGTGAAAGAGTCAAAGAATACACATTAATTCTTTACTGTTACTCAAGTGTCACGCATTTCACTGTGATCTTCAGACAGACTTTTTATTCAAAATGGTGAAAGAGTCAAAGAATACACATTCTTTACTGTTACTCAAGTTTCACACATTTCACTGTGATCTTCAGACTGATTTTTTATTCAAAATGGTGAAAGAGTCAAAGAATACACATTAATTCTTTACTGTTACTCAAGTTTCACGCATTTCACTGTGATCTTCAGACAGACATTTTATTCAAAATGGTGAAAGAGTCAAAGAATACACATTCTTTACTGTTACTCAAGTTTCACGCATTTCACTGTGATCTTCAGACAGATTTTTTATTCAAAATGATGAAAGAGTCAAAGAATACACATTAATTCTTTACTGTTACTCAAGTTTCACGCATTTCACTGTGATCTTCAGACAGACTTTTTATTCAAAATGGTGAAAGAGTCAAAGAATACACATTCTTTACTGTTACTCAAGTTTCACGCATTTCACTGTGATCTTCAGACAGATGTTTTATTCAAAATGGTGAAAGAGTCAAAGAATACACATTCTTTACTGTTACTCAAGTTTCACGCATTTCACTGTGATCTTCAGACAGATGTTTTATTCAAAATGGTGAAAGAGTCAAAGAATACACATTCTTTACTGTTACTCAAGTTTCACGCATTTCACTGTGATCTTCAGACAGATGTTTTATTCAAAATGGTGAAAGAGTCAAAGAATACACATTCTTTACTGTTACTCAAGTTTCACGCATTTCACTGTGATCTTCAGACAGATTTTTTATTCAAAATGGTGAAAGAGTCAAAGAATACACATTCTTTACTGTTACTCAAGTTTCACCCATTTCACTGTGATCTTCAGACAGACTTTTTATTCAAAATGGTGAAAGAGTCAAAGAATACACATTCTTTACTGTTACTCAAGTTTCACGCATTTCACTGTGATCTTCAGACAGATGTTTTATTCAAAATGGTGAAAGAGTCAAAGAATACACATTCTTTACTGTTACTCAAGTTTCACCCATTTCACTGTGATCTTCAGACAGAATTTTTATTCAAAATGGTGAAAGAGTCAAAGAATACACATTCTTTACTGTTACTCAAGTTTCACGCATTTCACTGTGATCTTCAGACAGATGTTTTATTCAAAATGGTGAAAGAGTCAAAGAATACACATTCTTTACTGTTACTCAAGTTTCACGCTTTTCACTGTGATCTTCAGACAGATTTTTTATTCAAAATGGTGAAAGAGTCAAAGAATACACATTCTTTACTGTTACTCAAGTTTCACGCATTTCACTGTGATCTTCAGACAGATTTTTTACTCAAAATGGTGAAAGAGTCAAAGGATACACATTCTTTACTGTTACTCAAGTTTCACGCATTTCACTGTGATTTTCAGACAGATGTTTTATTCAAAATGGTGAAAGAGTCAAAGAATACACATTCTTTACTGTTACTCAAGTTTCACGCATTTCGCTGTGATCTTCAGACAGATTTTTTATTTAAAATGGTGAAAGAGTCAAAGAATACACATTCTTTACTGTTACTCAAGTTTCACGCATTTCACTGTGATCTACAGACAGATTTTTTATTCAAAATGGTGAAAGAGTCCAAGAATACACATTCTTTACTGTTACTCAAGTTTCACGCATTTCACTGTGATCTTCAGACAGATTTTTTATTCAAAATGGTGAAAGAGTCAAAGAATACACATTCTTTACTGTTACTCAAGTTTCACGCATTTCACTGTGATCTTCAGACAGATTTTTTATTCAAAATGGTGAAAGAGTCAAAGAATACACATTCTTCACTGTTACTCAAGTTTCACGCATTTCACTGTGATCTTCAGACAGACTTTTTATTCAAAATGGTGAAAGAGTCAAAGAATACACATTCTTTACTGTTACTCAAGTTTCACGCATTTCACTGTGATCTTCAGACAGATGTTTTATTCAAAATGGTGAAAGAGTCAAAGAATACACATTCTTTACTGTTACTCAAGTTTCACGCATTTCACTGTGATCTTCAGACAGATGTTTTATTCAAAATGGTGAAAGAGTCAAAGAATACACATTCTTTACTGTTACTCAAGTTTCACGCATTTCACTGTGATCTTCAGACAGACTTTTTATTCAAAATGGTGAAAGAGTCAAAGAATACACATTCTTTACTGTTTCTCAAATTTCACGCATTTCACTGTGATCTTCAGACAGACTTTTTATTCAAAATGGTGAAAGAGTCAAAGAATACACATTCTTTACTGTTACTCAAGTTTCACGCATTTCACTGTGATCTTCAGACAGATGTTTTATTCAAAATGGTGAAAGAGTCAAAGAATACACATTCTTTACTGTTACTCAAGTTTCACGCATTTCACTGTGATCTTCAGACAGATTTTTTATTCAAAATGGTGAAAGAGTCAAAGAATACACATTCTTTACTGTTACTCAAGTTTCACGCATTTCACTGTGATCTTCAGACAGATTTTTTATTCAAAATGGTGAAAGAGTCAAAGAATACACATTCTTTACTGTTACTCAAGTTTCACGCATTTCACTGTGATCTTCAGACAGATTTTTTATTCAAAATGGTGAAAGAGTCAAAGAATACACATTCTTTACTGTTACTCAAGTTTCACGCATTTCACTGTGATCTTCAGACAGATTTTTTATTCAAAATGGTGAAAAGAGTCAAAGAATACACATTCTTTACTGTTACTCAAGTTTCACGCATTTCACTGTGATCTACAGACAGATTTTTTATTCAAAATGGTGAAAGAGTCAAAGAATACACATTAATTCTTTACTGTTACTCAAGTGTCACGCATTTCACTGTGATCTTCAGACAGACTTTTTATTCAAAATGGTGAAAGAGTCAAAGAATACACATTCTTTACTGTTACTCAAGTTTCACGCATTTCACTGTGATCTTCAGACAGATTTTTTATTCAAAATGGTGAAAGAGTCAAAGAATACACATTCTTCACTGTTACTCAAGTTTCACGCATTTCACTGTGATCTTCAGACAGACTTTTTATTCAAAATGGTGAAAGAGTCAAAGAATACACATTCTTTTCTGTTACTCAAGTTTCACGCATTTCACTGTGATCTTCAGACAGATTTTTTATTCAAAATGGTGAAAGAGTCAAAGAATACACATTCTTTACTGTTACTCAAGTTTCACGCATTTCACTGTGATCTTCAGACAGACTTTTTATTCAAAATGGTGAAAGAGTCAAAGAATACACATTCTTTACTGTTACTCAAGTTTCACGCATTTCACTGTGATCTTCAGACAGATGTTTTATTCAAAATGGTGAAAGAGTCAAAGAATACACATTCTTTACTGTTACTCAAGTTTCACGCATTTCACTGTGATCTTCAGACAGATTTTTTATTCAAAATGGTGAAAGAGTCAAAGAATACACATTCTTTACTGTTACTCAAGTTTCACGCATTTCACTGTGATCTTCAGACAGACTTTTTATTCAAAATGGTGAAAGAGTCAAAGAATACACATTCTTTACTGTTACTCAAGTTTCACGCATTTCACTGTGATCTTCAGACAGATTTTTTATTCAAAATGGTGAAAGAGTCAAAGAATACACATTAATTCTTTACTGTTACTCAAGTGTCACGCATTTCACTGTGATCTTCAGACAGACTTTTTATTCAAAATGGTGAAAGAGTCAAAGAATACACATTCTTTACTGTTACTCAAGTTTCACGCATTTCACTGTGATCTTCAGACTGATTTTTTATTCAAAATGGTGAAAGAGTCAAAGAATACACATTAATTCTTTACTGTTACTCAAGTTTCACGCATTTCACTGTGATCTTCAGACAGACATTTTATTCAAAATGGTGAAAGAGTCAAAGATTACACATTCTTTACTGTTACTCAAGTTTCACGCATTTCACTGTGATCTTCAGACAGACTTTTTATTCAAAATGGTGAAAGAGTCAAAGGATACACATTCTTTACTGTTACTCAAGTTTCACGCATTTCACTGTGATCTTCAGACAGATTTTTTATTCAAAATGGTGAAAGAGTCAAAGAATACACATTCTTTACTGTTACTCAAGTTTCACGCATTTCACTGTGATCTTCAGACAGACTTTTTATTCAAAATGGTGAAAGAGTCAAAGAATACACATTAATTCTTTACTGTTACTCAAGTGTCACGCATTTCACTGTGATCTTCAGACAGACTTTTTATTCAAAATGGTGAAAGAGTCAAAGAATACACATTCTTTACTGTTACTCAAGTTTCACGCATTTCACTGTGATCTTCAGACTGATTTTTTATTCAAAATGGTGAAAGAGTCAAAGAATACACATTAATTCTTTACTGTTACTCAAGTTTCACGCATTTCACTGTGATCTTCAGACAGACATTTTATTCAAAATGGTGAAAGAGTCAAAGAATACACATTCTTTACTGTTACTCAAGTTTCACGCATTTCACTGTGATCTTCAGACAGACTTTTTATTCAAAATGGTGAAAGAGTCAAAGGATACACATTCTTTACTGTTACTCAAGTTTCACGCATTTCACTGTGATCTTCAGACAGATTTTTTATTCAAAATGGTGAAAGAGTCAAAGAATACACATTCTTTACTGTTACTCAAGTTTCACGCATTTCACTGTGATCTTCAGACAGATTTTTTATTCAAAATGGTGAAAGAGTCAAAGAATACACATTCTTTACTGTTACTCAAGTTTCACGCATTTCACTGTGATCTTCAGACAGATTTTTTATTCAAAATGGTGAAAGAGTCAAAGAATACACATTCTTTACTGTTACTCAAGTTTCACGCATTTCACTGTGATCTTCAGACAGACTTTTTATTCAAAATGGTGAAAGAGTCAAAGAATACACATTAATTCTTTACTGTTACTCAAGTGTCACGCATTTCACTGTGATCTTCAGACAGACTTTTTATTCAAAATGGTGAAAGAGTCAAAGAATACACATTCTTTACTGTTACTCAAGTTTCACGCATTTCACTGTGATCTTCAGACAGATTTTTTATTCAAAATGGTGAAAGAGTCAAAGAATACACATTAATTCTTTACTGTTACTCAAGTTTCACGCATTTCACTGTGATCTTCAGACAGACATTTTATTCAAAATGGTGAAAGAGTCAAAGAATACACATTCTTTACTGTTACTCAAGTTTCACGCATTTCACTGTGATCTTCAGACAGATTTTTTATTCAAAATGATGAAAGAGTCAAAGAATACACATTAATTCTTTACTGTTACTCAAGTTTCACGCATTTCACTGTGATCTTCAGACAGACTTTTTATTCAAAATGGTGAAAGAGTCAAAGAATACACATTCTTTACTGTTACTCAAGTTTCACGCATTTCACTGTGATCTTCAGACAGATGTTTTATTCAAAATGGTGAAAGAGTCAAAGAATACACATTCTTTACTGTTACTCAAGTTTCACGCATTTCACTGTGATCTTCAGACAGATGTTTTATTCAAAATGGTGAAAGAGTCAAAGAATACACATTCTTTATTGTTACTCAAGTTTCACGCATTTCACTGTGATCTTCAGACAGATGTTTTATTCAAAATGGTGAAAGAGTCAAAGAATACACATTCTTTACTGTTACTCAAGTTTCACGCATTTCACTGTGATCTTCAGACAGATTTTTTATTCAAAATGGTGAAAGAGTCAAAGAATACACATTCTTTACTGTTACTCAAGTTTCACCCATTTCACTGTGATCTTCAGACAGACTTTTTATTCAAAATGGTGAAAGAGTCAAAGAATACACATTCTTTACTGTTACTCAAGTTTCACGCATTTCACTGTGATCTTCAGACAGATGTTTTATTCAAAATGGTGAAAGAGTCAAAGAATACACATTCTTTACTGTTACTCAAGTTTCACCCATTTCACTGTGATCTTCAGACAGAATTTTTATTCAAAATGGTGAAAGAGTCAAAGAATACACATTCTTTACTGTTACTCAAGTTTCACGCATTTCACTGTGATCTTCAGACAGATGTTTTATTCAAAATGGTGAAAGAGTCAAAGAATACACATTCTTTACTGTTACTCAAGTTTCACGCTTTTCACTGTGATCTTCAGACAGATTTTTTATTCAAAATGGTGAAAGAGTCAAAGAATACACATTCTTTACTGTTACTCAAGTTTCACGCATTTCACTGTGATCTTCAGACAGATTTTTTACTCAAAATGGTGAAAGAGTCAAAGGATACACATTCTTTACTGTTACTCAAGTTTCACGCATTTCACTGTGATTTTCAGACAGATGTTTTATTCAAAATGGTGAAAGAGTCAAAGAATACACATTCTTTACTGTTACTCAAGTTTCACGCATTTCGCTGTGATCTTCAGACAGATTTTTTATTTAAAATGGTGAAAGAGTCAAAGAATACACATTCTTTACTGTTACTCAAGTTTCACGCATTTCACTGTGATCTACAGACAGATTTTTTATTCAAAATGGTGAAAGAGTCCAAGAATACACATTCTTTACTGTTACTCAAGTTTCACGCATTTCACTGTGATCTTCAGACAGATTTTTTATTCAAAATGGTGAAAGAGTCAAAGAATACACATTCTTTACTGTTACTCAAGTTTCACGCATTTCACTGTGATCTTCAGACAGATTTTTTATTCAAAATGGTGAAAGAGTCAAAGAATACACATTCTTCACTGTTACTCAAGTTTCACGCATTTCACTGTGATCTTCAGACAGACTTTTTATTCAAAATGGTGAAAGAGTCAAAGAATACACATTCTTTACTGTTACTCAAGTTTCACGCATTTCACTGTGATCTTCAGACAGATTTTTTATTCAAAATGGTGAAAGAGTCAAAGAATACACATTCTTTACTGTTACTCAAGTTTCACGCATTTCACTGTGATCTTCAGACAGACTTTTTATTCAAAATGGTGAAAGAGTCAAAGAATACACATTTTTTACTGTTACTCAAGTTTCACGCATTTCACTGTGATCTTCAGACAGATGTTTTATTCAAAATGGTGAAAGAGTCAAAGAATACACATTCTTTACTGTTACTCAAGTTTCACGCATTTCACTGTGATCTTCAGACAGATTTTTTATTCAAAATGGTGAAAGAGTCAAAGAATACACATTCTTTACTGTTACTCAAGTTTCACGCATTTCACTGTGATCTTCAGACAGATTTTTTATTCAAAATGGTGAAAGAGTCAAAGAATACACATTCTTTACTGTTACTCAAGTTTCACGCATTTCACTGTGATCTTCAGACAGATTTTTTATTCAAAATGGTGAAAGAGTCAAAGAATACACATTCTTTACTGTTACTCAAGTTTCACGCATTTCACTGTGATCTTCAGACAGACTTTTTATTCAAAATGGTGAAAGAGTCAAAGAATACACATTCTTTACTGTTACTCAAGTTTCACGCATTTCACTGTGATCTTCAGACAGATGTTTTATTCAAAATAATGAAAGAGTCAAAGAATACACATTCTTTACTGTTACTCAAGTTTCACGCATTTCACTGTGATCTTCAGACAGATTTTTTATTCAAAATGGTGAAAGAGTCAAAGAATACACATTCTTTACTGTTACTCATGTCTCACGCATTTCACTGTGATCTTCAGACAGACTTTTTATTCAAAATGGTGAAAGAGTCAAAGAATACACATTCTTTACTGTTACTCAAGTTTCACGCATTTCACTGTGATCTTCAGACAGATTTTTTATTCAAAATGGTGAAAGAGTCAAAGAATACACATTCTTTACTGTTACTCAAGTTTCACGCATTTCACTGTGATCTTCAGACAGATTATTTATTCAAAATGGTGAAAGAGTCAAAGAATACACATTCTTTACTCTTACTCAAGTTTCACGCATTTCACTGTGATCTTCAGACAGATTTTTTATTCAAAATGGTGAAAGAGTCAAAGAATACACATTCTTTACTGTTACTCAAGTTTCACGCATTTCACTGTGATCTTCAGACAGATTTTTTATTCAAAATGGTGAAAGAGTCAAAGAATACACATTAATTCTTATACTGTTACTCAAGTTTCACGCATTTCACTGTGATCTTCAGACAGACTTTTTATTCAAAATGGTGAAAGAGTCAAAGAATACACATTCTTTACTGTTACTCAAGTTTCACGCATTTCACTGTGATCTTCAGACAGATTTTTTATTCAAAATGGTGAAAGAGTCAAAGAATACACATTAATTCTTATACTGTTACTCAAGTTTCACGCATTTCACTGTGATCTTCAGACAGACTTTTTATTCAAAATGGTGAAAGAGTCAAAGAATACACATTCTTTACTGTTACTCAAGTTTCACGCATTTCACTGTGATCTTCAGACAGATTTTTTATTCAAAATGGTGAAAGAGTCAAAGAATACACATTCTTTACTGTTACTCAAATTTCACGCATTTCACTGTGATCTTCAGACAGACTTTTTATTCAAAATGGTGAAAGAGTCAAAGAATACACATTCTTTACTGTTACTCAAGTTTCACGCATTTCACTGTGATCTTCAGACAGATTTTTTATTCAAAATGGTGAAAGAGTCAAAGAATACACATTCTTTACTGTTACTCAAGTTTCACGCATTTCACTGTGATCTTCAGACAGATTTTTTATTCAAATGGTGAAAGAGTCAAAGAATACACATTCTTTACTATTACTCAAGTTTTACGCATTTCACTGTGATCTTCAGACAGATTTTTTATTCAAAATGGTGAAAGAGTCAAAGAATACACATTAATTCTTTACTGTTACTCAAGTGTCACGCATTTCACTGTGATCTTCAGACAGACTTTTTATTCAAAATGGTGAAAGAGTCAAAGAATACACATTCTTTACTGTTACTCAAGTTTCACGCATTTCACTGTGATCTTCAGACTGATTTTTTATTCAAAATGGTGAAAGAGTCAAAGAATACACATTAATTCTTTACTGTTACTCAAGTTTCACGCATTTCACTGTGATCTTCAGACAGACATTTTATTCAAAATGGTGAAAGAGTCAAAGAATACACATTCTTTACTGTTACTCAAGTTTCACGCATTTCACTGTGATCTTCAGACAGATTTTTTATTCAAAATGATGAAAGAGTCAAAGAATACACATTAATTCTTTACTGTTACTCAAGTTTCACGCATTTCACTGTGATCTTCATACAGACTTTTTATTCAAAATGGTGAAAGAGTCAAAGAATACACATTCTTTACTGTTACTCAAGTTTCACGCATTTCACTGTGATCTTCAGACAGATGTTTTATTCAAAATGGTGAAAGAGTCAAAGAATACACATTCTTTACTGTTACTCAAGTTTCACGCATTTCACTGTGATCTTCAGACAGATTTTTTATTCAAAATGGTGAAAGAGTCAAAGAATACACATTCTTTACTGTTACTCAAGTTTCACCCATTTCACTGTGATCTTCAGACAGACTTTTTATTCAAAATGGTGAAAGAGTCAAAGGATACACATTCTTTACTGTTACTCAAGTTTCACGCATTTCACTGTGATTTTCAGACAGATGTTTTATTCAAAATGGTGAAAGAGTCAAAGAATACACATTCTTTACTGTTACTCAAGTTTCACGCATTTCGCTGTGATCTTCAGACAGATTTTTTATTTAAAATGGTGAAAGAGTCAAAGAATACACATTCTTTACTGTTACTCAAGTTTCACGCATTTCACTGTGATCTTCAGACAGATGTTTTATTCAATCAGTCGCAGTGACATGCTTAAACTTGAGTAACAGTAAAGAATGTGTATTCTTTGACTCTTTCACCATTTTGAATAAAAAATCTGTCTGAAGATCACAGTGAAAAGCGTGAAACTTGAGTAACAGTAAAGAATGTGTATTCTTTGACTCTTTCGTCATATATTATTATTATTTACGGCTCTGTCAAATGAAGACATAGAGCCCTATATTATCTGCTATTAGATAAACACACAAATTTTATTATTATCTTTATTATCTTAACAATACCGGTAATAATAAAATAATAATAATAATAGTATTACAATAAATTACAGTCCATCAATGACTGAATGTCGCCCCCTAAGCACAAGTTCTTGTTTGTTTGAGGGGAAATTAACACATTTGCATATACAGTGACACCTGTGTATAAAAGCCAGCTACTAGAAGTAGATAAACTATAGACAGGTCGCCTTTATATGCAGGTTTGATTCAATAGAAAATACTATTTAAGACATTGCAAGAGTAGCCACTATAGACAAGTGCCCGCTGTATAGAGGGGAAATTTATAACAGGTTTGACTGTACAAATGTTTACTACAATACATGTGTGCGCCAACAAGGAATCTAACACTGTGCAACTGAGCTACCAGTACCCTATGATTATTCTATAATTAATTAATGATTATTATCTATCTCAGGTTACTTCTGATCTTGTACATCTGTTACCTGATTCGATACCGTATCACCTAGGCGTATTTTGCGAACCAATGTCATGTATATCAAGAGGTTGGGAAAGACTGCAACCAATTCGTTATGATGCTACACTGCTTATCTGTGGTGCAGGCAAGTGCATACTGTGTTCTTTGTATACCGTAGTGTATTGCCTACATGTTGAGCGCAAGAGGAATGGCATAAAATATTTTGCTAGTAATCCAGATGATTGAGGAAGTTTCTTTGTATAGGAAATCATTCGGCTCATATGACAAGTTTAGTTTGTTTGATTAATTTGTTGCACCATGTGGGTGTTTCGAAAAGTTTCAAAATGCAGTATAATCAAGCTTGTGTAATTAAAATAAAAACATTCTGGAAATACACAAGGCGGAAATAAATCCATAATTGAACGAAAAATTGTTTGATTTAGACCTACTTTTTAATCACATATCTGCAAACATTTCCATGAAACTCATAAACTCGTATAGAAAAGTATGGAAAAATGTTTGTGAGATAGAAACAAAGAAGTGGTTACATCATCAAATGAAATATTACTTTGAGCAACCATGTTCCAATTCCGCGCTGCCATGGTCCGCCTTTTTCGAACTCTGTTTGAATTGTCTAATCGTTTGCTCAACTATAGTTACCAGATTGCGCTGGATTTCCTCAAAATGGCAATTACCTCTTAGCTAATCAGAATTGAGAGAGTTTTGCATGATTGTGATTTAATCACAAACATCAGTGGCAATAATGAATTTTTATTTTAGCAGCGTTTCAGCTACATTCAGTAGCCATTTTGAAGTTATGATTTACAAAAATTATCATCTACGGTACTCATTTACATGACGAAATTTACAATAATAAAAGATTGACTATTAAAACAACTACTCTACTTGCAAGAAGCTAGCTTTGATGGAATCCGATTCCTGTTTAGAGAATGCTTGATTTCTCTGATAAACAACATCTCGTAAATTAGGCAATCCATTGTACTGCTTCATTTTTTTTAGAACAGAAAAGTATTCGAAGGCATGCTCTGCATCTAAACCATGGTCTTTGAACTGGCGCCCAATGTCTTTTCATTCTGTAATTAAATCTATTATAATTTGTAATCCATACCTTTAAAATGTCTAACGAATATAGCCAAAACGTTGTTAAAAATAATAATTCGCTATGGCCACTGACATTTGCGATCAATTATTTTATCAGAATGATTTATTTATGAAATTGATATTTAATTTGATTACACTAAAAATTTTGAAATTCTGAAAACAGTGCTTGTGTTTCAATAGTTTTCAGTTAGAATGAGAAGAATCTGGATTTAAGTGTCTGGTGAGTTTCAGTAGGTATGGTTTGAAAACCTAGTCCTATTCCAGTACGTTTTCAGTAGGTTTCAGTCGCTGTTCAGTATATCCAGGATTTATAAGGTATTAACATCAGATCTCTTTTCACAGGTCTCATAGCACATGGTAAACTTGCTTAAAAAGGCTCAGCGTGAAGACATTCTTATCACATAATAATCAGATTGACCTTTTTGCTAAAGATTCAAAACTTTTTGAAATTTCTACTGGAAATTTCACAAGTCGCGACAGATCTAGATCTGTAGGCTAGCTTTCAAATTTTATGATGCGTTTCAGTAGTTTTTCAGTAGAATGAGAAGGATCTAGATTAAAGTGTCTGGTGAATTTCAGTATGTTTCCAGTTGGTTTTCAGTAGCAATTCAGTATATCAAAGATTCATGGTGTTAATTTTAATTTTTATATTTTTTTTTGTATTTTTTAGGTATTATTGGTGAACTCTGGGCATCGCTGTTTCATTTCAAAGGTTTTCGAAATTTCTTTGTTTCTGAGATATCTGAAAGACGTCGTAATAATATCTGTCATCTTAATATCGATTGTAAGGTTGTCCATCCCGATCAATTATTAAATCAATATCATAACGCAAGATCAAAAAAGAACGATGACTGGGGTTTTGACATTATTGTTGATTGCACTGGAAATCCAAAAGCGATCGAACAACAATTTCTATTTTTAAGGAGAGGTAAGTTTTCTTACTATTTATTTTTATCATTAAAGGGTTGTTGAAGCAACTACACAAGGAATGCTGGGCTTGTTGAAAGTACAATGTGAGTGCTTTCAATATTTCCCTAGTGTCTCACAACCTTCTGAGTGTATTAAATATGAATTCAAACATCCTTGAAACAGTGTCTGACAACACCCGGTAACATGGCAACAAAATTTCCGGGAGGCAGGTCAAAATTCAGAAGAAAAATATTCAATGTATTTCTTATCCTCTAATTAGAAAAGTTGTTGGATAATAAAATCCAAGATGTCCTCCGAAAGTAGGATACATTTGTTGAACCATGTCTGTAAATATGCCCTTCAAATACCTGTATATTATTCAATATACTGTATCAAATTAATTTAATCCAGTACTAGAATTTAATGTGGGAGCTACAAGGCAAATGGTGTTCATAAAAAGTTGTTAGAATTACTCAATATCTGGCAGAACACACGAAAATGATAAAAATCGCGTGTTAAATAGAATAAATTTTGAGATTGCTGCATTTGAAATTAAATCATTTCAGTACGTTAATTGTTGACCCTGCAAAAAATAGTTCATGAGTTCATGAACGTTAAATTTCCCGAATTTCATGAACTTGTTTGTTTATTAAGTTTTCATGCTTGTTCATGAACTTTTATGAACAATCCATGAACAAGTTCATAAAATTATCCCATTTAACTTTCATAGATTACTGTTTCTGAACTTGTGATAAATTGTTTTTTATTCGCTGATGTGCCAGGAGTTCCAAGCTGATCTATACTTTGTAACAATTCGACTCACAAATTAACCAAGTACCTAGGCCCAATCTCATCAGCAGATGACTTTTTATGAACCTTTCAGTTGCTTTTTCATGGACCTTCCATGGAATGCTCATATTATTAGCCTAAACGGCCTATTTTTCATGAACCATTCATGAACTGTTTATAAACGTTGAAAGACCTGTTTTTAATTACTTTTTTACGCATACTTTTCGTTTAATGTTTACAACATTGAATATCCTGTTTTTCATAATTGCTTTCATGAACCTGTTATTGAACGTTTAATGGTCTTTTATTCATGACTTTTTCTTGAACCATTGTTGAACTATTCTTTCCACTTGATGACAGCAGTTTGGAATGCATGATCCGCGATAAGCCCTCCACTCTCCAATATATTTTGGACAGGGGGGTATACCACTTGGTAACTCTTCATAATAGGTGAGAATGAAGACGGAAAGTCAAAATTTGCAGACGGATAATTTCAAATCTCAAGCTTTCACGACTAGAACAGAGAAAAATTTCGATAATGTTCTACATTTATGCCATAAAATTTCACAAGAATCTTGAAAAACACACCACTTAAAATGCACTTGCCTGCATAGCCGATGTAAGGAAGTAATCTTCTTCCCCTCAGCAAATTAAATTCAATTGATTTTTAAATCAATTTTACTTAAACCTTAAAAAAATTAGTTAGGACAATAGTTCATTGCATATACTACGTCTGATTATGTTAGTAATACATTAAAAAATCACTCGATTCTGATTGGCTAAGAAGCAAGCTATTATTCTCTTTTTTTAAAGCGATGCAAAAAGTCTTTGTGTATGATATTTCAAAAGCAAATGAATTAAACAGCATATCATCATTCGATAGATAATTTCAAACAATTGTACTTAACAGGCTTTGGTTTTCCCAATTTTTCCTTTGGCTCGCGTATCGAAAGAAAATGTGCTTTTCTGTATAGATTTTGTCTAGCTTTTCACTGCATTATTGCATTCTAAATAACATTAAATTTAGTTTTAATTCTGCCAAAATTTACCCAGCAACGAAGGTGTGATACTGCTTGTGAAATCTAAATTTGATTGATCAAGAGAACCCCTTCGAAAAACAGTTCAGGAGTTCATGAACTCCTGAACTGTTTTCACATGGGAATACTTAAACTCAAAATCAAACAATAGCAATAAAATTTAGAAAAGCAGCAAGATATGTAAACCCTATAAGAGTAGGAAAACTTGTGTTGTTGTTGTTGTTGCTATTTTTTTATTTATCATTCCACCACAAACCGGTTTTTTTTACCGGGGTGGCTGGTTAGTTGGTTAGTGATTTTGGAGCATGTGTGTGTTTAATTATTCAGCTGTACTTCCTGACGCCAACCAGTAATGCTTTGACCATGTGATTGAATCACCAAGACCCTATTCAAAATCTGTTATCTGACCTTTGATATGATGTATTCTTTGATTTTAAAATGAATCTTATTCGTAGGTGCAAAACACGTTATATTTGGTTGTTGTCCTCCTAACGGTGAAATAAAAATAAATCCATTTGAAATATACATGAAAGAACTTTCTATAATTGGTTCACATATTAACCCATACACATTTCCAAAAGCAATTAAATTAGTACAAGATATGGGTGAAAGATATTTGAATTATAAAAGTCTTGGTGTGAAAGCATTCGAATTATCTGATTATGGTGATGCTTTAGACGAACTAAAATCAAGTACAATTAGTAAAGCTGTCTTTGAAATTAATCCTAATTTATAAAACTTTATAATATTTTGCCTTTAGCATAATTCACGTTTTCCTTGATAATATATTGGGATGAAAAATTTATTTATAATTTATAAATTATTCGATTATTATCATTTTCAGTACAAAATTAATAATTTACTTGCACTATTTAAAGGGAGTATATGTATGATATCATTTTATCATGCGTGGTTTTCTAGATGTTTTGATATGTGACGCAAAAAGGGGGTTATAGCTAGATCAGGGGTAACACAAGGACACCCCATATCAAACACGAGGCTCGACACTAGATCAACAATACGGATCGTATTTCGATTACGTGTCTTACTAGATCAGGGGTAACTCAAGGACATTTTATGACTTTTTTTTCGCTGCTTTTATTTGTATTAATTTCTGTTCAAAACTGATTTTCGTATTTCTTTTTGCATGTGGTACCTTTGTACATTTACTATACAAACCTGCCATGGATAAAATGAAAAATAAGAAAGGTTATTCAACTTTTAAACTGCACTGTTTAAATAATGTAATAACATAGGCACTGATAACTGTTTCTGACTGACTAATTTTTGTTGCAATAACTTTTATGGTTTTCAATTACGTTACCATTAAAATGGTAGATTATTATAGTAAATGCTCATTAAAGTTAAAATGGTCAAGTAAATTACAAACTGTATCAAGAAGTTTATAATTTCTTTGCAAGTCTGCCTCCTTGTATATCCTTTGTGCCTTTAACTTTCTCTCTATCGTCTTCTTGACCCCTAATCGGATGATTCGTATCTTATTTCGAAATCGATTTCCAAAATGGCATGTTGGTCGATTGACATATGTTGGTTATTGATCTCAGACTCAATAAATATCGGCATAATGACGTCGACCAACCTTGATTATCATCCACCGATATCAACCTCGCATTCAAAAATTTCATGTTATGGTTACTGTATATTCTTCAACATTGATCTGTCAATCATTGATACCGAGGTCATTACGCCGATATTCATCAAGCCTTCGATCAATGACCGTTAAATAATCATACAGAAAGGCGTATATACATCTTCGAATCTTTGCTTCATCCCCTATGAAACTCTGTTATTTATCCACGGTTTGAATTCAAGCTGCAAACTCTTTTTTATACAATTTCATATGGTTTTATTAAACTTCACAGATCCAAGTAAGTCCCGGGGGGTAACTTCCATACTTTCGGTATACGGGAACGTTCAAATATTAAAGGGCACCTTTTTCAAAATCCATAAAAAATTTTTTGGGTATGCTTAGTCATAATATTTTTTGAGCTATCCTTTTGACACCTCTGCAAGTTTTTCATGATGCAAAACAAATTTTACCTATGAAATTTTTTTTTATCTTTTTTGATTGAATCTGCCATTCATAAAATTATATTTGGGGTATCTTTTTCATTATGTGAAAAAGTTTTATTGTCATTCTGCTAAAGTTTCATTTGAACAACCCCGTCGAAGCGCAATGGAAGTTACCCCCTCCCCCCGGGAAGTAAGTATATGATTGAGAATATCGATAATACAGTAATAACCGGAATGACTCACTAAGCGAAATCATAAACATCTATTTTACAACAGATGCTGCTGGTTTGAAAAACAGTTCCTCTGTTGTGAATCTAATGGTATCCTTAGCAACAAACCCATCTAGTCAAATCAATACTTCAATTCAGCTACGTAAAGACCACAGGTCTCACTTAGACTTGGTATTATATCACGTGTCTACACGCTGATTGGTTAAGACAGATACCACAAGGAAACCCCGCTAATTCAACTACAGACCAAGCAGTAGAGCTTCTACAGACTGGTTCGTTATACAAACCAGTTTAAACAGGTTTGTCTTTATATACTATTGTATGCAGCAGCTGTCTGTTGGATAGGTTGATCTAATATAGAACGCTGCTAGATAACGGATTTCAAACAGTCTAATCCATGAACTTAACCTTTTATTAAGCTGCGAATCCTTAACACAAACGGTGTAAATGGATTGTATCTCTATGATTAAATATAAGTATGATCTAATATGATAATTTTAAAGATTAATTCAAAGTATGGAATTAAAAAAATCGAAAGATCAACTTTACGGATGGGTTATATGCTGTACTAGTTTTATAGCGCAGGCATTGTCAATTGGTTTCTTCTACTCTTTTGGTGTCATTTACGTTGCTTTAATCAGAGAATTTGGTGTCAACGAAACCGAAGCTGGTAAGATACTTATATAAACATAAATTAATTTTTTTTAATATTTTTTCATAATATATTTTTCATAGTTTTTGTGAGGCAAATTCATATAGTCTATATATATATATACAGAGCAACCCTAATAACAACCTGTATAGGTGAATATGCAGTCAAAAATCGTGATTATAGGCGGGTTGTCATATTTATGGAGCGCCATAGAGTTGATTTGATGATAGAATTGTTTTCTGACTAACATTATATATAGTGAGATTTAGGCAGGATTATTTTACTATTTACCAAAATTATTATTGCTGCGGACCAAATAAATATTTTTGCAATCTTATAGGACTGAAAATAATAATGACAATAATTATTGCATACCAATACATGTTGAGAAGTCATTAATTAAGATTAGACTTTTTTAATTGCAAACTTCTTACTCAAAAGTCTCATATTTATCTTCAGAAAGAGTAAAAATATATAAATTGACTTTTCCTAGTTAGATCAATAATATGAACAGCAGACAAGTGTGTCAATAACATCTGTGTGTTATGGAAGTAATGAGCAAGGCCGTGCAATGCATGTTGAAAATAGTATAGACACGTCAATAGGACAGATCAATACAGTATATATATATATATATATTCATATGTTTAACTTTTTCTAAATTTCTGTGCAGCAAAAAAAAAAAATTATACTGTGAACAATTGGATCTATTTTTATTAAAAAGTATTATTTGAGATATAATTAAACTAAGCATATCTGAATACAACTCAATTTGGCCATACTGCAAACATATAAACCGGCCTATTTGACTTATTTAGTTGAAAAACAAAATTTCTCCGCAAATAAATAATTTATGAAAAACACTACTTGAATATTATCATTGTTATTTTGTAAAGTTTTAAATTGCTTTAAAAGAAAGACAAAAATACTTCAATTGTTATATATGTTTATCGAGCTTATCTTGATGTCTCTCTAACTGCTAAAATATATATTGCGAAAAATTATCAAAAATCATCAGTTTCAATCAATTAATTCTTATAGATATATTTCATCCGATTATATAGATAACAATTTGAAATGATGTCGATTTTATTTGGTCAATATGTCTGACTTGAAACTTGACTCTAGCACTTAACATGAGCCCTATAGGCTACATCATAGTCACTAGAATAAGATATCTTATTCCCATTGACTATGGCTACATACAGATTAAAGTTTTGTAATTTACAAACATTTCCTTCGAGTAGATACTGAGCAATAACGGTTTATATCTTATCTCCTGTCCGTGTAAATTTTTTCTATAAAACTCTTTGATACAGTTATGATAATGCCGCTTGATAAAAGCTAAGAAATTAAAACAAAAAATAAATATATATTGCGAGGAATGTCCTAAGCATCATCAGTTTCAATCAATTAATTTTTATCGATATATTTCATCTGATTATATAGATAACAATTTGAAATGATGTCGATTTTATTGGTCAATATGTTTGATTTGAAACTTGACTCAAGCACTTAACATGAGCCCTATACATACAGATTAAAGTTTGTCATTTACAAACATTTCCTTTGAGTAGATACGGAGCAATAACGGTTTATATCTTATCTCCTGTCCGTGTAAATTTTTTCTATAAAACTCTTTCATGCAGTTAGATAATGCCACTTGATAAAAGCTAAGAAATTAAAACAAAAAATAAATATATATTGCGAGGAATGTCCTAAGCATCATCAGTTTCAATCAATTAATTTTTATCGATATATTTCATCTGATTATATATAGATAACAATTTGAAATGATGTCGATTTTATTGGTCAATATGTTTGATTTGAAACTTGACTCAAGCACTTAACATGAGCCCTATACATACAGATTAAAGTTTGTCATTTACAAACATTTCCTTTGAGTAGATACGGAGCAATAACGGTTTATATCTTATCTCCTGTCCGTGTAAATTTTTTCTATAAAACTCTTTGATACAGTTATGATAATGCCGCTTGATAAAAAGCTAAAACACGAAAACAATGTATGCTATCACTTTTGGAAATTATTAGGCTCGGTTCTTCTAATTGTTGAGAAATATGTTGATGAGACAATCTGAAAGATTGACTCAAAGATTTCGAGTTTAGTCCATGTCAACCTTTCTATATATCGCTCTGCATATAGCATTGAGCACTTTTATTTATGTTTTGATTCGCATACATTTATAATTATATCAAAAAAGAGAAACAATAATTCTCGCTACTCCAAGTTGCACACAGTACAGGCATACGGCCAAGGCGATCATCAGACAAGCATCTTATAATAAATATTAGTAGAAATAGTGGTAATTAGTAGTGATCTTATAGAAATAGGTATATACTTGCCTGGTGGTCGCCGTAATTAAGGCGTTAAACTCGGAGTTTATTTATTTATAAAAACTCTAGTATTTACCATTGAGTATTATACCTATATGAAAGTGTGGGCAACTTCATTTCATTATGTATCTATATATATTCATAGTTTATAAACTATGATATATTTTTGTCTTGGACCATTTAAGTTCAAAGTTCAATGATATTCCTTGTTTGTAAAGTAAACATTATAGTCCACATGTGTTGTATATTATATAGACTTGTTTGAATGAATTAAAATTTGTAATTTTTTCAAATAATTGTAAAAAAATATCATGTATTACATTACAGAATTAAAAATGAATCACTTCAAAATATACAGTATTTAAAAACTATAATAATTAATTAATTATATATGACTGTGCATTGCTGGCCATTTATAAAAATATACAAATACATACATACATTTACATATAGCGCCGATGCAACATTCAAGCAATTATCATTCGATTACCATGTGTAAAGTCCATTTAATTTTGCCTCAAGATCGTGAAAATTGCCAGGGATGTGCCATTTTGAGAGTCTTACTAAAAACATCCTAAGTTTGCCAGCATTTGATGCCAAAACGGTATCCTAAAACCACGGCATATCCCCGTATAGTGTCTATGGAAGTACTTTTCAGTCCAATACCCTTTCTTACCTTTCCATTCAATCATAGTTCAATATAAATATACTGTAGTTTCATTTGTAATCAGATAGTCTTTAACCATTCTGCACATGTGACAATCCGGCTACATGGTAAGCAAGCAGGTTTTGGCCTAAATCACCTTACACCATGCAATGACCGCTTATTAGACAGGCGAGTTTGATACAAACAATACAGTATATATGATTATAACTGTGAGTACGTTGAAGTGACCACTGTATATAGGTGGTCTTTAATAGAGGGATAATGTAACTGGTTTGTGAATCGATTTCTATAAGCGAATAGACTTTACAAGAGAGTTGATCAAGCAGGGATAATATATGATAATTACGTCGAATGTATAGACAAACGTTTATAAGTGTACCTATCATACATAAGCCATAAGCATAACGCAGTACAGTCGAACCTGTTATAACATTCACTTCTATACAGCGGCCACATGTCTATAGTGGTCACTCTTTGTATGTATAAATTAGTATTTTCTATTGAACCAACCCTGTATATAGAGTCCACCTGCCTATAATGGTCAATTTGTCTACCTCCTATAGCTGGCTGTTTTATACACTATACAGGTTTCTCTGTACCGTAGTAATTATAAAAAATAATTATATTTATTCAATGTTAATTTTATTTAATGTTTCAGCGTGGGTTGGTTCTACTGCCTATGCAGTCTGTTTATTCAGTGGATATGGTATTAGTTATGCTGCCAGCAAAGTTGGATGTCGAATATTAATAATTGGTGGTGGAGTTTTTTCAGGTGTTGGATTCTTTCTTTCATCTTATATTCAAAGCTTTAATATCCTTTATTTAACATATGGTGTTCTAGTTGCTTTTGGTTTAAGTAATGCCTTCTTTTGTTCGTTGTTTGTGTTGCCAATGTATTTCAATCGTAATTTATCATTTGCAAATGGCCTCGTTTCAAGTGGTGGTGGTATTGGTGCTTTAGCTATTTCGCCTTTATTAGAATATTTAATACGTAATTATGGTTTTAGAACAGCAATGAGTGCTTATTCGATGACATCGTTGTTATTAATGATTGGTGGTGTCTTGTATACAAGAGATAAAGACCCAGATTTAATCGATGATCATCTTATTGCGGAGAAAAAATCATCGAATACAATGACTGAAACAAAAATATTTAAAAATAAAAGTTATTTATTATGGACGCTTTGCTTAGCATTAATATTATTTGGAAATTATATACCATTTGTACATTTGGTAAGTATCAAATTTAGTTTTATATGAGCCAATTTATACTCAGAGGTTGATATAGAAAAAAAATATATATACTCAGAGGCTGCTATAGAATTGATACTGAAAATTATTTTTTTCGATAGTATTACACATAATATTTCGAATGAAGCAAAATTATCACGTACCACCCGATGATTTGCATTCTGATTGGTTGAGATACCTGAGACTATTTTTAGATAAGCCATGCATGGTCGGGAAACATGATTGAAATTGATTGATAATGTCAATTTCTGTCCAAGAAGCGAATGTTTTTGTAATTAGCTTTGTTTCTACTAGTCAATTTCTATGAAAACAATTATGATGCCTCGTCCTCGTTGTCAACCGTCTTGGATAATCAATTCGGCTGAAAAACTCAATCTGCCATCCTCAATGGTACTCATTTGATGTTTAAAATGAAGTCAAGTAAGTTGACTTTCGGGAGATTTGAACAACAGTCGCTCAGATATTATGGTGCAGATCTCCCATTCGACAGTACACACTATAGACACTTCGTCTCGATGCTTAATCGTTATAATATTCACTTTGAATAATTCAATATTTCTAATTTCTTAAATTCCAGGTCAATCTTGCAGAGGATGTTGGGATCACATCTCAAAAGGCATCCTTGGTACCAGGCTACATGTCACTATCACAATCAATAGGCAAATGGGTGTTTGGTCGTTTAGCAGATAATAAACGTATTAATCGTTTAATCGTCCTTCAGTTTAGTTTGTTAGCATCAGCCATAGCTATAACAATTTGTCCTCTATGTACAACATTCTCGTCATTAGTATTTATCGCTGTTGTACTTGGATTTTTTGATGGTTGTTTTTGCTCCTATATATTTATATTAACCGCTGATGTTGTTAAAGTGAGACAAATTAATGAAGCCTTTGGACTGTTGTATACTTTAACTGCTGGATTTTCTTTACTTGGACCGCCATTTGCAGGTAGGGACGGATACTCGATTGCATACCTAATTTATACGTAACTTGGTAGATATTATGATAATTATCACATCTCTCTATCCGACGGGAATAAGTGCATTTGCAGATTTCTGTCAAACCTGTTACACCGGTCACCTCACAGCTACCACCTGTCTATAGTGGTCACTCGACCAATATTTAAAATAGTACTTTCTATTTGATCAACCCTGTACATATGATGGTCACCTGCTTAATGATGGTTGTGGTCAATTTGCGTACCTCTCATAGCTGACTGCTATAACAGATTTCATTGTATATAAATTCGAAATGTTTATTCGTATTGACAGAATGACAGTCTCTTATGCTAAATCGAAAACTCTATTTATAATCTCTCATTGTTGCAATTTCTTGCACGGCCTACATTTGAGCTAATTATAGGACCAGATGCGCGGTATTTCAATGGATCGAGACTCTATTTGTAATTGGATGACGATTGACATGTTGCTTGGTCTAGAGATTGGCTCCTCCGTGGGGGGGGGGGTGAAGCTTGTATAGGATCATATAGCCACTTAACTTCTCCCATGAAAACCATCTTGGGGCCATGCACAATTCATGCACAATTTCCTATACGTGCATAACCTGGGGCGAGCCAAGGGACTGTAGGATGCTATGGGCATCATGAGCAGAATTTTCTAGTTATTTTCACTGCGTTCATAAAATTTAAGCTGCGAAACGTCTATTGCAATGTTTGGCAACCTCTTTGACTGTTTCTCACCTCGTTCAGAAAAACTGTTAAAGGGTATTTCATAGCTTAAAGTTTTCTACAGTATTAAAAGTAAACCACAAATGAATCCCTGGAAACGCCACATACGCCCCCCGGGTTATAACGTTATCGAACACTTGGTAATTTGCTATTCACATTACTCGGATTAGGCATGGTATCCAGTCTTTAACACATCTTGTACCAACAAGTATTGAAGGGCGGGCTGCTCGCCGAGATATATGACCCCTTGCTCCCCTTGATTTAATTGGTTCAGTATACGGTAATAGAAACCCTATATGTTCCCTTATTATGGCAATAATTATATTTATAATTATAATAATTATATTTATAATTATAATAATTATATTTATAATTATATTTAATGTTAATCTGCAGGTTTCTTATATCGCTCAAGTGGATCTTATCAATTAGCTTTTACAGTATGTGGTGTGAATTTAACCGTAAGCGTTTGCATAATGTTTTTAATACCATTCTTTCTACCAAATGATGTGAAATCTGAAAAGGAAGAACGCGTCTTACAGTTGCCAAAGTATAATGAAAAACATGGTGAAAATATGATGAAAAGTACTACGCAAAATTGTAACTCTTCAACAACGGATAAATCCTCTGGTATTGAAATTTTATATGATGACGCAGACGGCACAACTAAATCAACAGTAAAATGTCGACCATGTAAAAAATATAAAAAAGAGTTTGGATTAACTGCTGTAGCATTGAAATTTATAAATGATTCACGTGATATGCAATGGAAAGATTTCGTATCTAGTTCACATATGCTTAGCTCTGCTCACGATGAGATAATAACAGATCGAGTAACATGTTTATAAGTATTAATTGACATTTAAGATAATATATATATATAATATTTCAATCAAAAATAAAGAAAATGTATTAAATTGTAAATTTTAGCTTAATATAGATCATAATAGTATTCCCAGTAATTAGTGTCAACTGTTTTTATTAATATTTTCTTAGTCATATTTGTGTAAATAGGACGAAACGTTGCACAATAGTATACCTCTTATCTTTGAAATCTCTAATAAAGTTGAAAATTTATTGTCGAATACCATGTATAAGGTATAGATCTTATCCTATCTATGCCTTGTGGTTATATTTTAATATAATACATATATACAAATAGAATATAGTTTAGCGAAATAACAGCGCAATCAAGATGGAACACCTCATATCAAAAAATAGATTATGCATATATAGACTTTAATCCATTGTTAGATAGATTCTTAACTTTTTCAAAATAAGTAATCATAATAATTATCTTTTCTACTACACATGAAACATATATATTCTTATGATACTCAAGTTCACATTTTATATATCTATGCACATGTAAATATTTTAGATTGAAATTCTTGAAACATATTTAATAAATGATCAAATATACGATTTTGTATATATTTCTATATACTCTTAAATAATTTATATAATGATATATCTTTGATTAACAGAAGAACATTGATTTGAAAACATTGATTTTTGTTTGAGTTCAAACCCTTTATGTATATGCACTTTCTCTATATGTAAATCATTTTCTTCGCTATTAACCTTCACTGGAGTGAGGCTGGTTTTCTATCACAGAGGGCGTGTCAATGTTAGGCGCTCACACAAGTCTCATACGCGATTCTAATGTTTATAGAGGAGTGGTTAGCTCAGATGTGGCAGGAGTGGCTAGCTTCTACTTTGGGGGCGACGTCAGATGGCAGGAACAACTCAGCCTTGACTTTATCAATACATCAAATTTCAAATGAATGTACCATCTTCTTATGGTGGATGGAATGGTCCAGAGGGAATTGCATTGTGAGTAGCTGCGGTGCATCGTTGCGCATTGACAATGCGCATTTGCAGCTGAGATCAGTAATGGGTACTTACAAGTCATTTTCTCTTAGCAAAAATACCAACTCCTCGAGAATTAGAAGAGTGATACAGGTGCCTTCGGTAGAGCATACCGCCTCAGTTATTGTCAGTGCTACGCCGCAGCTACTCATAATGCAATTCTGCCTGGACCATCCCATCGATCAAATTGACGATATTTAATTAATAGGGATTTGAGCCACATATTACACATCAACTTCAAGCATATAGCGATTGGCCATTCACTATACATACGTCTTAGATAATGCAATAAAACCGGCATGTATGATTTGAAAATAGATTGAAATGCGGGCAGCCATAGATTACCATGTATATTATTCATTGTGTTTTTATTTAAAAGAGAAAAGAATACAATACAGGCACAGGTCCCTGAAGATTGATTTAATAAATAGCGCTTCCCTCTTCAAATTCAGGTATAGCAAGATAAAGTACGCCCTTACTGCACGTTTGAATCAGGCATCCATTTATTCTATATATAGATCATGGAGATTTTACATGTCAAGAGTTTCTGTTGCAACGATTTTTACCTTTGAATCAATTTATATCCAACTATTGAGAATTGAAATAAAATAATGAAATGAGGAGTAATTATTTTATATACGTCATATTTAGGATCGAATATTAGCCCTAACGAACTAGCGTGTGGAGTCAGAAAGGATCGATGTCGACTATGAATTAATATTGACCCATATTTAGTAACACAGAAAACTAATCTACTGTGACTACCAGACAGTTAAAAGGTTGGGTTAAATAAATGATCATTACGGGAAGAACCGGTGGCGTTTGTGGTCTAACCTATATAGCCTAGAATTATTAGGCGTTTTTTGCCGGTGCTCCAATTGCAGAACGGATCACGATCAGGTAAATTTTTGATCTAGCATCGTTGTTTCAGTCAGAGCAGACACTACGCTACACCCTATACACTCTATCAAGAATAATAACATATACAATCAAGCCTTATACAGCATTAAAAAAAAACGCCGACAAACTGATATGTAAAATGAAAGACATTTATCGCTCGCACGATTTAATAAAAGCGTGAATGCTAGCAATTTGTTTGTTCAGTAGCATAGCGCGTTCACGTGCCGAATGGTCTCACAGGTTATCATGGTTCACGTGATAAAAATATTCCAATAGACTCTGCACGTGACAGGTAGCATAAAGCAGCATAATAACATCTTATTTCAGAACGTCATATAAAACCGGTTTAATCCAGTTTTTTAAAATAAAACCTCAATATCTCAAAACAACGTTTTCAAGAACTGTTTGCGCTACTACTGTCTTGTGTATCAGCTGTTATAAAGATATTTTGAGTTAGGATAAACAACGAACAAGGACCTGAAGTTGAAAAGCATTATTTTTTACATTGAAAGTGAGCGCATTTCCATCACACTTCACACGGGAATTTTATTCCATTTTATAACAGTTGAATTCCTGTAAGACGACGTACTGATGACCGATGATTTATTACCGCACAATGAGGCAATGTCAAATAAAAACAACGCACAGAGTTCGAGTAGAAAATAAAGCTGATTACGATATATATAGACTTATCAATAAAGTCAAATTTTTGTCGCGTGCCTATTTTTAAATTATAAAAGAAAATTCAAAGTCAAGAGATAATAATTTTTAGAAACGAGAACATATTTTTAATTTTTAATTTTTTTTTATTCATATTTGACATAATTGGGGAAACCCCCTAGAGAAAACAGCGTTTCAAAATTTTACGGTGGATTGAAATTGAAAAATTCCGAAACAGGTGTTTATCGCTTGCCAGCCTAGACCCTTTAGATCAGTTCTGATTGGCTGACAAGTCTACAAACCTGTTTTAAAAACTAGTTTGTCAGGTCTATCCCAGCCTGAGCAAAAAAAAAAATTGTTAGATTATTTGTCCGTTGCAGACCATTTCTTAATTACTCAGCAAGCACCTCACACAATTTCCAATTTTGTACTGAGCAAAACCAAATTTTGTGAAAGAAATACAATAAAAAGGACGTGAATTTCATAAAAATATAAACAAACTATTATAAGATAATGTCTAATTAATAGACATCGACCAATTGAACTGTTCAAAAGGACAAATGACAAATAGAAAGGCGAGCGATGGAAATCTATCTGGATAGTAGATATAGTTGGCTTGTAAGCTTCGTGAGTTGTTTTGCAAATGCTTTAACTTTTGGCATGTTTAATTCCTTTGGTTCTTTATATGTTGCAATTATGAACGAATATAACGTATCGGGAGAGCAAGCAGGTAGGTGCAGAAAAACTTTGTTACTTGTAAATATTTTATTGATTTCGGATAAAAGCTTTTTAAAGCCAACTGCATAATCTATTGTTACCTTATCACAAGGAAATATTTCTGAAATTAAAATGATTCTATACAATAACGAATTTTACTCAAAAAATAAAATATCTTGAAATATTATTACAAATTTGTCATTTCTCAAAAGTTAATAAATAGCACAGTGGTCAGGAAATTTAGATTGGTTTTTTTATTGAATTAAATAGATCCCAAATTTAGTTTAACATCATTGCATTACATTCTTTGAAAACTATTATACAGTATTATGAAAATATTTTACAAAACTGATGTCGTGTTTTGACGCCAAGAATCAGGGATATTCGTCAAATGGAAATCAGTTTTTAAGCTGACTTATAGAAGAGACATTTGCGTATTATATATGAGTTAACATGAACGTATACACAATGAAAGAATTTTTTAGTAGTTTTTTACTTGCGTCAGTAACCGGCATAGCAATAGAGAGACCATAGGTGCAATTGGCGAATTGACCAAACCCTAGCGTTTTACAAAATTGTAGGGAAAATAATGAGACGATGAAGCAAAGACGTTCCCCCTGTGAGTTATCTTAAACAAGACATTTCTATATGGCATTCCAAAGAGGAAACCGGCTTTTCAAGTGTTTTGGAAATGGCTTGCTTGTGAAAATGCTGATCAAATTTTGGCTTCAATTGGTTTTAAGTTAGTGAAAGAATTAAAAACTATATAGGCACATTAAGTAAATAAATAGGTCCTGTCTTTAGAACCCGGGGAGGGGTTGACGGTCATACGGGACGTTCCACTTTTTGGAGTCCATATTCCAGCTGAGAAAAACTCTTTTTGGGTAGGAAATTTTAGAATCTAAAACTGTTTAGGTCTCGTTTTTTGACTTTCCAAGATAACTTTGAAATCTGAAGAACTTTGAAAAAACAATTACAAATTTGAAGAACTTTTTTCAGATTTGTGGAACATATCAGTCCTTTGAAAAAAAGTTTGTATAACTTAAATGTTCTGAATAAATGATGATGATGATGATGATGATGATTCAGTAAATAAAACTATATTTCTGTAATGTATAGGTTTTGTTATTTTTATTTTTAGCTTGGGTTGGTTCACTTTCATATAGTTTGACGCTATGTGCTAGTATTATAGCAGGACCGTTATCTGTTTATTATGGATGTCGAACTGTTTTATTTGGTGGCACAAGTTTAGCTGTTACTGGTTTACTATTGTCCTCATTTGCAAATTCAGTTACCGTTTTATATGTAACTTATGGCGTTGTATTTGCGTTTGGATGCAGTGGTATATATTTTTCATCAATACTAGCCCTGACTTATTATTTTGAAAAGAAACTCGCATTTGCAATTGGTATAGCAGCGAGTGGTGTTGGACTAGGCCCAGTTGTATTTGGGCCTTTATGTGATACTTTGAGAGGGTCCATTGGTCTTAGTAACTATTTCCGTGTATTAGCTTTGATTTATATGTTATTACTACCAGCAAGTTTTATTTTGAACGAAAACTCATTTCGAAGTGCACCTAGAACTAAACAAAGGTTACAACTTATCGATGTTGATTTATTCAAAAGTCCATTGTTTCTATTTTGGTCTGGTATATTCTGTATCGTGTTATTTGCTTATTATGTACCATATGTTCATTTGGTAAGTTTTGATCAACTCATTATACAAATAAGACAGTGAAACACTGTCTTTTAAACTAATCATTATATCAGATGACCGCTCATATAGGTGACCGTTATATAAGGTTTGGACTGTTGTGTTTTTCACAATGTTGTTTCGCTATTGCATATTGATATGTATGAAAACAGGTGATTTTGAATATGGGAAATGATACTATTTTCCGCGTTTCTAAATTCGGGTAAAATTAATTTATATGGGGTCATCCTATATGTGCGAAGGTGTATAGTATAATTTCTCTACAACCGCAACAGGTCAATTTCTTTCTGTATATTAACCGCTTCGCAGCCAATCATAATGGACAATTTCAATAGTGATATGTCTATTGTTTGATATCAAATGGGCCTCGAAGAGCAATGTTCACGTATTCAAGGGCCTTTAATGTACTTTAATATCAATTAATTAGGTACTATACAGGAGGTATGCAGTCAACACGTATTATTGATCATCGAAGATGGTGCTGTTTTATGTTCAGACTAAGCAAAAGTCTGTTGAGATTCTAACTCCGATACGGGAGCCGATGTTTTGACACCTGAGCTATATTATCTAATATTAGGTGCCATTATATGGAACATAATTTGTGAAACGAATTAAAAAAATTATGAAGTTATTAGAGGAAATCTTAGTAATTGCTCAAGTCGCTAGTGATACGTAGCCTTCTATTGCGACCACCTGCTTTAAGCAGCCATGGCAATTATCAAAAACGCAATATTACGTAGATTTAATTGAAACGCTTCTCTGTAACCACATCGATACAGTATATATACATGGATTATACCATGATTATACGCCTACATAAATGTTGGTAGACAGAATGTCATAAGCAGATGTCTTTCTGGAGTCGTTTATCACTCCCAGCTATAAGATACACGGGAAAGATTCTCATTGAAGCTACTCAAGGATATTGGATATTGGCTAACGTCCCCGCCGCCAACGTTCCGTACTAAGGGGTATAGTTACCTGATCGGCCCTTTGACTCGATGTGTATATCTTTGCTGGATCAACCACCAAGAGAAAAATACTATTTATAAAGTAATTGAAGTTTAATCTTTATACCTTTATGGTAATCACACAATTAAAGTTATTTAAAACGTTATTTGCTATGATGTGAGGACTATGATTCAAACGGAAGTCATTATTTTGTAAAACTGCCAATTTTATAATACTGTAATGATAAATTCTGACTCAGATTGATTGGGAAATCGAATGTTTTCTTAGATTTTATTAATTACCCTCTTATTGTCTACGCCGGGTCGATAATAGTAGATCATATTATGGACCTCATTAACTATCTGATCGTATAAAACTTTGTCTCGTTGCCTAATTGCATCTAATTACGGCTCTCTTTATATTCTAGGTCAAACTTGCGATCGATTTAAATATTCCAAGTTCACGTGCATCTTTACTTCTTGGTTACATGTCAATCGGGCAATCAATCGGTCGATTATTCTTTGGCAAACTCGTTGATATGCCATCGTGTAATCGTTTACAAATACTTCAAGTGGTGTTATTAGGAATGAGTGTTTCAAATACGTTGTGTCCGTTGTCAAGGGATTACGTTGCGCTTTTGATTTATGCAGCCTCATTTGGATTCTTTGAAGGAGGTTTTGCAGGTCTACTATTTATGTTAACTGGTGATATATTTGGTAAAAGAAAATTACATTTAGCCTTGGGAACACTTTATTTTATTACTTCACCATTTTCTATTATTGGACCACCGTCCGCCGGTAAGTCTATCCCTGATGTAACTTAAATTAATTAACTTTCTTATCTCAAATGTTTAGATGGTAGATGATTCAGATTATTGAGTTCATCAACCAATTAAAGACATTGGTTCTGTGTTATGCCGATCTTGATGGATTGGGAAGTGAGACTTGTGTCCTTTGAGAAATCTATTGTCTCCATACACAGAGAAACCGCGTCAGTTTTCAGGAGGTGACGCATATAGTCTGTCAGTGTTCCAGGGAGTCAATAATGTGCCGCTTCCCAATCATGAAAATGAGGCAGCAAAAAGAAAGCGGGACTTGAGCCAGTCAATATACTCCTCGGTGAACGAGGAACATAATACTTTGATTTGTAGCATGGTTTGGATAAGAGTGGGGGAATTTGTCGTTTGAAAATCATACCAATGTGCTCCTATTATAATCAAATAGTTAGCTATTATAAGCAGACGTAAAAAGCCTTTGTATCACTTTAGTACAAATCGGGTAAGCTTCTTTTCAACGGTAGTGGTTAGTTGGTTATAGTGGTTTTGGAGCGTGTAGGAGTTTAATGGCTGGACGCCAACAAATAGTGCTATTGTCAGTGATTGAACACAACACCATGTGGGCCGACGTCCAACGTCCTAACCACTATACGAGGACCTCTCCATAAAGGTCACCTGCAACAGTGGTCAACTATTCAAGTTTGTAATTGATTTCCAAATGCTGTTTCAAAGTAAAGTGTAAGTTGACAGTTACGCCTATTCTCAAATTATTCATTTTTATCTTATTCTTTTCTACAGGCTACTTCTACACAATTAGTAATAGCTATGATATTCCCTTCTTTGTGGCTGGTGCCTGTTTCGCTATTTCAACGTGTGCTTTATTTCTTGTCCCATGGTTAATTTCACTACATTCACCAGTCAAAAACATTGATATTGTATACAGTTTATGTGAAAACAAAATAAGTGAAACAAAATATAATACGAAATCTATTGGAGGTGAAAGCGTTGATTCTGGTATTGTTGATGTAAAGAGTTCTCAGAAATGGGATGGCATTACAGAATTCCAAGAAAAAGATGACATTTCACAACACGCTGCAACGATAAACGTTGTTGATACAACCGTAAAATATGATACTAATTTATTACAAACGCCGAATCTGAATTTTTGGAGAATTCAAAGAATAGTGACTAGCGTTGATGATCTATATAAAAGTTTAGCGTCTAGTATTGATATTCGTTGTAATTTATGCGAAAATGGAAATGATGCTATGACGTCAGTATAAATATGGTAAATAATTTACTACACATATATTATGCATAAGACGTTTAGATTATAGAATAACCAAACGTTGTTTAGAATCGGATATCTGTATTGAGAATAACAAAGAAGAGATTAAGATTGAAATCGAAAATTATGTAAATCTATCCGATTAACGAGTTTGTTATCGGAGTTATTTGGAAAGTATGGGACAACTTAAAGATATTTTTTGTAAAAGTGGTTCAATAATAAAAACTAAGTAAGAAACGTTTTCTTTATTCCTTTTTTCGCTTCCATTATCTATAAATTACCGGATAAAATAGTTAAGATATTCCAAAAAAATACTTAACAGGGACAGCACAGGGACGCAAGCAGGCTCAAATATATTCACAACTGCAAAAAATTTGTTGAAACATTTTCTTCAAATTCCATTATTTCATAATACCGTATGGGCTATATGTTGCGATTATATAACCTCATTTCAAAGCGGACCTCACTCGTAGGCGGCATTCTTTGCCTCGGTTAAATAATTTAATGTTTAGTTGTGTCAGATAGCAGGAATGTTCTAGAAAGTCCAAGATATCTAATCTATGTCATTGCAAATATTAATTAATCCTTGCTCTTTTGAGCTAATTTCAATTGTTACATATAGGTTATATTACTTTTAATTACAATAAAAGTTCGAATAAACGAATATTCCCAATTTAAAGACACAATTAATTTGAATAGAAAAATGGCACACACAAAACTCGAAATACTGTATCAGTGAAATAGAACATTCTTCAAAAATCTTAAGAAGCAGTAATATTATTAGGAATTATATACCTAATTATCTATATATATAATGTGGTGTAAGTTGTCTTGCTGATTGAACATAGCGCTCACTGCAATAAAGCAGAGCTTTAAATAATATATAAAATACGAAGTCAAAAATCAGGCAATCATCTTTGCAATCATTAAGGCAATCATCAGGCAAAAATGATTGCCTGATTTTTGAATTCATATATTTTATATATTACCTAATTATCTATGTATATTCAAAAGTCGTTAAAAAAAATAAATAAGTAAATGACGATTGTACTGTTTAGAAATATTTCAAAACTGGCATACGTCAAATTTATCAAATGTTATGAAATTAACACTATAGCACGTAGGGAATTTACGTGACTAGTTTACCAAGCGGTATCGCAAAACTCGCAGTTGGGTTCGACTTACAAGTAATAAAGTCTAATAAACCTTTTATCTATCTTTAAAATAGCTAAATCCACAGGGAGCTATTCAAACCAGAATACTATAGTACAGTACATTATTAAAATTATAAAGGATTTCTTTACAAGTTTTTATAGGTCAATAATGTCAACAAGGTATTGAAAATTGATTTGCTTCTGAGGTAAAGTAGTATTCAATAAGATAATATTGGATTTTGTTAATTGTGGGAAAGCATGAAAATATTGTTTGAAACAGTTAGGAATTATTATAGCTTAAAAGAAAACTTAGCATGAATTTCAAGTTTTCATCCGAAAACAAAATAGGTAACACTGACAAACAATATGTTGTCTCGATTCTTAAAATATTTGAAATAAGCAAAATATGTAAATGATACGAAAGACTTTCTGGGACAGATGTAATCGTCATGCAACTCAGTTCATAAAAGATTTTTTATGATGATTAAAATGTTAAAACAAAATACAGAGCTGCTGAGCTTCCCACAAGTTTAGAGAGCATGCGTAGAAAATAAAGTACAACTGGCAGGGACCCTGGGAATAAACAGATGTATTCATCCGGGACATCAATACGTGATTAGAAATCCGTTCAAAGTACACTTGCAAACAAATCAAAAGCCTGAAACATTGTAATTCTTTGTTGAAAATATACGTTTGGAATGTCCAAGGTTAAAGTTCTACAATAAGATATGTTGAAGCAATTACAATTGTACACTATATTAGGTCAAGAAAGCATGCAAATACGTGACAGAAAACATAGCAAGCGCCGTTGGACGATTCGGAGACAAGATGGCCTGCAAATTTTCATGTCGTAATCCATATGCAATTTATATTGTATGTAGTTGATATAGATATAAAAAATAGAATTTCCCGATCAATCTGAAGAGGAAATGCAATCAACTGGGACATTTCTAGAGATGTGTGTATTTTCAATACTTGCATCATTACAAAGAGAACGTTCTAAGCTGTTTAATTGTAAAAAATATATGAAGATAATATTCATGTGGATGATCATCAGAAATATTTAACATTTAATTAACAGATAGACAACATTTATAAAAATTTACATGTAAAATATTTCTTCTAAACAACAATTTTCAGTGTCAATGGTGCCGATTATTTTCATTTGTATTCATCAACCCATTTATTGAAATAGAACTTATTCCGAATCGAAGAGTTAATTTCAACTAAATTAATACATATGTACGTACAAGTTAGAAAATTTGCTATGTTGAGCTACGTTCCATTTGAATCCCAACTATAAAACAATTTAGTTTGTGTTTTAGAAATGAGGCTCATTTGTTCTTACGCATAACTCTTCTTGAGTTTCTGATTTTCAATATTATTATATATCTTTTTTGAATATTGACATCCTGTGATGTCTCAAAGAAAAATTTCATCCCATACAAATAATATCCATAAGTTGCTAGTAATATTCTTTATAATTTTCAAAAAGGGGGTCCTCAAATATGGTTTCAATTTTCAGAAATCTAGGTTCCAGGGGGGTAACTCAAGAAACTTCAGGGAAGGGCGTGGTGCCAATTTGAATTCAGAAATTTGCACTCCAAATTTCTTTTTTCCAAAATTGACCCCACTTTAAATATTTTATCCAGGCCAAAATGTATACCCTAAATATTTTTTTATCGACGCCAATTTAAAAATTGATTACAGCTTTGTAGGTTTACATCAATATTTGTTGATCATTGTAAAACAATACCTCAAATATTTTGAAAAGTCTGAAATAGATGCCCCAACCATAAAAAGATATCCTCAATCATATCAACCATCTGAAGCTACCCCTGAGATCTAGACTTGAATGCGCATTGTACTCTCATGAAAAAGAAACAGCGTACGTGTTTCTCCACAAACCGTAGCTACAAAGGAAACATCTATGGTTGAATATAGATTATATAGGCGATCTAGCTTAAGTCCTTTAAGGTTAATACAGTGTATTCTACAATAAAAATTAATCCCTCATAGAAATTTAACATTTGCAAAAATAAGATGCACTAAAAATATGTAAACAATGAACAAAGTACCACAATTTAATGCGATATTGTATAATGAAATTCGAAAGCAGTTTTAAACTATTTGAAAAATGTTACTTGCCCGATGATCGCCGTATGGCGTGAAAACTTGGAGTAGCGAGAACAGCATGTCTCTTTTTTGACTCATTTTATTTATTTATTGAAAAATGTTGTATATAACGTTTTGGAGGATTTGCTATATATCACTCCAGATATCAGATTAGAAGTATTATAATCTAATGATTTTGATCTATATATATATAACAGATTCAATATTTGTAGGCTAACGATATTGTAAACTTGGTTTATAAAGATAAATTAAAATCCATTTATAGCTCGCATATTATAGACGTAGTTTATAACCTATTATCCGACCGTATGATATTACATTTATACCTTTGACGCATGCGTACTTTATTTAAAGCACAATATATATTGGCTATGATATGGTGAATTAACCTCTATTTGCTCTATTTGCATAACGGCCATCACACGACGCTTATATACAATGAGGGCTTGAGAAAAATGCTGCGTTAAAAGTGATTCGCTTTCCAAAGAAATCAGTATGGGACTGCATGAGCAGAAATGGTGATCACTATGCTACTATAATGTAGTAATAAACTAAACTGTCGTCATGACAACTATCCTGTATTCATCTACATGTATCACAGCATTGAGGGTCGTATAGGGGGTCTCCACTCCCTAGGAATCTCCAATCATGAACAATGAAACTATATGTAACTTAACTGTATTGTGGGCCAATGGCATTTTTGTGAGCTTTCTCAACTAAATAGTTGGTCATTCTCACTCCGTTATCGATTGTTCCGAACTTTCCTTTCTTGGAGTTCAATATGTTCTAATGAAATTTTTAACACAACGATAGTACAGTAATCAAATCACGAATAACGATTAGGAATCTATGCAATTGACGTGTCACAGGAACTAACTCTCTCACGTCACGAGGAGCGATTAACGGAGAATAAAATAGGCAAATATCGGGTGGGAAATTACCCTGCATGACCCTCAAAATTGGAAACAAGTGTTCAAATCGTATTAATACAACACTAACATCAAAGAAATCTCTTAAAATAGGTTTCGGGAGATTATACAAGAGAAAGAAGCCAGTATTATACCTTAGCTTTAAATCATCAAACAGAAAGTGCATAGATTATCAATGCCGATATAAATTAAGTAGCATATGTCCCTAAAATATTAAACCGATTTCGTTTGCAAATATTTTGTGTTTCCATCAAATCCTTCGAAAGTATTGGATTACCTGGAAGAATAAGTTTGAATGATTTTGGATAATGGTAAGCTAACAGAAAAACTGAAAACGGAATGAGAGGTTCATTGTTGATATACCATAGAATAGCTTACTGAACACCCGCCATAGATTGTAGAAAAGCATCAACATGGTCCCTAACCTTAGCTAACAGTATTTGAACGCCTCCCCACAAAGAGGGTAAAAATAATCTCCGGTGATATAATCCACATTTTTCAGTAATATACGAGTTCTGTGTGTGTTCCTTACTGCATTATTCGGGGAATTATTTCAAGTTTTGTACAGTAACACATCCGGATATATTGAAGGACATTACACGGCCTGGTGCATATCTGCACAATTTCACAGTATCAGTCATCATATAGCATCATCTAGATTGTAATGCAAAAAGTTAGCAAAGCTTCCTGTATAACTGTTTTAACAAATATGTAAGGTCAAATAACAGCTTTATATTAAGTTAATGGGTGGCAGATAAGAGATTAATGTTATGTTCATATTAAAAATTATAGGGTACAAAAGTAAAAGGCAGCCTTCGTTAATAGAGTAAAAGATGTGTAAACCCTCCAATAATATAGTATTTCATATAGGCAGATCCATACATACATGTACATGTAATTCAGACGAGTAAATTTGAAAAAAAATTTGATATTTTTTGATTTAATAGGCCAAACTTCAGCAATAAAATTCGTAAAATTATTTAAATATTTTCTATGATATCCAAAGAATTAAGCTTTTATTAGAACTTCGTTATCATTAAACCTAACTCTGTATTAATTATATATGTATATATACGTATGTTGCAAGCAAAATAAAATGATGTCGTGACGTAATGAAACTAATCTTTCATTAGTGATAAGAGAGATATGTTTTTAAGCTGGAATCGTGCTTCACAAAGTATTTAAAAATCACGTTTTCTAATATCACAATTACTCGTAATTAGTACTCCCAAGACGCCTTTATTCCGACGTCTAGAAAGTCAGCATAGTTTTAATAGAATGTTAGGATACTAAAATTGAAAACGTGATATTTTGATTAGTAAACATTGCATGAAAGTCACATATAAATCTTATCGTGTGTACCTCTTTACAAAACAAAGGAGAAGGATTTACGTCAAATACAGTCTTTACAATTACAACAAAGTTTTGTTTGAAAGTTTTGAGCAAATAGATAATAGAGTTTCATCGACGTGAGCAACAATAAATACCATACTATTGACAGAACTCAGTATTTTAGAGACGCTTACGTCAACCGTATTCATGTTAATTTATGCCCTAAGAATTAAAAAAGATATTTCTTGTTTAAATATTGTTTTAAAATTGATAATATATTAGGTAACTATCTGATGCAATACTGGCTTGATTAACTGCAAAATAGGAATAATGTTTTTCGAAAGTAGTTAATAAATTTCAGAAGAGATCTATTTTCGGTATTAAAATTTGCTGAGCTGAGGCTAAAATTGGCATATCGTCGAAATGACAACTGCCAGAAATACCGCCTTCTCGCTGTGTCAACCATACAACTACAAAATAGTATATTTTTACCACAGTTTTCTAAAGAAAGTAAAATGTGATTATTATTTTTAATTAACTTATCTCTAAAGTGATGTAAGTTAATAACTGTAAACAATGTATTTCAGGTCGATCGATCATGCATTAAACAAATTCAACATCATATACTATTACAAATAACACATAAATTGAGTATTATGTATAAAACGATAAAGGAAGGAATTCCATAATATAAAACATTGGATTGATATACTTATATATTTGGCAGGAAATTTAGGGATAGTAAAAAATGCAATGTTAGTATTCTCTGATATGTTTGATATATAATTTATATAATTCAAAGAGGATGAAATAAATATAAATCGGTGATAGTTATTTTCTTGCCAGGACTCTCCTACAGTATAGCATGGGTACGAGTACAAGATAATTCATGTTTATGCTGACAACTTAGCGCAATTGGAGTAGAATAGAATGCATGCATTTTACCATGATTTTAGCATTTGTAATCTGTACTTAGGTAGGAATAGCAATCGGATATTAGCATTGTAAACATTGTAAGACAGCGTGTGCTTCAAAACACATGTTATCCAAATAGATTTGCATATTTCGTGACTTGCAAAAAATAATTAATTAAATTTCTCAATAATGTATGATTAATTGTAAATCTTAACAAGGAAACTTTTGTAGTAAAAATATTAAATAAAAATATAAATAGATTAAAAACATGTTTTATTTTTATGGACGGCATTTTTTTGTTAATGAAGAGACTTTTCTTACAAATAGCAAAATGATATGTGAAGGAATTTCATTCTGTTAAAGTCGTATGTATTTCGGCCAGACAGCCCAGACAATGAGACAATCGGTTTGCGACACGGTTGATTAAACGTCGTGTCCTCTATAAATTCAAATTGAAAGCCGAATTGATGCCAGTGCGTCCTTGACTTAACTGTACTAAACACCTGATATCCGCCTACACTGTTACACATATATTGGTATTTCCTGGTTTTTAAAAAAAGTAATATGGAATATATTTTTGGATCATCAATATTGAGTCTTGCTATTTTTAGCTGTGTTTTATTCACATTAATAGCTGGGTTATTAATTGTGAAAAAACGAAAAATCAATAATTTGCCTCCTGGACCTTGCGGATGGCCTATTTTAGGTAAGCAATTAGAATGGTATTATGATGATATTTATCCATTATTATATTGCAGGTATAAACCTTTTTGCATTTTTTTCTGCATGGTTAATTTACAACTTTGCATAATTTCGATAGGCAAAAGTTTTCTTGTTTTCTGAAAAATGTTAACATTTTCAATTTGCAAAACCGAATGAGGTGCAATAGTAATTACAACCACGGCCGTAACTTCCCTGTTTCTATTGGGGGGGGTGTAGCGAAATTTGCCCGACAAAAATGGGCGTGTCTAGCAATCACATAAAATATGGTGTATGTTAAAATTGAAATGAAATAATTACTAATAAAAACGTTTGATAAAATTTGAAAAATGAATAAAAATATCAGTTTTTGCCCGACAAAGTATACTGTTTCGTCTTCAAAAGTGCCCGAATTTTTTCCGAAAAAATGGATTGGGGGGGTGTGACACCCCCCCACACCCCCCCGGAAGTTACGGCCGTGATTACAACATTTATTTTTGCAAAAATTAAGACAAGATATTGATTGGATATGCGCAAAACTTTTAATTTCTAAATTTTTAATAAAAAGTCAAAAACATCGTTCAAGTGTACGTGTCTGCATTATGCATGTTATCTATTCCTTTAGATCGAAAGTAAAGGATTAAAAATTATTATATGAGACAAACTGCAAAGTAAAAACAGTCGGATGACGAATGAACAATCAAATCAAACGTAATTTCTATTGAATTGTTAACAATAATGTAAAAATAATAGATGTTTACTATTTATGCTTTCCAAAAATACTACAACAAAAAGAGGTAAACCAATTTTTATTTTGAAACTGGCAATATTTGTAAAATATTTTTTGTAAATCCATAATCGGAAACACCTCAAAATTGCTCAAATATGTGTGAAGTACTTAATTAAGATTATTTTGTTTCAGCAAGTTGATTTTAAAAATGTAAATACACTCGCATGTCAAGTCCAATGCCTTGACGCAAGGTTTATTTGAGTTGAGCAAACTGAAAGTTTGTAAAGATCGTTTTTGGTCCGACCTCTTTTGATATAATACGTGACTTCTTGATGGCAGCGCGATGGTTCAAAAACAATAGCGCCACATGACCGATTAAGTGTTAAAAATCACCTAGACTTTAGAACTGAAACGATAAAGTGATTATTGCTAGCTATAGTAAGCCAATGAAAATACAACTTCTTAATCACGTGTCAAATTTATGCGGAGCAATAGAACAAATAGATGTCAATCAAATGTCAGCAGTTTGTTAACTAAACGTTACTGAATACTCAGCTGGGACATTATTACCCCTTCAAACTAAGGGGTTAGACAATTTCAACATTGTTATAGTGTCATATATCTGTTACGAAACATTTTGAATGGAAGAAGCAAAATATCCTGTTCTGTTACAAATATAAACATTATTAGTCACTTGAAACTGACCACAGACAATTATGGTTGGAAGGTTGTGTGAATCAAATGTGAAAACTATGTTGTTGAATATTATTTTTTTTGTGTAAAAAGTTTGTCTCAGAAGCATCTGATTATTTTATTTGAATACATTAATATATTGAGCAGCAGTAAAAAAAATTTGAGCAAAAAAAAATATTTATAATTTTTTTATTTAGGTTACTTGACTATTATTATTATTATTATTATTATTATTATTATTATTATTATTATTATTATTATTATTATTATTATTATTATTATTATTATTATTATTATTATTATTATTATTATTATTATTATTATTATTATTATTATTATTATTATTATTATTATTATTATTATTATTATTATTATTATTATTTTCTAATAATAATTATTCATTTATCATAGGATGCTTGACAAGTCTTGACCCAACCAAATCACTCCACATCAAATTAACAGACCTTGCAAGAGAATATGGAGATGTTTTTAGTATGTACCTTGGTTCTCGTTTAATTGTTGTAATCAGCAGTCAAGAAGCACTTATGGGTAGTTTTGTAAGGCATCCAAAAAAATATGCTGGTCGACCACTAATGCCAACATTCACAGAAACAAAAGGTGGTGAAAAACGTGGTGTTTCACTTAGTGACTTCACTCCAACTTACAAACAACATCGAAAGATACTACAACGGTCAATTCATTCTTTACTAAGCAATAAAGAAGCATTCCAATTAACAATGCAGATGGAATGCCGTCGAATGATTAAACATTTTCAAATGAAAATTGGTGAAGAATTTACACCTATGGACACATTACGAGTAATAACATCGAGTGCATTTTTACGTTTTACATTTGGGAGCAAACATGAATACAATGATCCTGAATTATTAAAACTTGTTAATATTTTTGAGGAATGGTTCGAAGCAGCTGAAAGTAGTAATCCAGTTGATTTCCTACCAATGTTGAAATATTTACCAAATAAACGATTAGAAATTGCCCAATCAATAGGCGAAACAATTGATGTATTTTGTAAGCAAATGCTGATCAAAGGTAGAAATAATGAAATTGATACAAATAATACCATGGTTCAAACATTTCTACAACAGTTAGAAGATAGTCAAAAAGATTTAAATGTTACACAATGTGCAAGTATTTTAACAGATTTACTAGGCGCTGGTTTTGATACCGTTGCAGCATCAATGACATGGGGATTAATTTATTTAACACGCAATAAACATGTGATAACAAGTATACGACATGAATTATACAATGTTATTGACGAGGAAGAATTGCAATGTGATGATTATTATCGTCTACCTTTTTGCCATGCTACTATTTTAGAAGTTTTGCGATTATCAACTGTAGCACCTTTAGGAATACCGCATAAAACTCTTGATGACGTTATTCTGGGAGATTATATTATACCAAAGGATACAACCGTCATATCAAATTTATGGCAAATTAATCACGATGAAAATAAATTCTTTGAACCATTGTCATTTAATCCAAATCGTTTCTTAGTTAATGAAAATAACAATGAGGGAGAATTTACTGTTAAATCAGGAAGTGATTTTACATTTTCAGCTGGCATGCGTCGTTGTCCTGGTAAGCAAATGGGATTTATTGAAGTATTTATGTTCTTGATAACAATGATTAGACATTTTGATATTGAAGTGATCTCAGAACCAATTGATGATGAACCATTAAAAGGCTTAACAATAAAACCAAAACCATATACTGTAAAACTCAAAGAAATTAAATCAGCAAGCATTAAATAAACGGTTATCTTGGATGTTCCCATTTTGAATTAATTTGCGATCAACCAAGAAAATGAGTTTCTATTGCAGACATTATATACGAACTGTATGTAACCATTATATCATATAATATGCTGTGTATTTAATTTGAAATTTGATCATTCTTAAAATATATCAAAAAATGTAAATAAATTGAGTTATTACACTTACACATAATATCTATATCACTTTCAATCAACTCATCGTTTGAAAAATCTTTAGAACCACAATTATCTTTATGTTATTTATATTCAATTTAAATAATTATAATAAATAATTATCATATCTGTTATCTCTATTAATTATTTTCATTTATGCAAAATATTTAAATGTTGAAAATTAAGTTTTTTTTTTTTTTATTTGACTCAATAGTCCCTACCTCAGGCTAATTATACACATAGACTGCTCATATGAAAATCAAACATTTTTGTATCACTGATTTCCAAGTATAAACATGATTAAAATTACCATTTTACAGTTGGGTAGATAGCATTGATGTAATTGATGTACAGTGAAACCTGTATATAACGGCCAGCTAAAAGAGGTAGATAAACTGGCCACTATAGACAGGTGGCCTTTATATACAGGTTTGATTCAATAGAAAATACTATTTTAGACATTACAAGAGTGACCACTATAGACAGGTGGCCGCTGTATAGAGGTGACCATTATAACAGGTTTGACTGTATTGAAAAAAAGCTATGTATAACTCAAAGGTTTCTGGATAATGATGATGATGATGATGATGATGATAAGAGTGTTCGAAATGCCATGTCTAGTCATTATAACATAAATGATCAGGGTCCGATAAAAGATTTTGCCTTCCGAGATCAAAAGATTTTCGAAGTGAAACCTTCAGATTTTTTCCCCGACATATAATGACAAAATTGATCTGCTATTGATTTCATTGCCAATGCTCCATCCAGTTTAGATGTGAACTTGTCAAGAAATATTTTAAACCTTGCTGTATATGTAAACAAACACTGATAATCGATTTCTGAATGTACAAATAAGCTTCAAAAATCCAAAGGTTATAATTTTTTCTTAATTTTTAGTAGAAATCCTATTAAAAAAGTTGATCATTGGCTGCCTTCAGATTTCTGCTCAGCCTTCCGCAATCTAGGATCGCAGGATCACAACTTTTATCAAACCCTGAATATGATCCTTCGCCAATAAAAAGCCAACCGTTAGACAGTCTACTGAATAAATTGACCACTACAGACAGGTTTATTTCAAATAAAAATAATGCTATTTGCATATTACCATCCAAATGAATACAATAGACAGATGGTCAGTGCGTAAGCCTATTTTATTTCATTTCATTTCTTTCTTTTAATTTATAATTTTACAACAAATCGGGTAAGATAGTAGCTTTCTTCATCGGAATGGTAAACATCATTTGCGATCATTTGATGGTAACTCTGATATACCGTCTGTAGATCGTAAATTAAACAGATGAAACTCTTGATTTGAGGAAAATGTTCTGTCTCGTTATTCTTATCAATTTATTTATGCTCTGTTTTAATAACGATCGAGCACCTTTTCATATGTTTGTGTTATATGATTATTATCCTATAGCTGATGAAATGGAAATATTTCAAAAAGTTGAAACACATTGTCTTCTTATCGTTGATTTGTACCGCGACATTATGAAAGCTAATTAAATTGACTACCATGGTAGAGACGTTCAACATTCAACACCAATCTATATACAGTCCAACCTGCGTATAACGGCACTCGTATAGAGTGTGCCACTCACTTGTCTATAACGGCCACTTACCGGTATGTCACTTCATTTGACATTTTCCATATGTTTACGTTTGCACAGAATGGTTATTGTCTAGCGAGGGTATCTGTATATGTATTACATACAACCACATTTTCATTATTTGTGAACTTTAATAGCTAAATTTTCAAAATAGTAAATTCACTATGCAAAAATCATAACTTCCAAAGCAAGTTACATTAATCTATACATTTTGGTTTATATGGCTGTGTGTTACTAGATAATATTATTGTTTTTATTTTGTATCTTTGCGCAGTCAAGAAATAATTTATATTGTTTCAAAATCTACTTTATTACGCTACGGCATATTTCACAATTACTTTCATAGCCTACAGTTTTGTGAATGAAAACATAAAGATAAAACTCGTTGCTTGCACTGCAAATCTGTATTGTACCTGTAACATTTCCTTCCTGTGTTCCTTTTCCATTAATCACTTTGAAGGTAATAAATCCATTATAATTAGGCTTAAAACCATAACATCCAGATTCATAGATAACCATTTAAAAATAAATGCAGCTTATGACATGTCCATATTCTATATAATATGAAAAAACACAATTATGCATTAACTGTAATGGTAGGCATACCGTCAAACATGTTATGATGGTCACCTTTATACAATGACCACCTGTTCGTAATGGACACTCTTGCAATATCTAATTTAGTATTTCCTATCAAATCTGCTCTGTTAAATGACATTGAGTAATATCTCAACTGCTATTGGATACTATATTATTACTAACTATATTTATTATTTAAACATATTTTATTTACTTCTTATACTCAATAATATTTTGAATTCTAATCAGGTCTTTGTTAAATTGACAAAAAGTCTATTAAATTATGAGGCAAGAATAAATAATCTGAAAACTTACAGAATCTTCATCCTTGTCTAGTTCTTCTAGCTCTTTTTTAATTAGTTCCCGTGCCAGTTTTACTTGCGAGAATTCATCATAATGATGTTTGCGGTGTTCAACAAATTCCGTATGATGTTCTAAAATTCAAATAATACGTCATTAAGCTCTGGGCAAACGACGGCAACATTTGCGCGACAAATCTGTTTTTTTGTCTGACGTGTGTTTTTCGTGTTTTTCAGGAGCGGCTAAACGGCAAGGATTTTCTCAACACTTTTCTAGAAACAGCCAGATTGAGCTTAAAAAGAAGCCATAGAGAAGAAACAACAAAGAAAAAGTTCGATACATTTTGAACAAAATGGTTCGAAAAGAATCACAAAGACGTTCGACAACAAAAATCCCTGGGAAGACTTTGAAAATGTTTGATGGCCATCAAACACAATGCGACAAATAAAATACACAATGCAGCACGTCAGACAAAATCAAAAGAGTGGCTAAACGACAAGGACGCAAGGCACAAATGTTGCCGCCGTTTTCCCAGGGCTTTATAATGAGAGTAAATTTTGGTGATACGAGATATCTTTGTAACTACACGTATTTCAACATGAAAATATATGATAGCACCAACATCCACTCCACACAGGCAATTGGTAAGTCTGACACCATCTTATTTAAATAATAGTAAAGAAGTTGCAAGGCACAAAAGTGACGCTAACGTATTACGGATTGATTGGATAAATTTCAAGCATGTAAATCTCAACCTCATAATTTGCAATTGTGCATTTTCAAAATGTTTCAAATTGCATTCGCTCAACGGAAAGCGCAATTTTTGATTTTTATTGAAAAACTCATCTGTGCAAATTTGATATTCCTGAATAGGCCTAGAACTATGAGCCGTATGATTTTCTATAAAAATTCCCTGTTAATCAACCTTATGTTCACTTGGGAACAATATTTTAAAATTATTTTTGCCAGACATATCTGCCGGTGTTAACTTTGTGCACTAGCTGATCAATCTTATGAGAGGTAGAGAAACTGACCACTATATGCAGGTGGCTTTTATAAACATAGTTGATTCACTACAAAAGTTTTATTTTGTAAATTGCAGGAGTGGCCACTATAGACAGGTGGCTACTGTACAGAAGGCAAGTATAATAACAGGTTAGACCGTACCGAATTTCCAAGATTTCAGTAGGCCTACCCTTGCAGCCTAATCAAATGCAATTTTTGATTCAATTTCAAACATTTTGAAAAAGTATTCTTCAATCTTACTTTATGATAAATTATGTAATATTCAAACCCCCCATTTTTTTCGTTGGCACTTTGGCGTAAAACATACCGGGTACATGCTCTGGTTGATTTTCATTTTCATCCTCATTATCAGAAGAGTAATCTTTTCTTGGTTCTGCTGTCTCCAAGCTGAAACACAAATAATTAACATTGTTATTTGGTGATATATTTTAAATTGACACATGCTACCCTTAATTTAAATAATTTAGTAAATAATAAGTTGATATGTCACCGTTTGTCTGTTGACTCCATTCAACAAAGAAATATTTTTGTGGATGTTACACTAGAAACTGCCTATAAAGGCACCCCTAGGGAACCTTCAAAAAGTATGTTATAGGTTACACTAGAAACTGCCTATAACGGCACCCCTAGGGAACCTTCAAAAAGTATGTTATAGGCAATGTTAACAGCCGATTACTTATAGGAAGAAAGGTGTCAATTTTCACCAAGAACATCAGTTAAATTCAGTATGTTATAAACAGTAGGCCTAATCCCATATAAAAGAAGACGTATCATTTAAACAGTTTCTACTGTATGCCTATTGATATTGTCGGCCTGAATATCTTGTTTTTAATTCAATGGTTGAAGATATGTTAATCAATCACAGCTTAGCTGAATTATTCATGCAAACGTAGGATAATATTGTTACCTTTTTAAAATACTTGCCGGCTCTCTGAATGATATATAAAGACCGCTATCAGGCTCCGACAAATGTTCTATCTTCAAGAAAACTGATTATTATTCAAAAAACTTTGGTGGAATATGGTGCATCTGAAATGTCCTTGTAATTTGTTTTCATTTTCTTTTCAATTTGAAGAGAAAAAGGAAATATATAACAATGGCGCATTCATCGCATTTTAACATTTTTATATTGCGATATTTTCATGGTTTTGAATTTATCGTTTTCATATTTTTTACACACATTTTTTGGTGCTATAACAACACCTCCAACGCGTTTTCATGGTTTTGGTGTTGTTATAGCCTGCGTTACAGACCGCAATTCATTCACGAAAGAATAGGGTCTGTGTGAATTGCTCGGTTTCTTGGTCCGGGCCTCGTATCAGAATAAGATTGATGTCACATAATTATGCAAGATATAAGATGATTTTCACCGGGATTCTCACATTACTTTGTTCACGTCAGTTGACATGATTGCAATAAGTTCTATTTTAGGCTTCGTCGCTATGGCATTTAATTGATTGAACAGAGGTGATGAATTTATGATCTAAAAACAATAGATCTACCATGCATCGATCAGAAACTTCTGCTCTACGTTTTCGTAGAGTGGCTGGACAGAGAAATGTGCAAATCACACAGACCCTATTCTTTAGTGAATGAGTCGCAGTCTGTAACGCAGACTAGTGTTGTTAGTGCATTGGAGTTTGAACACATACATGACATGACACATCATAATATTATAAATACATACTTTTTCATTAACTTGCTAGTATCAAGTGATGATGATGTCCCTCCTTCATCATCGGATGCTATTTCCAAAGCATATGGAGTTGGCGGTTCATTGATTTTCATATGCCCATAATCTTTATTTGCAGGATGGAACGTCTCCAGAATATTCATCTCATCCCATTTGATCTCTGTCCTACAATGAAATGTATTTGTATTCAATCTGTTTACCTTGACAATTATTTTAATTTCACACCAATAAAGATTAAAATAGTAGATCAATATTGAAGGTCTGCAAATCCAAACCAAATCTCCGGAAAATTTTTCGCAGAAATACTGGAAGCCCATTGAAATATCAACAATTTCCAATTTTGTGTTGCCATGGTAACACAGAGGATTTTAGGAATATGTCTTGGATTTCATACAAAGAATTTTATTTTAAAATTCTTCACAATTTTGACATTGAAAATAATAAAAACACGTTTCTGGGTAAATTAATTAGCCTTCTTTGCAAAAAAGTTTTGCATTTGTTGTTTTTCTGAGATCAAGTAAGTCAAACTGTGAACTGTATGATCATTCATGGGAGGTGATGAGAAAGGTGTCTCTTCACAACTTTGCAAGGAACAATTAAACAAACTTTAAAAAGAATCAGACATTTTATATTTAACATTTGAATGGCGGCCGTATTTTAATTATATTTTACTTTGGAGGCATTCAAATGAGAAAAGTAGGCTATTCAAAATAATAGATAAAAACAACAATTAAAGGAGACAAAGGTTCACAATAAACTCTTCAAGCATGATTGAAAACAAATTACACCTTCGGAAAATTGTTTTTCAACCTTATTTCCGAAAGATAACAAATTAAAATTGAAAGGGAAAGTCGATTTTCTTCGGAATTTCATCTAGCATTCCAGAAACCTAGTTGCTGGGTTGCTGGGTTTTGTCGAACCTTGGATCTAGACCATGATCTTATCAATCAAAAAGAGTTCTGACCCCCTTCTCATGCCGCTTGCTCTTGATTCAATTTTAGCTGTGCTGAATTGGTGATCTCAACATTTTCTTTAAATGACGTTAAGATTAAATCATATCGTATACCGTATAACTCTCAAATCGTGCCAAAAATTGCAGTTGAGTAATAGGCCTACATATTTTGTAATTTTGACACTCTACATTATTTCAATTGTCACCTACATATACGTCCATCCTAACTTAAATAAAAGCTAAAAATTAAAACATGATGTAAGATGTTGTTACATAGTGTTAAGTGACAAAATGACAAAATATATCAATGAGACGGGGCTTGGAATTCTTTTAGACTTTTAAGCCCATGGTCCTAGGTAAGAAGACCATTTCCATATTTTGGGCTTGGGTCTACTAAGTAGTGTTCTGGTTTTGTGCCAGTCTGCAAACAATGGCAATCTTGACGAGATCTCGGGGGCGACAGTGCTGAAAAAAGTTAGTGGCGCGGGCGGCAACTGATCAAATTTGACTTCAGGGGCGCCAAAATACATCATTTCAGCAAAATATGTATTTAGGAAATGGAAAAAAAATCCTTTCTAACAGCCGGTTTTTGATGAAAAATGAAGCTTCAGGGGCGGCAATTGCAAGAAAAATTTTCACCTCGGGGGCGCAGCTGCCGTGCTTTTCAGACCGGGTTTGTGTGGCCCTTTCCTGTACTTCATGAATTGTAGAGCACAGTGAGGAAAGATTCTCGGATTTCTTCGTGGAGACCCTCTGTCTAAAGTTGAATAAGTCTAGGCCTGGACATACTTAAACTGTTTCCAATTTATAGGCCTATCTTAGCTAGTAAGATCACTGAGATGAACAGCAATAAATGCGTTGAAATGTAGCAACTTGATAGTCTAAGACTCTAATTACCAATTTGTGTCAGAATAAATAAATTATCAATGGAATATCTCTGATATTAATGTTTCTACTTCTTACATCACAACACTAGTATCACAACCTTTGACACGCCACCTGGTTCAGATGGGTGAACAGTCTGTTGATTCTTATTTCTGGCAACTCCCACATTAGGAAATTATCTCCTGATATGAAGTTCAAGATATCTCATACTTTATAGAGGAGGACCTGGATTTCAATTATTTATTTCTATCACTTTAAAAGTATACATACTTGCTATGATGATCATCTGCATGCTTTAATATACTTCTTGGTTTCTTTTCAGAACTGTCCGTGTTGATATCTTGTGAACTTGTACCACTGCTCTCCGCCATTTTGTATATTGCACCTGTTTGATAATATCATCCTCCTCTTGATTGTTGATTTATAACCGAAACGTGACAGGAGTCAGGAAGTGGAGAGTCGTATACATTACAAAGCTTTTATTGTCATCAATTACAATATCTATTTTATTCCATATACCCATGATACTTATGATTGCAAATTTAATGGTCTTAACGGGTACACTATTATAGTAATTATCACACGTTTGATTAATAAAAATAGACAAGAAACTGTAAAAATAATGCTAGTAACCCCCCGGTTTGTTTGGATTGATCATGAGGCAAAAACATGGCGCGAAAAATCAACGAAAATTCAACGTGAGCAAATTTTTGCATGCGATGCGAGGTCCACCATCTAAAGAGACCTCTAACATTCAATTATTATCTTTCACAACAACCAAACAAAATTAAACATGGATGTCGATGAGCTTGATGATGGTATGGTGAGTGACAAATCATCTTCTGACTCATCAGATAGTGATTCCGACGAAGAGATAACTGAGTCAGATGAAATCAAACAAATTCGAGTTCGTCTTGAAGAAAATCCATATAGTTATAACGACCACATTGCTCTTATAAATGAACTTAAAAATGGTCCTGATTTAACAAAACTTAGACAAGCTAGAAAAGATATGTCTGATTTGTTTCCCCTAACAGAAACACTTTGGCTAGAATGGTTTACTGATGAAATGCCTTTAGCTGTAATCCCAGAACAAAAATCATATCTTATTTCCCTTTTTGAAAAAGCTGTCCAGGATTATTTAAGTGTTAGAGTATGGGTTCAATACTGTCAGTTTATGGTCGATGGAATTGAATCTTCCGATGGACTTAAAATTGTACGAGAAGTGTTTGAAAAAGCCATTGTTTCAGCTGGTTTACATGTAACTGATGGATCAGCTATTTGGAGTGGATATCGTGAATTGGAGATGTCAATTCTTCAATCTTATCAGCAATTACAAGATGCAGAAGATAATGCTGAAATTGAAAATAAATTAGACGCACAAATTGAACGTGTGTCTAATTTATTTAAACGTCAAGTGTCCATCCCCTTATTAGGTATGGAAGATACTATGGAAGAATTTGAAGATTGGTCGTCGAATCCAATCAATGATGAAATAAAGCATGGATATCAACGTGCCTTATCTAAACTCAAATCACTTGTTCCATTGGAGGAAAAATTAAAAAATGCCGAAGGTACAAAACTTGAGGCTTTTCAAAAATATATCGAGCATGAGATCACTGCAAAAGATCCTGCGAGGATACAGTTGATTTTTGAAAGAACATTGGTTGAGAATTGCTTAAACGGCCAGGTTTGGTTACAATACATTAAATATTTGACTGAAAACTTGAAAATAAAATCAGTCATTATACCAGTGTTTGAACGAGCTATTCGTAATTGTCCTTGGGTATCTCATATATGGCAGCTGTATATTTATACAATAGAAGAATATAGTTTACCTCTTGAAAAAGTTAAAGATGTTTTTAAACAGAGTCTAGCTGCAGGATTTGGAACAGAAGATGATTATTTACAGGTGTGGTTAACTTATATTGGCTATTGGAGAGGACAAGTTTTAAAATCTGATGGGAATAAAGATCAAATAGAAAGTTTATTGGATGTTTATAAAGATTCTATAACGTACATGACAAAATATTTTACCGACGCAAGTCCATCTGTTGCTGATTTGTGTCTATTTTATGTTGATGCTCTTGACTCCAAATCTGAACATCGCGAACAAGCACAGGAATATTGGGATAAACTATCAAAGAATTCCTCAAAAAGTTCAATATTTTGGATAAGTTTATGTAATGCATTGTGTAGGAATAAACATTATGAACAATGCCGTCGTGTTTATCAAAGAGCTATACAAATCTCTGTTGATGATCCTTCTTCTCTTTGTAAAGCATATCTTAATTTTGAGCATATCGAGGGCTCTCTTACTCAGGTTTTTAATGCAATGAAAAGATCACAACATCTTCTTGATAGAATGCAAAGAAAAGAAGTGAAACAAAACGAGCAAAAAGCTATGGAAGAACATCGCAAGACAAATTTACCATCAAGACAAAAACCTGGTGATAAGCGTGGCCACGGCAAAGATATGAAATCGGAACCAAGCAAAAAATATTCAAAAGAAAATCCTAAACAAGATAGGGATGCTAGAAAGAAACCGAAAGGCAGATCTGCGAAAGAAGATGGGGAACCTACATTTAAAAAGCCAAGACTATTATCTGAAGCAAACGCACAACAATCCATAGAAATTCAAGATCAGCAGCAGAAAAATCCTGATAATAAAAATGAAAACAATATTAAAAAATCAGATTCTGAGAAACAACAGGATTTGGAAAAAGATCGTCCATTTCGAATTTTCTTAAGCAATCTTTTATTTTCTGCCGACGAGGAAGCAATAACGAAAATGTTTGAAAGTTGTGGGAAAGTTGAAGAAGTAACAATTATTAAAAATTATCAAGGGCATTCAAAGGGGTATGGTTATGTTAAATTTGATTCATTGGAGACGGTGAACGAAGCTTTGAAGTTAGATCGACAATTACTTGGTGGTCGACCTGTATTTATCGCACCAGATAATCCAGAAAAAAGATTTGAATTTAAATTTCCTACAGCATTAGATCGTTCTACTCTTTATATTTCAAACCTTTCATATGATATTACAGACGATGAAGTAAAAAAATATTTTTCTACTGTTGGCGAAGTAAAAGAAGTTCGTTTGATTTCAAATAGATCTGGTAAATTTAAAGGTTACGGCTATGTTGAGTATGTTAAAGAATCTGATGCATCTACTGCAGTTTTTAAATTAAATGATACGATGTTGAAAGGTTTGTTAATAGAAGTGGCATTGTCAAATCCACCAAAGCGTAAAGGACCATCATTCAAAAATGAGAAACAAGTTTTGTTACCAAAGGTAGCTCCTGGATCTAGGGGTCGATCAAAAACTCAAGTTTCACTTTTACCGCGATCGATTGTCAAACCACCAACAAATACTCAGAAAGAAAAGGATGCTGCAGCGAAAGAATCCAAATCCACTGCCAAACTTAGTAATGATGACTTCAGAAAATTATTAGGAAAATAAATGATGTTGTTGGTTTCATCAATTAGATTGTGTTTATATATACTTGGATGAATTGTGAAAATATTTGTCACTTTTTTAACATTTGACTTATTTTATAATCTCAAAATTGATCATATAGACATGTAGATACCGGTATCTATGTTGCAACTTAGAAAATAATGAAATACGTCAAGTGCAAAACCATAAAATATAACATTTTACTTGAAACAATTAGGCTTACTTTTTAGTATAGGCTGACGATATGATGAATCAAAATGTAATTATCTTATATGATATAAATATCAGACTGTGCGTTCTCATGTTGGAAAATAATATTATGCTGTAGGTGCTACTCATCATGATATTTGTCAACTTTGTCATAAGCTCAACATGCGGCTTAAACAAACGAATTGTTATCTACCGTATCTATATTCTATATATCACATCGTTACAGCCTTGCATAAGCATGTTATCTGTCCTAGCATGCAGACTGTGTCACAGACCAAATTGTTTAGTACGTTCTATGTTCAATCAAATTTTTTGACTGTGATTCAGGCTATATATATGACGGTGAAAGACTTTATAAATACTTGGACAACCAGAATTCATGACAAAAAAAGAGCTAACTAGGCTAATGAATTTAATCGACACATTCAATGATAAATAAAATAAAAGTTACTCTTTCTTAGATTGTTTCTTTTGCTTTTTATCCTTCTTTTTCTTTTTACGTTTGACATCATTTTGTTCTGTATCAATTAAAGTTACAACTTCAGTTACAACGTTTGTAATTTCACAGTCATTTGTTTGTTTTTCTTTTCGTGACTTTTTCGATTCGGTTTTGATTTCGTCATCTTCTCGGTTACGTTTATTTTTTTTACTTTTCTTCTTTTTAATACTGTCCGTGATGACGACTTCATCGTCTTCGACAATTAATGGCATGTTTTCGTCATCTTGAACTATTACTGGCGAAGGTGGATTTGAAGATGAATTACGTTTTGCCATTTTTTCTGCAAAATAATCTTTCATACTATAATTACTTGTTGATGTGACAAATCCTGCTTTTGGTTGTGATGACGCTGGGAGTGATGCAGCACTATTTTCAGAATCATTTCCACTTTCATCCTTAATCAATTAAAAAATTAAACAAATAAACATTTTTATAAAAACTACCCCTGCGAAAAAAATCCATGAGTTCATGAACAGTTCATGAACTTCATGAACACTTTATGCCATTTCATGTGCAATTCATGAACTTCATGAACAGTTCAAGAACATTTTTTTGTTGGTTCGTGAACAGTTCAAGAACAGTTCATCAACAGTCACAAAGAGTTCATGAACACTTCATGAACAGTCACAAAGGGTTCATGAACACTTCATGAACCGGTTCAAGAAGTTCAATGAACCGGAAAAAGTTAATGAACAGTTCATGAACTTTTGGGCAATTTCACGTTCATGAAATCATGAACTTTTATCCGCAGGGGTAACATGGCTAATAAAAGCATGAATAGAAACCAATCAAATGAGATACATTATTTCTCTATTTTTATCATCACTGCGCAAAAATATCTTTTAAAAATAATCAAGACCGGTTGAATTCAACCAATCAAGAATATATGGAAAGCATTCTTGTCCGAATAGCATTCCTCTAGTTTTCAGTTAGCTGGTATAGGAGACACAATCCTTTCACAAATTCACAGTCAAACAACATTTATACCGTAAATACATTTGACGATAAGAAAATTTTAGTTGGTAAAAAAAAACAAGAAATAAATTGGCATTTTGACATGACTTTAAAATCTCATTTTCAAATTAAAATTTGAAAAAATAAATATTCTGATGCCGAGGTAAGCATTGCATTGTAAAGTAACGTTCTTTCCATTAGCTGACTTTTATCACCAAAAGTTATAAATAAATAATAAGCAATCTTACATCACTTCCATTCTGCGGCGTTGATGGGGCAGATTTACTACGATTCCCAAGAATTGAATCCATATCATCCTTGCTTGCCCGTGATAAGTCTTTACTCTTCAAAAATTTACTGTAGCTAAAATTGAAGTACATAAAACCAATACCAATCATTATAGACAGGGTCCGATAAAAGTTTTTGCCTTCCGACATCCAAAGATTTTCCAAGTGAAATCTTCGAAATTTTTCCCGAACATATGATGAACTTTAATATAGCAATTATCCGAACCAGACGGTCTGCTATTTATTTTATTGTCAACGCTCGATACTGTTTAAACTTAAATTTATAAAGAAATTAAATTTGGAAATCCGAAGGTTATAGTTTTATCTTGATATTTAGTACGGTAGAAATCTTATAAGAAAAAGCTAATTCTTGGCTGCCTTCGGATTTGAGCTTAGCCTTCCGCGATATAGGATCGCAGGATCGCAACTTTTATTGAACCCTGATTATAGAGTTTAATCTACTACTACTGAAGGGTAGTCTTCCATAAAAGTTTAATAAAAAAATCAAATCAACTTGGTAATTTCCACGTGGTAATTTAGTCAACATACAAAATGGATATTAATTTTTTAATCAATTTTCCTGGAATTGTTATAAAATATTACTTTAAATTAACTTATTTAATTTAGTGATAATAAAGTAGCCTACTCACAATATTTTTGTTTTGGATTTTTTTGCAGTTGCTTCAAGACTTTTTGGTTTATCATCATCAACAGTTCTATCCGTACCTTAAAAATAAAAATAATATCAATTGGAATGAATGAAAAATGTATACTAATTAACTATTTCGGATGAAAAATGCAGTCAAAGTTTCACTACAATGACTCAAATGATACTAAATACCAAAAACACAGGTGCATACTGCAACAAATTCAATTCTAACAAGCAAATAAAAGGTTTTAGCCATTGCATATTTTGTGATTAAATGCATAACAGACAGCTAGTAAATGAAATACAAGCCAACTAGCCTCGTAATTTTATGTAATAATGACTTCAGATCTGATCATATGTGGTTGACTTGGGTTAAATCCACCAAAGATCAATGTTTTGTGAGTACATGCTCGTCATTGCGCATTCACAATCGAGGTCCATCTGCCATGAAATCTGTTGAAAATGATCTGTAGTGTCGCGACTGAGATCAATAAAGAGCACTTACAATTATTGCTCTTAGCAAAACGAGCAACTCCTAGAGCTATAAACAGAAGAGTGGTTTGGGCGCCCCCAGTATATACATATCAGGGATTCAATCAAAGATTTAGGCAAATCATTGAATCAAGAAGCTGACAACAGTTGGAATCCTGTCCTTGTCATCATATAGTCTAGAAGGCTAAAGAACATTTCTATTTTTCTTATTTTTAGGTCCAACTTCAACAACATATTGAGATGATATTCAGAATTCTGCTCAATGTATTATCGAAGTGGATAATGTTCCGGGATCCTGAGTACTAGAGATAATGTTCTGTGCGTCTTCTGCACATGAGTAATGTGTTGTTTGTGTTTCTCTCACATTTGTTCAAGATGCAATGGCGACGGACGGTCCTGTTCCTCGGTCACGTTAATAACAACTCTGTTCATCAATTTAATAAAAGAATATAAAATAATTTAATTTTAAAGTGCTAGAGGTTGAAAACACTTTATATGAGGGATTCACGACGCTAGATGCCACACCAAACCGTTCTTCCAAAGTTATAGAAAAAGCGAACAAACTCGGCTTCGGTTTTGAGTTTCAGAGTTTTGAATTTTGGTCTACGACAAAATCAGAATTGGTAGGCCGCATATAGCATCAGTTACAGGACAAGGAAATGACTAATAAGTAATTATCCCATATTATTACAAATCACCAAAGTAAAAATGTTTTGAAATATTTTGAGGCAGCATAAATATTCTCCGAAACCTTCTAAAAGCACCAAATAAATGTCACGACACTCCAACATTGGAAATGCTAAGCTGGGTCGCATCACTGAAAAGCTGCGATAAATCATATAGAATAAAATGATTAATGAATAGATTTGTTGAATATCGTTTCTGTTTTATATTTATTCCAAACAGTCGATCCAATCTACGGTGTCGGTGCTATGAATTTGTTTACAAACTATTTAAGATTTAATTTGGATCGATCGACACAGCCATGTCGCCCATGTTTACTATCTACAAACGCATGCGCAAAGGACGCATGGAACATTATCTTTTGATGATAGCTTTCCGGCAGCCGGAACAATATCCACCGCGATGTATTATATATCCTACTCTACTCAATGACCTTATATTCTCCTAAGTTTCACCCTACCATTATTTTTATTCAATGAATTGAGTAATGAATTAAAGTCATCTTGATGAGATAGCCAATTATCTTCATTTGATATTTTCGCACCAACACCTAAATTGTTGTTTTTCTTTGATACTTTAACGTGTGACACATTTCCATCTTCTTTTGCTCCAAGACCTTTGCCTTCACTCCAACCCATTTTCGACATCATTTGGTAACCAAACTTTGATGTGTCTAAAATTCACGGAAACAAAATTATTAATTTGCATGATTTGGCAAAGTTTATGTAATTGTTAGATGTTTTTTTCTAACTGTGATTGGTTTTCAGCCCTTTCGGATATAGCTATACAAATTGGTTTGTTATGTTACTATATATCCTTGAAAATTGAAATACATGTAGAAGGCTTGCATTCTCATGAGACTAGAGGCTAGCCTTGATGTATTGGTAATTTATATTAGTGCCTCCTTCAGACTGGAAGTCAACACAAGTCACTGTCGCGAGTCACGAGCGACTAAGTAAAAGCAAATTTGAAATAATATATGTTTACCTGATGCCCAGTGTGTATTCCTTGGATCTGCACTCCATTTCTGTTTGTTTCTCGGTTCTGCAAGCATGATTAATATTTTTAGAACTTTTTTAGGCTAGTATGATTGATTTGTAGAGTTTGAATAGCCGTATTAGACAGCAGATTTCAATCTACACGTCTAATGCCAAGAAGACACAGTTGAAAAAGAAACTAAAAACATGCCATTATTATTTACCTCAGTTTCATGAGAACGGAAAAGCGGCTCGCTAAAGATGCTACCATTTTTCATCAAAGAAAACTCCTTGGCTGATACTTCCAACTTGGATAGCGTTGCTTTAGTTTATTATTTGGAGATTAATGTCTATTAAGAGCTTCTGAAAATGCCAAAGTAAGGATACGTTATAGTCATATTTAGCATTTTAACCAATTTGGATGTTATAGTTGAACTAAGTTGCGTATTATTGCCAATAGTCAATATACGCGTCTCGACTCTAGTCCTTATTCTCTCAGTCTTTTTGTTAGGCTCAATAGTGCAGGCTTGAGCTATAAATCTAGCTAGGCCTATTAACTTCTTTGAATTGAAAGAAAAGAAAGGATGTGCTGGTTAATATGTTTTAATTAACGCAAACTATATGGATATGGGTCGTTTTTATTTGTAGCGGTGGCAAAGTTTGGATCACATCACCTCATTTCCTTGCAATTTGGAAAATAAGTCTTGAGATTTGTTATTGTGTTTTAACCTTGAAGCTTAAAGTTAGATATAGGAGCTAAAAATATGTATATAATTAGTCAAGTATTATCAGTCAAGACTTGATTAGTCTATGTTTTGAGTTTCAATTTATTAGAGCCTTCCTACCGCTTTTTAATGGCATTCTATTTGCAGTGTAGTTGGTGGTAGGCCTACACTTTGTACTTTGTTTGTTGACCAAGTTTTATCTCTTTACCAGGTACTTCTGTGATTACTGTGATACGTATTTAACACATGACTCGGTATGTATTTCCAAGACTGAAATATGTGTTGTGCGAACCCAATATATTGGGCAGGCGCATCCACAAATGATTATTGAGCAAGTTACGGGCCCACTGTGCAGCTCGTACTATTACACATTTCGTATTATCAATTTCTGAATTTCTGTAAATTTCTAATTTTATAAAGAAATCATTACCTTCATTGATCATCAATAATGGTCACTTGTTTATTTTGTTGCTACCTGATAAATATACGTTTTAAAAATATAAGTTTTTTACAGCTGTAATGTAACTGTCCATTTCCCAGAACGTCCTACCAAATGCTATAATGTCCCGTTTAGAAAAGGTCCAGGTTTAATAACAGCTATAGATCATTCACTTCATTATTGAACAAATCAAAAATGACAGTATGTAGTGATTAAAATATAAATTTTCAATCATGAATAACGACGATAAGGGCGATAATATTAGTGTTTTGCTTTCATTGATTTTCAAAAGCTTACGCTTACGCGTTCATTCCAATAAAGGCCAATGAATACCTAAATGATAAACCTATATAAACCTTCTGTTAACCTAATGTCAAGGTCTAGTGAAATCACCTATATTGGAAATTGGTTTATAATCTCTGATAAATTGTTCTATTTAGAGTTGCATTTTCCTTGATTTGTTTTCAAATTTTGACACAATTGCTCCAGGACTTTCAGCATGTCTTATTTGATTTCATGCAATCGCCTGCGCAATTAATCAATTTAATAATATATTTTTAAATTATTTAATCACAGCTAGAAGTAGAAATTTTTTTGCAAGTGGAGGTTATTTTGAACAAAAAATATAGACAATGTCTCGACTGGACAATACGACCGGATACCCAGTGAACTGCCAGTCTGCGGAGTATGGAAAAAGGCCGCCTCTGATTAACTATGGTCGCACCAAGATCTCAGCAGAAAGCGCCGTACTTTGCAATCAGGTTGACTTAGATCGAATCCGAATATTCAAAGCCCAGTACACAATTTATTTTTTTGGTCTATTCATAGGCTACAAACTATTCTGATTCCAAATAATAAAATATGTTTACATAGTGCATATTCATTATCGAATTCAATTGTCTTATCTCATTTCCATTTAGCCTTCTGTTAGAAAAACACACAACAGTGGACGTAAACACAAAGAAAATGTCAAATTTTATTATACAAAATGGATGGAAGATCAAGCCCAAAAGTTAATAGACCAAACAAGTAAGTCTCAACAGAAGTGGTGAAATTATCTTAACATATATAATTGTAGGCCTAAGCATACACTGTCTCAGCTGTGTGTTTACCCATTTTTTATTCAATATTCAAACAATGTAGGCCTACATTGTAACTCTTTCTCGCAATGCAAATAATAGCTACCAGCGTCCTCAAATCTACAATCTGTGTAGTAGTATATTAGTCCCATTGATAAAAATCAAAGAATCATACGGACACTTCTATCATCAGATAATTATTGGAAGTAGTATAGAATTATTCACTAAGGTATTCTGAACTAGTAAGTGTCAAAAACTGCACAGATTGTACATTTGCACCAGCGTCCAGCAACCTCTTCATTATATTCATTTGTTTCTGTATTTATTATCCGGCATTCACTTGGACCTGGTGCACAGGCTGGGGACTGACATAGCCCAGTAACATTGGCAAGAACAAATTGTTTTTCTTGTATTTCCGCACATTAGATAATTCAAGATATTGAAGACCTCTTTATTTGACACGTTTTCTGTATTGATTTGTAAATTAATTGAAAACTGTGTTCTATCAGATAGCTATTGTTCTCAGAAGTCTTTATCTGAACACCGTTGAAAGTCACTCATTATTTCTATCATCGTCTTTTCCTCATTGCAGTTAAACAAGCTGAAAAATCAAAGCATACGATGGGTATGATGCCAGGTATGGCAATGATGGCTCCACCAGGAATGATGCCGCCTGGGATGGCATTACCACCAGGAATGATGTTACCGCCCCCTGTCGGTGGTATGCCTCCAATACGTGGTCAAATGATACCCCCTATGCGAATGCCTAATCAGCCACAAATGAACGTCCCACAACAAGGCAGTGCCCCACCACGAGGTGGAAACCCTAACTCTATGTTAAGACCCGGTGGTAATAATGGCCCACCTATGTCACAAAACAACCAACCAAATGGAAATCGTCCTCCTATGCAGCAGATGAGGGGTCCACCAATACAACAAGGCTCTGGTGGTCCTAATTATCGTTAAATCATTAACTTGATTTGCTCTGATGTTTTTTAGTGTACAGAATACTAGTAACATATGAACTGTGTATTTAGATTAATGATATCATGGTGTCAATATAATTATTTGTTGTAATGTCGAACACATTCATCGTTTCAATAAGAGATTGTGTTATTTAAAGCATGCATGCAGCCTAAAATGATATTGAAGATAAATGGTTTTGTTTAGTACCGGTTCATTGATCAAACCTTGAGTATCGTACATTTATTTACCATGGACAATTATCTTAAATCCTGCTAGCATAACCAGAAAAATCAATATTGGGAAATTGATTTATAGCAAGAGAGCAGTATTTATAAATATTAGTACGGCATGATTTAGCATCTCTAGAAGGTTGATGGTCTTTGAGTTTTATGTTTGTATTTTTAAAAATTATCTTACATGTGTGTGTTATTGTTATTATAATGTGGTGTATAAATCTACAATTTGATGTAGTTTTTAAAAATACTATGCTTATATCATTATTATCATTTCAGAAAAAACTTTATTTCAAAAATTTACATGTTTTTTTTCACTTCATTTTTGCCTTTGTAATCCTTTGCTTTTTTATACTATAAATATCAATATATTCATACAAAATAGCAAATTGAATTATTTGAAGTTAATAGTCAAATTACCCAATTGCTTTATTGCCTTTGTCTTTGTGTTGAAAATTCTTCCTTTATACGATTCAAAATCCTTTCCTATAATTGTTTCTTTTTTATCCTATACTAAAGTAAACTCTCAATGTATGAGATTACAGGCAAGACAAACAAAATTCACTTGTATTAGAGACATCCAATCGATGGCAATCCATTTTCCAAATTTTTTGCTTATGTACTTTTCCAAACCAAACTATCAGCAGATGTTTTACGACGTAGAGCTGGTTCCACAGATAAATGTAACGGGCTCTGCAATAAACACACATATCGGCTATTAAACCAAGCTGTAAATGAGTGGCATGGAACCGAAATACAAATTATCAGGTTTTCATGCTGGCTTGACCCCCCATTGTACAAGAACAAGTTCATTTCAGTTGGCTCTCGACTGTTGTTTGTTTTGGTTAGAAAAAATGAGGCTCAAATATTCCTTGAAGCTGTTCATGCGAAAGAGTGAAACTTCAAGCTACATAAATAAATCTGTAGTAGTGCTACGTGACTCCTTCATATTATTATTTGCACTAGTGGTTCAGAATCCAAATGCTTCAAAAAATCTTGAATGGTAAAAATAGTATCAGAGGTCAAATTTGTGTAGCAGTCTTCGTAAACCGACTTTTATTATGTTATAATCAAAGATAACTTACCTGGTCGCTTAGACTTGTACGTAGTAAAGGTTTTGGTTCTAAATAATTATTAGAATCGGATTTCCCCTCAAATAGATCTTCTATTTCAACAGCCAACCTAAAATTGAGAAAATATGATTCTTACATAATTAATAAATTCATTGTGCAAATGCATGAACAAAATATATTATTACGGGGGTATAGCAATGGTCTGAAAACATTTATTATTCAGTGGCTGCTCCTGTTAAGACAGTTGATGAACGTAAATGGCAAATTTTTATCAACAGTTCACAAATAAGTCAATGGATAACAGGCTATTTAACGTTCACAAATTACTTTATAAACCTGTTCACGAATGAATTGTTAATAAGGTGTTCATGAACAATTCATAAAAGCAGGCTATTTAATATTCGTAAAGCTTATAAACTCAATACATTTTTAGCAGGGGAGATATTAATGACAAAGTTGTCACGTCTAAGAGTTTTAACGTGGTTATACTTCTTGATATTGTCTGATTTCCATTGCAGATAAATACCCCCTGCAAAAGCAGTTAATGGAGGTAATATGGCCCCATCTTCATGAACAGTTCATGAAAGGCATATGAACACCAGGTCTGCAGTAGGCTTATGAATACAGGCATCAGAGGGTCATCCAATAGGTGGATTTCAGCCTTTTCTATCAGCCCCAAAACCAGAAAAAAGTATAATTATATGAAAAATACATAATTTTTTATAGGTCAATCATTTTTGAGGTTAATGAACTAACTATTCGTAAGTTTGATTTTTTCTTCTTCAGGGGTTATATAGTGGCTCTATTGGTTATATATTGGTAAAATAAAAAAAAATAAAAATATACCTTCATATCGGTATTTTCAGTTACTTACTTCGTGTGAGTGTCAAAACTTTCTTCGACAATTGACAATGATGTCAATGACCTATTCAAGAATAAAAAATTGAATTCTCAAGATTTTTCAATTATAAATTTATTATGATCAAGAGATAAATAGTAACTTAAAGTTGTCCACATTTTTGTAGGTATAGCACTCAGCGATTGCAATCATAGATTTAATACTTAATAAAAAGAATTAAAAAGGAGGCATACAAATTGTTGCTACGCTGAATTCCAGGCTACAGTCAAACCTGTCATAATGGTCACCTCTATACAGCGGCCACCTGTCTATAGTGGTCACTTTTGCAATGTCTAAATAGTATTTTCTTTTGAATCAATCCTGTATATAAAGGTCACCTGTCTATAGTGGTCACTCTTGCAATGTCTAAATAGTATTTTCTTTTGAATCAATCCTGTATATAAAGGTCACCTGTCTATAGTGATCATTCTTGCAAGGTCTAAAATAGTATTTTCTATTGAATCAACCCTGTATATAAAGTTCACCTGTCTATAATGGTCTATTTATCCACCTCTCGTGGTTGGCTGTTATATACAGGTTTCACTGTATACCGAAATCACCAGGCAAGTATGTACATGGTTGTATATAAAGGTCATTGTAGGAGGGATTTATAATGACAACACAAATATATGCCTGATAAAAATTCATAATAATAAAATAATAGATAAATAAGAGAAATAGTCCACAATTGAGAGGCTTAGGGACAGTACTAAATTAATAAAACAATAGCTTCAATATTTAATAAAAAGAGTGAAAAAAGAAATCACAAATTCTCGTTACAGTATCTTGATCAATGGTATTATAAATTGTACTGTACCTTGCCTCCCAATTATCCATAATCAACGAAGCGTATTCAAGTGATTTTTCATGTGGGATATCATCAAGATTATCCGATAATGGTCTCTGTGTTCGAGTCTAAACATAACACAAATCATTGTTAACAGCACTACCAGATACAGATGTAGTATTTGTAAATTAAAATTATTGCCCCTTACAAATTTGAGGCTCTCATTTTACTGAGCCCAGGGGACTTAGTTGAATGTATCTTCAAACTATTGAGCTTAACCTTCACAGTTTAGTAGTTGTGAACAATTCATCTTCTCAATTAGTATCTTTTCATAATGTTTTGTATCGTAAATTGTCTTATTTACAAGTTTCTTTGTCAGCTATGTCTGACCGTGATTGGTGACATTCTTTGTGTAGCAAATATGTTAGGCGTAAGAGGGATGGCACATTCCTCTAATGCGACTGTCTGTACTACTACTATCAACATTAAATGGCCCAATTTTCATGAACTGTTAATAGATCGTCACAACTGAGTTTAGTAATTGGGCCATTTAATGTCTATGAACTGTTTTCACAGGGTTTATAATACAGGCAGCACTTTCTAGATAGGATAAAAAGAACATTCGTCGAGTTAGATCAAGATAATAATTGAATTTTAGTTGGTCAGAGTCATGTTTAACGTCATCCTCATTATCCTATTTACAGATATACATGGTACACCCCTAAGTAATAACATGGAAGTTCAGAACAGTAACTGGCAATAATATAGATGACACATCCTGATATCATTATCATCTTGCTGTGGTATTCTTATGTAACATCTGATATTTCTGAGATTTAACTTACTCTATTTTTACTCAAGTGTGATATGATGTCCCAGATTGTGTTTTGCCTTGAAATTTGATACTAAAATTAATTAAAAGGAAAAATTATGTACAGTTGTCAAATAACAACAATAGTTTATCCATATTAGTGGGCCTTGGTGTAGTGGCTATGGCATTGGACAACGGACTGCAGGGTCTCGGGTTCAATCCCTGTCCGGAGCACTATTGGTTGGCGTCAGGAAGGGCATCCGGCTATTAAACGTACACAAGCTTCAAAATATTAACAAATTAACCAACCACCCCAGTGAAAAAAAGCTACAAGCTTACCCTGTTTGTGGAAAAATGATAAATTCCAAAAATATATATATATTTATATAATAAGTATAGGTTTATCTAATAGCAGACAAAATAGTGCTCAATGTCAACATTTGGCAGAGCGGTAAATAATAATAATGGTGATAGATCAAAGAAAACACATTCTTTACTTGGAGTTACAGTAAAGAATGTGTTTTCTTTGATCTATCACCATTATTATTATATATATATTAGCTTTTATCATTAGCCATTAGCTAACCGGTGTTCATGATTAGCCTGATAGCAGTAATGATGTTGGTTGGTGAATATGGGTACGAATCAAATTAATCCGATCGGATCAGATTCACACACAATTAATGTTAGACAATTTTCTCACAGAAAGTGCATATATTGGCCTGATTCTACACAAGTAAAGTACATGAACTGTTCATAAATATTTCAAGAAAACAGGCAATTTAGCATTAATGAACTGTTCATAAAAAGTTTTAAAAATGTGTGCTTTTCCAGATTCATGAAATTACTTGTGAGCTGTACAGGGAGCTGTACATAAATAGTTCATGAAGTCCACTGCTTGTACATAAAGTCATTTTAGGTAATGAACCACTCAAAAGCAAATTTCTTAGCAAATATAATCGTTAAAGAGTAGTTTGCAACTTACTTTGCGGATTGTCTCTTGTCCTTGATGAATTCTAGATATCATCTCTGTACATTTTGGTATGAGTCTATCGATTTCATATTTACAAGACTTGACTCTCCTACAAGAAATGAACAGTTATTTGTATTAATAAAATGATTTGAATGTGACTCAATACTGATTAGTTAATTATTGATAAGTAACAGTAAATGGTTTTATCATCTAACTGTACTTACAAAACACAAATCAGCAAGTAGGGCCTTGGATGTCGGCCCGCAGGGTCTTGAGTTAAATAGGGAGGTTTAGATTTAGAACACATACAGCTACGAGTACAGCTTTCTCGTTGAGCATCACTTCTGCGTATTTGGGAAGGCCCCTTTGGTCTGAAACCTATACTGACATCCTTGGTTTGGAACACTTTTGCTTTGTTTTGCTTTTTTTGGTTTTACTTTCGCTTTTTGAATAAAATTATGTTGCTGCTATAAAATTTCTACATAGTTAGCCAACAACATTCTATAAAATAATGGTAGTGGAGAGAACAATAAGTACGCTCAATTCGGCGCTATAGACGGACTATACGAAGAAAAGATCTGTCTGCATGCAGGCTATCCAAAGAAAGAAACAAATGTTCCGTTTTTCCTTTTGATTTACACATACAAAAGAGGTTCATTTAATCTCTTGACATGTAAGCTGAGCTTCAGAGATAAAGAATATACTGACCCCAAGTGTTCATAGAATGCTTTTGATAAATGTTCTCGCATTGTTATGCATTGATAAACAACATCAACCATCGGTGTACTATCCCTTGGATAATCTCTTTTATCTAACATCAAAAAAGAAGGTTATTATTTTATGTGTGGTTAACCATTATTCACAGATTTTTTGAAACCTTTTGAGTGCCTCATAACAACCCAAGTGTTTACATAACCTTTATTGGACAAGAAAGTGTTTAATACTTGATTTATAAAATAGAAATATCTTAATAATTAATAAACGAAAAAATCAGACATTCATATTTGCTACTACAGTCAAACCTGTTATAACGGTCACCTCTATACAGCGGCCACCTGTCTATAGTGGTCACTCTTGCAATGTCTAAAATAGTATTTTCCATTGAATCAAACCTGTATATAAAGGCCACCTGTCTATAGTGGTCAATTTATCTACCTCTTGTAGCTGGCCGTTATATACAGGTTTCACTGTATTAGTTTCATGCCAAGGCGATCATCACGCAATTTAATCTGCCTAAATTAAATTAAATCTGCCAGATTAAATTGCCTGATGATTGCCTTGGCGTGAAACTAATAGTAGCAAGTATGAATGTCTGATTTTTTCGTTTATTAATTATTAAACAGCTCTGCATTCATGGCATTGAGCACTATTGAAACAGCAAAGACAACATAAGTATCTTGATATTACTAGAAATATCTTATACGTTTTAAAGAGATCTTTCCTTCTGCATGTATGATCACGCGTATCATTCAATATTGTTGTAAATTATCACGCGTCTACGATATTTTATGATATATATGTAATTATCACGCGTCTACGATATTTTATGATATATATGTAATTTCATTTGATTGTGCATTATGTCCACGCTCAAGATGATTATAAATTATCATCTGTATCCTACAATATGGGAAAAGCTTAAATTGTTGAACCATGATTTGAAGCCATGTTCTTGTTTTTTTTACCCATGATCTGATAATTGCATTGTCTGACGTATGTGATTATAGCAAATGCCAGCTTCATCGAGCTAGCCGAACCCCCTACAGAAAGAACAGGCAGAGCCTCCTAATAGAAGGCTCTGTCTATAGATCCCCCAAGTCTCCTACATATGAAAGGTCCCATAATTCAGCACTTGACATTTTGTAAAATTATGCCAAATTAGTTTCCAGATTATCACAACCTTTTCATTACATTTTGGAAGCTCAAATTTTACTTAGCTTTTTTCACAACCCCACTTGTGATAAAATTCCACTCGTTCTGTTTTACAAAATATAAATATTAAAATGATCCTTCCCAATGTAAATTTAAATTAAAACACAAATATAAAAAGGGGTCTTTTGTCGTGTAAAGCTTATTAACATTTTATCGTTTATAATGAGGTAGTAATAATAATAATAATATAATAATATTAATAGGTGGATTGTTCCACACCAGTTCTTGGTATAGTGCTCAATGAAATTAATCAAAGCATTTATATAATTTATATAAATTAATCAGAGCATTATATAAATGAGAGTCAAAAATGAAACATTCTAGATTTCCGCCTTTTCCAGAATGTTTCATTTTTGACTCTCATTTTATATAAAGAGGTAGTAAAAATGAAGTAAAATATAACATGTCTAAAAGCCTGATGATAAATTGATTAGAATAAGCAGAACAAAACATTACCTTGTTCAAGATGAATAAGTGTTTCATATAATCCTTCCGCTTTTTTAGTCCTAAGAAGCCAAAATATCAAAATTAAAAAATGTTTTAAATAGATAGAGTTGCTTAATGTGGAAATTCATAACTTAGTAACCAATAACGAAATATAAACCAGAGTACACAGTTCATGAACCTTAAAAACCCTAGCGCTATGAACATTTAATGCTCATGAACTGTTTATGAATTGATCTTGAATAGATTATTACCTTGTAGGGCTAAACAAAGAATGCAGGAAGAATTTTCCAAGAAGACTTTCGTCGCAAAATTCAGATTAATGTTCATGAATTTTTACGGATAATTATTTCTCTGTAGTTCAAGAACTACAGCAGGTTAATGTTTCAAGTTTGTATGCATAAAAGCATTTCTTGTTCACAAACCGTTAAACCGTTGAGAAAGTTCACAAGGTTGACCACAAAATGGTTTTGCATGAGACTTTGTGAGAATGACCTGATGTATTTGATGAAGACTAACATTAACAATATGACATTCATAAAGTTACGTAAATCAATTCTACAAAGTTTTACATGTTCAATTGATATTTTTTATATAGTTAAATTGATTTATTCTTGCAGATTAAACTTGTGATAAATGATAGGGATGAAAAGCAACACATCTGAGCACAATGATTTGCAATAATTTCTTTTCTTTGAGTCTACAGATATCAAAACTTTTTAGAAATGTGAACATTTCCACTTTATTTTAAAATGTGGATTATATTTACCTAAAAATAACACAAAGAAGAAACTATGCTGAAACGTTGTGAAATTCTGGATTTTGAATGTTGCCAATAATTATATATTTTGATCAGTTTTTAAATCGTATCATGTAGGGTCCTTTTGAACAGGACTACGTAGAGGTTTTTTTAAAGTATTCTCAATAAATACTAATGAGGATGAGGATGATGATGATGATGATGATGATGATGATGATGATGATCATCATCATCATGCAATACACTATTAGTATAGTCTACAGACAGTAAACTCACAGGTCATCCAAATCAAAATTATGACTTGAAACTAGCGGACTCTTTTGTAATGACATCAATGAAACTTGAACAGCAGACACACATTCTTCTAACAAAGCAACTTCCTGTGAAAAAAAACAAGAAATAATAAATCTATATTAATAATATATCAGAAAACCCCCAAGAAATACGTTCACAAGCAGCTTGCGGTAAGTTCACAAACAATTATGTAATTCCACGTTCATTAATTTTTACAACTTTTTCTTAACTGTCCATGAACTATTCATGAGTTGAGTTTTTATGAATGATGCATTAAATGTCTGATAGTTCATGACCTGTTTATGAAGTACCGTGGAGATTGACCATTACATTATAAGATAACAACAAATTAAGAATAAAATATCAAGTGTGCATGTAGTGGCTATGGATTTGGACCTCGGCACGCAAGGTCTTGGGTTCAATCCCAGGTAGGAGCGCTATTGGTGGTGTCAGGAAATGCATACAGCCATAAAACGCACACAAGAACCAAAAACTACTAATCGATTATCCTGAGTCACCATGGTGAAAAAGCTCTTACAAAACACCAACACAAATCTACAAAAAGATTAGACTTACATCATGATCAAATTGATTGATATCTTTAACCATTGAATTCCAACTAGTAATTGTTATCTCATCACCTGAGAAATATATAAAAATTAAAACCGAATGTTCCTAAATGTGGATGCGATAAGACAATAGATTTTTATAGACTTCCAATACTCTTGATAGTCTGTAAAGAAAATCTATCGACAATTGGGATTCATAAATTTGGCGGGCCATTGCATCCAAGCTGTGTTGTTGCACATGAAAACTTGCACAGATTTTTGATGTAAACAAAGTTTCTCAGAAACACAGCAAAAAAGCTTATCATATATCAATAATTAAGACAAACAAAAAGAACACTCAAAAACGAAAACCTTTCACATCTGAAACCATATTACGAGGATAGTAACACCATGCGTTGGACCGAATGTTCAGAATGTTATAGAGTACATTAAGTAATTTCAGCATTTATAAGGAAGTCAATCATAATGAAATCGTAACATGGAAATTAAAATAAAAAAAATCATGTAAGTTTACCTGGAATTCCTGAAACCAAACTTCTTGCCAATTGCCGGCTATCAAAATCATTACTACAAACAAAACAGTTACAAATAGTTTATAGCTTAACAGTGCTAAACACAGTCCATGAGTTTATAAATGTTCATGAACTATTAGTTTATAAATTTCATTAAAGGGTTACCAAACGCTTAAGATGGCTCAATTCAATGAAAAATCAATTTGCTCCTGGGTATTAGGCACAACAAAATCCCACATGCTTACTTGCTTACCTGTGACGGAACATGTCTTCCATTCCTTGTAGCTGATGTTCTTCAACATTCAAACTATCTTTTAAATGCATTAATTCAGCCGAAGACCGTACTAAACATATCCTAAATATTAAATTAAAACGAACATTGCTGTAAACTCAATAATAAATTTGCTTCAAATTTGCAAACAAATCCTCCCTTTCAGAGTCTGACAAAAAGTTTGACCCTCTGGAATCCAAGAGACATTTCAACATTTTCTTTTAAATATTTTGTTGATGTTAGATCAATAAATCATAAAACTATCAATGTTCTTCTGAAGTTGCTCTAGTCTTCCGGAATCTAGGATTTCAGGATTCTTACTATTGTCGGACAATGTTCCCTTTTGAAATGAGTTCACAAAAAAGTCCATAGGTAGTTTGCAAAAGTATATTTTCAGGGTTCAGCTCAAAATGCAGATCATTTTTTTTATCATTATTTGAGGTCCAACAAAAGAGATCATAAGTCTCTAAAGTAAAAAAAAACTAAATGAGAATGTGGACTTTTTTTCAAGTAATTACACCTCTTTATGGCAAAGTAGTAAAGAGATGCCAATTGCATAAACACTTGAGACTAACTAAAACTAAAAACTTTCGCATTTAGAGACTTCATCTCTGTACTTGGACCACAAATTGTAAATAAATCTATCTCTACATCTGATTTGAAACTTGAGATGATCATTCCAAAATCGAATTGTTATTTGTTTGTCCGTTATTTTTTTTTTTGTAGAGACAAATAAGTAAAATGTTTAATGTTTTTTCAGTGTAAACTAAACTTATGGAAATAGACGTGTTCCTTGTATATTAAAAAAGAGACACAAAAATAATCCAAAAGGGTCAATTTGATTGAATCTCTTTTTGGGGGAGGGAAGTAAAATCGCAAGAACATCAAAACCTTATGAATTATTAATCTACACTTACATTAATGCTCTTTGACCTTGTAGTAATCGATGATAGTCTCTTGCATGACATCGACAGAAATTTAATGCTTGCGCCCATGCTTTTTTGATATCTTCAAAATGACAATATTTATTTGGATCACTGACTGTAAAAAAAAAACATTTAAGAAAATAATCAGCTTGGTGACAGTCATGATAAACATAATTATTTAAAAATCACTTTGTGGACTTAGCAGCTCAGTGGATTAAGAGAGCATGCAATAAATGTGGGAGACTGGGTTTGATTCCTCGTTGATACGCATCATGTAGTTCTGTATGTAAGTTTGATGTAATAAAGCCATCAGAGAGTTCAGGAGTTCATGAACAGTTCATGAACAGTCCATGAACGTTAAATGGCTCCAATTTTCCTGAACTGTTCATGAACTGTTCATGAACTGTTCCTGTCATGAACCCTCACAGACAGTTCATGAGCAGTTCGTGAAAATTTGGGGCCATTTAACGTTCATGAATTGTTCATGAACTGTTCATGAACTCCTGAACTGTTTTCGCAGGGGAACTCTTGTAAACTGATGGCTCTGGTAATTTCAGGTTGATGTTTATAAATATCACTTCTGTTCAGTCCTTTGTGTCTTATAGCTCATGTATTTGTAGCTGTATTACGTATGTAATTTAAGAAATAAAAGGAAATAGCATATGCACGCACACTTCCTTGTATGATATCAACAGTTATCATGCCTCACCTATTTCTTGTAGTGTTCTCAAAGGCATAAATCTTGGATGATTTTTCTCAGCAGATGCAGGATTTGTATCGAAACAATATAGCATCCATTCAACATCACTCTGTAGATAAATTTATCAAATACCCTAATTACATCGGAATTTGTAAGTAGAAGTCTCTCTAGGTAGAAGTACCGGGCAGCACAGATTGATTTCTCACTGGTAGGCAACAAATGTTAGCAATCGCATCAAGTAAATATTCCAACAACTTCCTATTAAAATTAAAACTAATGCATGCACCAAACTTTAATCCCATTTCAATACGAGTGGTTCTTTTTTATGACAGTAAATATTCATTACAAATCTCCCCATCTCACATGGCAGATTGGTATATATAACGGTGTTGAACGCCAGGGTATAGCGAGGTGATGATTAATAAAATCAGGCCGATGTAAAAACGACTAGCAGAAAAGGCTACCATCGCAAAATATGTTTGTGAACGTAAATATAGCAAACTTTTCATGTTGATGATTTTCAATTAATTGTTGATGAAAAATGTTTGTAAACTTATTGTGAAGCGTGCCATTGCAAGTTCACACATGTTTTTAATAATTATTCACAGAATATTCATGAACTGTACAAAAAATGTCTGCATGTATATGAATTTACTCAAAGATTCATGAACTGCTCAAGAAGTTACGCAACAATAGACTGTGTTCAATAAAAAATATGGATATTTTATTTGGATATGCAGTCTATGTACTCTCACGTATGCTTGTATGACATCACTATCCTTTATCCAGAGCCCATAAGCAGGATGCTGGAAGGCTAAAGCAAATTCAGAAGAAAATGGATATTTTTCTGAATTATAGACCAAAACTCAACAAAATATTCAGAAGAAAATGTTGAAATTTTTGTAGGATTCCAGAAGGTTCAACCTATTGTCAGACTGTCACACATTACCCAAAATCCAACAGTTGACTAAAATAATAATAAAATAATAAAGTGTTGTTCTTACCACTTGATTGCAACAGTCAATCGCTGGTTTATCAGAATTGACTTTTTCACCAGTTGGTAAAATTAATTCTTGATATTCAACTAGAATACCACTATCATTTTGAAGGGCAGTTTGAATATCACCAATCCTAAATTGAACAACCATCAACAAAATTAATCATACATCAATTTACATGTTGATAATGTTCAATTCAAACAGCTAAGCTAGAAGGTGACAACATTGACCCGTTGGAAATCTACTTTCACCCAACAAAACCTTTCAACATCACTAAATATTTCAAAATATTATTATATTGCATCTATGAACTGTTTGTGAACATGTTAAGCCCTGGCCAAATGACTTTTTATTTCGTGTCAACATCGTTAGGATTTGTGAAATATGAGCATTCTACTGATTGGTCGACAATGACCCAGTTCAACTCAGGATTGGCAGGCTCGATTGACTAGTCATCAACCTAACAAATATCATTGATTTTGACAAAAATAAAATAAATCCTACCAATGTTGGCGAAATAAAAAGTCATTTGGTATAAAGTAAAATGTATATTAACAAATTAATCCATTAATAACAACTTGTGCTTTCTAGAGAAATTGGCTGTTTGTTTTGTCGATATAACTAGTTATATCAAACAATAAGGGATTGGTGGATCCCTTAAATCTCACAGGGGGAGAGCCCCTGTCAAAAGAGACAAGTGGTAAGGTACCACCCCTACGGAAAGCCTCAGTCAATGCAAATGTGTATGTGTGTCGGCCGTAGATGGCAATTAAATGCAGTGTATGTTTTTTGTAAATTGAAGTTTTATATATAAGTAGATCAGTAAAAATGAAAACAGCTGGAGCTTCGCTTCATCCATAAGAGGAACATAGTGTGTTTAGTGGCAAGTGCTCAGTGGTCATTAATCAGAGTAGTCATAAAATAAGAGAAATCGTAATTATGTTATTATTGTGGTAAAGTATTTCGAGATAATTATATTTGTTAGTGTCTTTATTTCTTATTTTGTTTTTATTATTTATCCATTGTGTTATATGGTTTTGTCGTTGGTGTGAATCAAGATGTCATGTAAATTCTCGTTTCAGCGGAAGGTGATGACCGGCTGGATTCTGTGTAGTTGCATGTGTGATTCAAAGCAAGGAATCAGGTTATCATTCAGTAGCGTAGTGAATAAATCAGTAACGCCGTCATGAAATGTGGTGATGAATGGAATAATCTCTGTGTTCCTCCTAGTTTGAAGGGGACCATCCGGATCCGCAAGGTGTTTTTGAAAAAGATCTTGGATAATCTGGAAGGTCCGTTTTGGTGGATAAGATTTCGAGCAAAATATCAGATAGAAGATGTATAGACGTAACATAAGGATATCAGTATTTCTGATATTTCTGATGTATCTCGTTGTACATGACTTGACAATCGCCCATTTCGTTTGGGCGGGGTGATAGGATGTGAAGTGCAATAAATTACGAGTATCTGTTGGTTTTATGTATATATCAGTTTCGAGTCTGTTTTTGTTTTTATAGACATTGATATCAAGGAAGGCGACATGTGTTTGAGATATGATTGAGGTAAATTTGATTTGTTTATGCATTGAGTTTGCCTTTGAAATGAATTCATTTAGACGGAGCTCAGAGTGCGGCCAAATAAGGAATACATCATCTAGGTAACGCAGAAATTTTATAGGCTTCCATTTGGATTGTTGGAAGAGTATTGTCTCCAGTTCAGCCATGTATATGTCAGCGTAGCTAGGGGCAAATTTAGTCCCCATAGCAGTTCCAGATTGTTGTAGGTACAGTCAAACCTGTTATAATGGTCACCTCTATACAGCGGCCACCTGTCTATAGTGGTCACTTTCGCAATGTCTAAAATAGTATTTTCTATTGAATTGAACCTGTATATAAAGGCCACCTGTCTATAGTGGTCAATTTATCTACCTCTCGTAGCTGGCCGTTATATACAGGTTTCACTGTAGTACTGTTTGTTGAAAGTGAAATCATTTGTACTTGGGATTATTTTGATCATGTTAAGAAGGGCCGTAAGTGGTGGTCCCGTGTAGTTTTGTTCATGTTTTGTAACGAATGCCCTGACGGCCTCTATTCCATGTGAGTGTTCGATGTTAGTATAAAGTGCGGATACATCAAGAGTAACCAAAATGGCAGAGTCTGGGAAACTGACATTTCGGATTAGTTCTCTGAAATGATCCGTGTTCTTGACATGTGATTTAATAAGATGGCGAAGTGGTTGTAGTGCCATTTCAACAAAGGCTGATAAATTTTCAGTAAAAGAATTGCAACCAGAGACGATGGGGCGACCCGGGGCGCCAGGTTTGTGTATTTTTGGTAAGATGTAAAATATTGGTATTCTAGGTTGATCTGGTGGGTTTAATGACTCCTGTGTGGTTGTGTCAATAAGATTTTGTTTATGAAGTCGTTTTAGAAAAATTTTTATTGAGTTCTTAAAACGTTCAGTTGGGTCCGCAGAGCCGAGAGGGTGATAGGTTGTGGTATCATGTAGATGTGCAAGATGAGCGATAGGTGTAATTAATTGCCTGTTTTTGTTTATGATAGACTAGTGGGACAATTGTAGGTCGAGGAGGACGGCTCCATGTAGCATATAAGTACCGTATGCGATTTTTAAAAAGTGTTATGTCATCCAAAACTGATTGGCGATAGTGAATTTGCTCTTGTGGGTATGGTATAAATTTTGTTCCTCTTGAGAGTAAGTTGAGTTGAGACTTCGAGAAAATTGTTTCAGTGAGATTGATAAGGTTAGGTTTTAGAATAGAGGCAGACGTGAGATATTCAGACAGTTTGTAGGTTTGAGTTGGTGATGTTATGATAAAGAGTTCAAATAGGTTATTATAAATACAATTCAATTCATTATGTTGAGGTGATGTTAATATTTGATTATTAAATACAAGGTTTTGGTTATAGTTAAGGTAGTAAGAAAAACGAGTAAAATCAATTGTGGATAGTCAATCATCTCTATTTATGTTGTTGTTATTGTTGTTGCGTCTTTGAGAATTCTCTGATCTGTGGTATGGGCTGTTATTGTTATTCCGACTTTGGATGAAGCTACGACGGCTGGTACTATAATTACGGTTGTTGTTGCCATTGTTGTTGTTGTTGCGTGGACCTCTGTTGTCATTGTTGTTGTTGCGTGGACCTCTGTAGTCATTATTGTTGCGATTATTGTTGTTATTATTGTTGCGATTATTGTTGTTATGATTATTGCCATTATTGTTGTTGTGAATGTTGTGTACGCCTCTTCTGTTGTTGTTATTATTGTTGTTGTTGTTGTTATTATTATTATTGTTGTTGTTGTTATTTTCTGGTTGTCTCAGAAATGGAATGATTAACTGTGAGACAGGTCGAGGTTGTAATGCCCTGTTCACTTCACTGTGAAGTAGCTTTGTTGCTTGTGACAGCAAGGTGTGCAATGCTCGATTGTAGTTGATGATGAAAATCTGCATGCATAGATTAATATTTTGTTCAGTTATGTAATTTCTGGTTTGGTGCGTGAATAGTTCCAGTAAAGAGGCCACATGCTCCTCTATGCCATCACAAATTATTTCCGTGATCTGGCTCCCAGCATCGGTCAGGCAGGCATCGATTACTTCTTGGCAGCGTTGTTGAATATCACTGTCCAGGCCTTGTGGTGGTTTAAGAGCAGTTGTAGTTTGTTGTTTTTCTGTGTTGTTAGTAGATGCATTATATATCGGTGAGAAATTTAGTTGGAGTGTGTAGTCGATTATTTTTGTTAGTGTATGTTTGATTGCCTTGAAGTCCTCCTGGTCCATTCTTGGAACTCTCAGCTCTGTGGTTTTGAAAGAGAATACCCCTGGTAAATCTACCAAAGATATCACATTCAGAAAGACGATGATCAGGTGAAACATAATTTGTAGAACCGGCTGAGGAATATAGATGGTTTGAATTGCGTAAGGTTTAGTTAGCTGTAGACGCTGGCGGATGGTTTGTGATGGTCCCGCTACTGCTGCTGGTTGTTGTTGCTGTTGTGGTGGTGGTGGTGGCTGGATTTCTTGTTGTTGTTGTAATTGTTGTTGTAATTGTTGTTGTTGTTGTGGCGGCTGTTGTTGTTGTAGTTGGCCTGAGGTGCTGCTAGATGCGTTATCACCTTTACCATCCTGACCTTTGAAGACATTTTGTGTTTCAGGAATTACTCCATCCATCGGTCCAAAAAGATCAAATTGGCTGTTCTGTGTTAGAGTGTAGCAGTGACCACTAAAGCAGGGTTGACTGTACTAAAGTGCTTGTAAGAAAAAGTAGTTGACTTGCCTCTAAGTTACGAGGGCGTAGATATTGTTGAACAAAATAAATCCTTTTTACAGCTTGGATGGAATAAGAGTCAAAGAAGACGGTGATGACATGACGCTACTCTCAATTGTTTAGTATAAGGTGGCATGACCAGGCAGTAAATTTCAACTCTTGAAGATTCATTTCAAATGGTTGAAATAAATCGCCTGATGATCATTTCGATAATGATCATGATGGTTTCGGTGTGAAATTCATGTGAAAATGTGTCTTATCTTTGACGCTCATTCTTTGAAATGATCTGAATATTTTCATTGAGCATTGTACCAAGAACTAGTGTGGAACAAACATTTTATTATATATATATATTTACATACTTGATTTAAACTTACAATTGATTTTCTTCAAGATTATAGGAAAATACATCACTTGTATCCATACAGAAGATATGAATGACCTGTAAGAAAAACCAAATCCAATTTCATTTAATTAAATAACTTTCTGATCAGGATGAGCAGATATACCTCTGTGAAAACAGTTCATGAAAAGATCATGAAAAACAGGCAACTTAACGTTCATGAACAGTTGTTGTTCATAAAGCCAGTGAATTTTTTGCAGCAGGGGTGTGAATTCTTAAGAAAATGCATTTGAAGCTGTCTCTCAAAAGTTGATTTCCATTAAGCTGAGTTTTCAGCATTTTATACATAAGTAATTTTGACGCAAGCCCACTTAGCCCAGCGTGACGTTTGAATTGACGTAATAAAACTTCTTATTGGTAGATATAACAATTATGTTTTCATATTTTACATTACTTCACCGACATTAATGCACATGATAAAAGACGTTTTTAATTATTTTATATACATCTATAATCTATGAAATCATACCTTCATAGCAAGAATTTTCTCTACGATTTGATATAATTCCCTCACTCCATTCATCATAATGCCGCCTCTTTCCTGTGGATCCCATCTCAAAGCGATACGTAGCCATTCTTCAAATGTTATTTGCAAAGGACTAAACAACAATAAATTGAGTTATGTGCATATAGCATAACAAACGTTGCAGCTTTTAATATTGAACCCAGAGTTTGTGAATGTTAATAAATCATGAAAATAAATTTGATAAACATTCTTTTCCATATTCATTCCTTTATGTGACATTGTCTGTTTCACTACTATGCATGCGAATAAAAGGTTCAGTCAAAAGGGAAGAAAGCCCTCGAATAACCATTGAAACAATAGCTAAATTAATGTTAATGTTTTCTTTGTTTGGAGCTGACAGAAAAGAAGGAAATCCACTCGAGGAGCTTACTCATGCATGCATTGTGAATCTTGAAAGTATTAAATTCCGATTAAGAGTGGTAAAACTTTTCATAATTCAGCAAGCGTTGTTTTCCCAGTTTTATAAGCATATAGAAAGTGTGAACACAGCTTGAAGCTGACTAGAAAGCTTCCATATGTGGTCAAACCCTGGTCTATTCTTACTTAAAAGCAAACAAATCTGGCAAGGATATAATCTCAAAATAATAAAAATATGTGAGTTTATAGTACAGTGAAACATGGATATAACAGTCAGCTACAAGAGATAGATAAATTCACCATTATAGACAGGTGGACTTTATATACAGGACTAATCCAATAGAAAATACAAATTTACACATACAAAGAGTGACCACTATAGTCAGGTGGCCGCATTATAGAGGTGATCGTTATAACAGGTTTGACGGTACAAGAATTAATTAATCTAAATTTATCATGATATTTCTTAAAGAAAGACTGGAACGTCATAAAAAGTATAACCAAAAAAGCAACGGTTTGTAAGGAACAGGTGTGTGGCTTGTAACAGTCTGTACTTGAGATATGGATTATGTGGCCTCACTTGAAATGTAATGTAATAAAATTGAAATGTAATAGCTACCTTGAGAGTTGATTTGGAGATGGTAAATTACTTGAAAACATTGTTGCATCTACATTAAAACAAATATTGGCCAAGTTTAAACTATCAACTGTGAATAATAGTATACAGTGATGCTGTAATGAATAGATGATAGTAAAATGCTTACACAACTATGAATGGAGTAAAAATTTATCAACAAAATAAATATTTAATCTGATGAGGATATCCAATATAAATGTTTGATAGTTTTAAGACAAAAATAGTTTAAAAAGAAACAGGGAACAGTCAAAATTACCCCTGTGAAAACAGTTCATGAACAGTAAATGGCCTAATTTTCATGAACTGTTCATGAAATTATTGAAAGTTCATGAAAAAATTTCATGAAAATTGAGCCAATTAATGTTCATGAAAGTTTGTGAAGTTCATTAACTGTTTATGAACTCAACTAATTTTTTTGCCAGAGTAGGTCACTTTGAATGATGTAAAGTAGTAGAGAATGAAAAATACTTATGTTTAATTATGACATACGGTAATTAAAATAATTAATCAACTAAAATTATATTTATACCGTACCGTAACTCATCACTTGTCCGCAAATATCATCTCTTCCTTTTGTTGACATTCGCTCATGCCTTGAAAAAATATAAAACAAGATATACCTCATGTAATCATAATTAATAACAAAGATGAGACTCACAAGTTTAAAGTATAAAATTGATGTTGGCTTAATGTTGGCTTAATGCTGGCTTAACGTTTGCTTGATGTTGGCGCAACCTTGGCTCATTGTTGGCTCAACATTTCCTGTGAAAAACAGTCTCTGAGTTCATGAATGTGAATTTGCCCACTTAATCATGAATTTTGATATTTATTTTGTTATACTGTACATGAGCCGACTTGGGGATGCAAATCGAATATCGATTAATCGATTAATAATCGAATAGCAATGAAATATCGATTATTCGAATAGTAAATGAAGTATTCGCTTATTCGAATTAATATTGAATCTGCTTGTTTCCAAATATGAAGCAACCTTTCTTTGATAAAGTTTTCTTCAAAATCAAATGCTCTTTTTACCAACATAAAATACGAAACAAACACGCAACAAATCTTTCACAACAACTTCTTTTGCGTGTTCGAATGGTCTACGGAACTCCCCCTAATTACCATAACAAAGAAAATCTCAAGTTACGCGCCATTAGTTCTATTTCAGACAACATTGCTATGACAATTAATTGATGGAACAGACGTGATGAAACATTGGATGTGAATAATCGTTAAAAACATGTGTGAACGTTTTGGCACGTTTCACAAAATGTTTACAAACATTGCTCATCAACAGTCAGTTATTATATGCTCGTTGAATCACATGAATTCTATAAACTAATGTCAATACGAATAAACTGAACAAACAAACTGTTGTATTTATGTTCAAAGTCTTTCAAAATCTATGTAAAGATAGTCAAGTTGAAAATGATGCTTTCAACGCATTTCTTACAGTCGTGGAAAAGGTTTCGTTTGTGTTTTCATCGTCTACTTGAAGTGAGTGGTAACAATAGAACAAAAGACTTCGATTAATAATCGATTTGAATCGAATACTAACTTGTCGAAAAATTCGATTACCGTTTTCACTGTCGATTTGCATCCCTATAGAGCCGTCCGTGGAAAATTCAAGGAATGGACAAAAGTGGGCAATTTTACAACATCAGAACTTTTCATCAATTCCTGACATACCATTCAAAGGGATTGCTGCTTATAACAAAAGGTCGAAATCCAACTATACATTCAAAAACCATTATGCCAAAACTCCAATAATCCGCCTTCAAAATAAAATAAACATATGTTTTGCTAAATAGATCATAAATTGTAGAATTTGCAATTTGGCTATTAATAAGCCAAGGTCGACTTCAGGGGACTGTAATTATGACTGCCGCTTGAGGCCAAGAAAGACAAGACAAGGAAGAAGAAGAGCCAAGATAAAACAACGTCAAGTAACTGTAACAATATATAATGACCTTATTCAACGGCCCCAAGACGAACAGTGGTTAGGGAGTGTAAAATGGCATGACATGAGGCACATAGACAATGGTTACAAATTGACCAATAAGAAACACAATGTTACAAAATGATACCAAATTTGGGAAATGCACGTGATTTGACATGAAGCATGGAAACGTAACAAAAACTAGTAAAAATGACAATGTGACAGTTAGTAATGATACAAAGAAACATGTGAACAATGGACGTTACTATAGTGACGTTACTATGACAACAAATGTGGTGAATTAGTTCTACATAAATAATTTAAGGGACAATGAGCTGGGTTCACCAAACCCCCTGCGAAAAACAGTCCATGAATTTGTGAACAGTTCATGAACTCTTGAACGATACGATTCATGACCTGTTCATGAATTGACATGAAAAGTTCATGAAAAGTGGGCTATTTAATATTCATGACCTGTTCATGAATTGACATGAAAAGTTCATGAAAAGTGGGCTATTTAATATTCATGACCTGTTCATGAATTGACATGAAAAGTTCATGAAAAGTGGGCTATTTAATATTCATGACCTGTTCATGAATTGACATGAAAAGTTCATGAAAAGTGGGCTATTTAATATTCATGACCTGTTCATGAATTGACATGAAAAGTTCATGAAAAGTGGGCTATTTAATATTCATGACCTGTTCATGAATTGAAATGAAAAGTTCATGAAAAGTGGGCTATTTAATATTCATGACCTGTTCATGAATTGACATGAAAAGTTCATGAAAAGTGAGCTATTTAACATTCATGACCTGTTCATGAATTGACATGAAAAGTTCATGAAAAGTGAGCTATTTAACATTCATGACCTGTTCATGAATTGACATGAAAAGTTCAGGAAAAATGGGCTATTTAATATTCATGACCTGTTCATGAATTGACATGAAAAGTTCATGAAAAGTGAGCTATTTAACATTCATGACCTGTTCATGAATTGACATGAAAAGTTCATGAAAAGTGAGCTATTTAACATTCATGACCTGTTCATGAATTGACATGAAAAGTTCATGAAAAGTGAGCTATTTAACATTCATGACCTGTTCATGAATTGACATGAAAAGTTCAGGAAAAATGGGCTATTTAATATTCATGACCTGTTCATGAATTGACATGAAAAGTTCATGAAAAGTGAGCTATTTAACATTCATGACCTGTTCATGAATTGACATGAAAAGTTCATGAAAAGTGGGCTATTTAATATTCATGACCTGTTCATGAATTGACATGAAAAGTTCAGGAAAAATGGGCTATTTAACATTTGTGAACAGTCCACAGAGGGAGTGGGGATCCTGGTACCCTAGATTTCGGACGGGTAGAAATGCAGAAGTATCCTAGGGGGTTCCTGAAGGCTAAACCTTTTGGAAGATAATGACAACTTTTAGCAGCATGATAGCATATACAAACAATCAATTATACATAAACAATGAATAAAAAATACAAGTTAAGACCAACTTATGAATGTGGAACAAGCAGGAATGGCTAAATTACCATAAAAGATGCATATTGCACATTACTGAATTGTTTGAAATTTCAAAATAATTAATATACGAATCCTACTTTAATAAAGGTTTCAAGTTAAATAGCTTACCGTTCTTGTGTATCCACTATTGAAATTGTATAATTCAGGAGCCTACACAGAAAAGGTATTCAAAACTACATTACCAATTATTCGAAGGAATAATGTGTTGAATAAATAAATATCTTGTTCTTGTATAGGATTGTATATTTGTATATCTGTACAAGGAGGATTAGCTCAGATGGCAGAGCAACCGAACTTCAGATCGGACCATATCTGATCGACTGCGGTTCAAACCCCCCGAAGGTCAACTCAGCCTGGACTTTATCTGAAACATCAAATGAGACAATGAATACCATCTGAGGATGGCGGATGGAATGGTCCAGAGGAAATTGCATTGTGAGTAGCTGTGGCGCATCGTTGTGCATTGCCAATCGAGACCTATCTGCCATGACATCTGTTGAAATTGATCTGCAGTGTCGCGGCTGAGATCAACAAAGAGCGTTTAAAATCATTGCTCTCAGCGAAAAAATCCATCCCTCTAGAAATAGAGGAATGGAACGGATGCCTTCGGTAGGGCGACACAGTCTACAATACTTTTACTTTGTAGGCCTATATTTGTCCTATAGTCCAGTAAAATACAAATGATTTAATGTAAATCAAAAATATCTTCTAATCAAAATCTAATCAAAATGTTGCTACAGAACATCTCTAAAACTATCCAACTTGTAATTACATGGTGTAGAAACTGCAACATTTAACAATATAACATACTATCGGATTACAAAACTATGCAATATAGTAGTAGTTGTAGTAGAATCAAGTTCATCAATAAATTATTTTAAAGATTGCATCATAGTTGCATTACATCAAGCTTTTATTAGAAACACTTTATATAATATGACTCAAAAAATATTTTACAACACAATTTTATTGTTATTATCTATACATGTAAATTACTAATCTTTGAAAATATCAATGAACCCTTCAGTTCAGCCTGTTAAATTGCACATGACACGAAAAAATGTTATCACAGATTCGAGTAGCTGAGGCTAAATGATGAAGAATGGTGACAATGATTTCTTATTTTAAACACGTATAAGCAGAGATATTTAATGTTGAATATACCCTATTTACGATCATTCACTGTTTTCCAAACTCTGAATAAAAGAAGACTTACTATAGGAAAAAGGTGAAGTCAGAATTATAAAAAATCGTATGTCCTTTCGCACGAAATCAAAAGTTTCTAACATCCAACTCAGCTATTCCCACACCTGTAGGACAACTTTTCTGCTTTAAATAAATATAATTTATTAAGAAATACATGAATTATAAGGATTTTTAGTTGTTTGATTTACTTTCTTCTGTCAAAAATGTGTCAGTCATCCTCCGCCGCCTGCGGTTTGGACTGTGCACCCGATGTTTTACGTACATATCACATCCATTTGTGATATGTGTTTGTCAGTTGTTTGAGCCTTTTTCTACAAAAAAAAAACGTTATTTCAACTACCAAACGTCCTTGTATCTCATGTGTTTCTCGATTAAATAAATTTGTTTTAAGCAGAAAAGGTGCCCCAAAGGTGTAGGCATAGCTGACTCGGACGTTAGAAACTTTTAACTTTGCGCTAATGGAGATACAATTTTTCAAAGTTCTCAATTGTCCTATTTCCTATAGTAAGCCCTCTTGTCATTCCTGCTATCGTTCCGAGTTTGGAAAAAGGGCTGATCGAAAATAGGATAGATTCAACATTTAAATATCTCTACTTATACGCATTCAAACTATAAATATCATTGTCACCATTCTTCATCATTTAGCTTCAGCTACTCGAATCTGTGATAACATTTTTTCGTGTCATGTGCACTTTAAAGTTGTATATTAAAATTGAAGAAGAGAAGAAGAAGAAAGAAAAAAAAGCTGGAACACACATACTCCATACTCTTATAACTAAACGTTAGTTTTAATCCACTTACCACATATTGCAATGTACCAACAAATGAAGTACATAGACTTGTCTGATCAAGTTGTTTTGCATAACCAAGATCTGTAACTTTGTGAACAATCTATTTACGAAAGAAACATGCAAACATGTCACAAACTGATAAAACAAGATACAAAATTGATCCCCATTATGGACGTGAGAATTTTACAGCACATTACTCAAGACAAATAATATACCGGAATCAAAAGAAAGCTATACACACACAAACACACCCACACAAAAAAATATCCTAAGGAATATTTATTCCATTTTGTTGGATAAAGAATAAAATATTTGGATACAAATAAATTCTTGCATATCAAATTTTTCACAAACGTCAGTAATGCTGTCAATCAGTACTGAGAAAAAAGTAGTTTATAGAAACTTATCAGGTTCTGAATAAATTATGATGATGATGATTTGTACTTCAACGTTTATTCAACACTGTGGCGTGATACAAACTTAATATGAGCCTACTGATGAATACAGTGCATGAAAATTAAATGGTCCGTTTTCATGAAATGTTCAACGTTCACATGAACTGATAGAAAAATGATCATGAACAAAATATTCAAGTTCTTTGATAGGCGACGTGCCTTCATCTATTTCTTGCGTACTCTATCAATCAATCAAATTGCTATGAATCATTTGCTACCGCATGCCTCCATCGACTTATCCCTGAATACTCAACGCTTACTCAGAATTATTTGATAGTTCTAGAATTCATTTTCACTACTGTAATACATTTGTGTTTCCATGGACAGTTGATGTACTATTTGAAAAAGCTTGTGAAAATGGACAATTTAAAACTTTGATGAATTTCATGGACTTATGTGCATAACTCACTAAATGAGTTGTACTTCACACAAAAACATCTTTCATATCGAAAATATTAACTTACATAATAAAACGAAAATAATATTAATTTCAATAGTTAAGTTACCTTATCTCCTTCAAAGCTAATAAGTATATTTTCTGGTTTTAAATCTCTATGAATGATACTGTTTGCATGTAGAAATTGCAATGCCATTGCTATAGAAGAGAAACAAAAAAATGTTTGATATATATATTGTTCAAATTAAACTCAGCAAAAACATTTACTGTGCTTCCGAGTTGCTCATGAAAAACACTTTAAAATGAAGTTCATGAACCCTTTATGAATAATCCCCAAACATTTCTAAAGCCCTGGGAAAACCACAGCAAAATTTGCGCCTCTTTTAAATCCTTCAAAAATCCTTGACGTCTTGCCACTCCTTTGATTGTTTGATGGCCCATCAAACATTTTCCAAGGATTTTTGTTATCGAATGTCTTCAACATCTTTTTCAAATTATTTCCTTCGAAATTTATTGAGCTTTTCAATGTTGTAGCCATGGTTGTGGCTTTTGCATGAATTATTTTTTTAAGGTCAGATTTATGAATGTTTATTAATCAACAAGTATGACAGTTGTTTTATTTAAATACTGACCAACATCACGAAGGATTGTTAACACAGCACTTTCCTTTAATCCACAGCAATGACCCGAGTTACTGAGAACCTAAACAAGAGAAACAAAAATTTAGACAATAATAATAAATAATTGACAACAAATGATAACGTAACAATAGCGAAAAATAAGCAACTGAAATAGATGATATACAAATAACAAATACAAAATAGATTCACTACAGTCAAACCAGTAATAACGGTCACCTCTATAAAGCGGACACCTGTCTATAGTGGTCACTCTTGGTATGCATAAAATAGTATTTTCTGTTGAACCAGCCCGGTATATACAGGTCACCTGTACAAATGGTCAATTTATCTACCTCTTATAGTTGGCTGTTATATAGGCCTACAGGTTTCGCTGTATAAATAACTGTTTATGCATTATGGAATCCTATAACATTTTCTAACTTTTTTGTTGAGGTTTGGTTTATTAATCAGAAAATATCCATTTCAACTCCATAATTTTCTCTAGCTGCTGAAATACAAGATTGATTTTGCCGTTGGAGTTGATTAAAAGATTAGACTGTGTACGAGAAAATCCCAATATTGAAAGTCTAACCAAAATTGACCAGATAAATTTAGTAGGATTTCTATAGGCATTCTGACTTTAAAAAACCTAGTCTTAATAAAAAGATTTATTGCATATTATTGGAATTAGTGGGCAAACTTCTTAAGAAAATTTTAGACAAAATGTATTCTCGGACCCTGAGCTTAGATAAGAAAAGTAACTCATTATTCCTATGACACCAGTTGGTACTTACTTACCTTCCTTAGATCCCCTCCTTCACAATATTCTAGCCCTAAAATCGGGTCAACAATTCTAAAACCATGAATGATTTCTTCGGGTATTTCTCGCGCTGATACAATATTACGATGTTGAATCGCTCTCATCATGTGAATCTCTTCTTTCCATCTTGCTTTATTTTTACTATCCAGCGTGATGCGACATTGTTTTATAACAACAAGTTCATGAGTTTGCTAAGATGAAAGAAACAGGATAAGTAACTCTCCCTCCTGTAATATAGTCACCTGTCTATAGTGGTCATTTTAGCTACAGTGAAACCTGTATATAACAACCAGCTATGAGAGGTAGAGAAATTGACCACTATATGCAGGTGGCCTTTATATACAGGGCTATTTCAATAGAAACAGTTATTTTAGAAATTGCAAAGGTGACCACTATAGACAGATGGCCGCTATATAGAGGTGGCCATTATAACAGGTTTGATTGTATAAACTAATCGAGAATGGCTTTTTTTGTTTACTATTATTTTCGGAATACTGATAATGACGGGGCTGATATTGGTGGATGGTATGCTACTATGGCAACATCTCAAAAGTATTTTGTCAGCTATTATCAGTATTACAATAGGCTATAATTATTATACAAATTTAAAAAAAAATGCCAGTATTTCTACTCAACAAAATTGATAAACCATTTGCTGATGGCCGACCGCTATACTGTTCTCTGGTTATTATGGACTTAATTTTTTATAAAACCTAGTGACACGTATATATGCTGATTAGTGTTTTGATTATCGTATGTCTTATTACTGGAAACAAGTGCTTCATTTCGCAGATGATTGCTTGGGGCTGTAGGCGTATGCATTCAGTGTCTGCCTCAAAACAGTCCTGACCAAATTAAAAACTCACAATCCACCTCAGTGAGTGATTTGATTATTTTACGATGCCATCTGAATTCTCAATATCCTGTCTCTGGTTGATTTTAATTTTTAAGTTCCTGCTCGGGTGCACAGCTCCCTATGGGCCATAGCGATATGGCACAAGAGAGGGCACACATGGAGAAATTGCAAAAGCATCCAAAAATAAAGAGCCACTGCGACGAGTGATTCTCCCTTCAAGTGTTCTCCTGAATGTGCCTTAAGTGCCCCATAGGTACAAACTGTGTGCCAATTTCTATGTAACAAAATATAGCACACATTTATAAACTTTTTACATGACTTTCTTATATGTAAGCTAATAGAGCTTTAAAATTACTGATCAAATTGGAAATTCTCATTTGTGATATCAAGTTTGAATTGCAAGACTAGATTGTGTTTCAAACCTGGTTTTGTGTTTGTTGTGTTATATGGTGATTTGGCATTTTATCCTAAACCAATCAGATTGATGGAATCGATTCCGTCGTTAGTATACAATTTAATATATTAAAAACTTACCACATGTTTCCATAATGTCACAATGCCAAATCCTCCACTACCAAGTTCTCGTTCTCGTATCCATCCACCTATACTATGAATACTATTTTCCATGTTAGCATGATGAACTCACGATCATCATCTTGAACATAGTTGCTGTAATAAAAATCAACAATATTCAACCTCAAAAACATCTGAGTGATAACCTGCAAAACTAAGATAAGAAAGTTGTGCAATAGTTATTTTCTTGTCTGTCAAGGAGTTGGCATGTATGAAGATTGGGTATTGAACGGTAGGGAAAACAATGGCGGCTCTAACAATGGGGCAGCCGGGGCAACGACCCACCAATAAATTTCATAAAGTACTTCTTTTCTACTTTGTAATTATTCAGCTTGTAAAACAAAATAAAATCTCCAATTTTGTCATAATTAAAAGATTACAATAGGCTACAATTAACATTTTCAGCCAAACCTTTTTCATTTTGATAGGACACGTGCTACTCTGTAGACAATGCTTGTCGCCTAATGAATACCGGTAGACATTAGACACCTATTATACAGTGCCGGATTAATATTATCAGTGGCCTTAGGCGATTGATTAATATGGGGCCTAAAAAAATTTTTCAGGAAATTTGGTGAAAATAACATAATTATACTGTTTGTTGGTCTCCCTCTTTATTCTGCTTTTATATGAGCAATGACAATCACTCTCTGAGGAATAGAACTTTTTTTAGTATAAATACAGTATTACTGTAATAGAATGTATGGAATGAATGTCCTTCCCATTCTAAAGTCAACTTACTTGTTGTATCAGTTTATTTGAGCCGCTGCGATCGGTCGTTGCCATGGCAACACGATCTTTTTGGGGTCATTTTTTCACAACAGGAAGTTACAAGTCATCATGTGTGGTTAATAACAATGTGTTATTATTGTCAATGATTGTTTTCCTTGAATAGCAAGTGTAATTTGATCTCGAAATAGCAATGCTGTCACCAAAATTATGAGACAGGAAGGAAATTCAAAATCGTTATGACAATTAAATCTTGACCTTTGTAAACAATTTGATCAATTTCTGTATGAATGTATGTGACCAATGGCTTGTAGATAAAATTGAATTACACTTGTATTTACTGTAGTTTAAAATATGAGAATTTCATAAGAGACCACAAAAATACTTTTTTTTCAATTTTTTTGGTGTTTTCATTTTTTTTTTTTTTTTTTTTTCATAATTTCCGGAGGCCTATTATTATCTGTGGCCTAAGGCGGCCGCCTAAACCGCCTATGGGTTAATCCGGCACTGATGATCTCGCATTCTTAGGGCAAAATTCTCAATGCTCCAAATATGCTTTCGTTTTTGAGGCTTTGACGTTTAGTGTGCATGACCGACTATTGCGAAACAATAGCGTTTTACAATGGGGCAGAAAACAGTTTTCCCTAGTCACTGAAGCCAGTCACTGAATTCATTTGCATCTGAGTTTTAATAAAAAGAGCCTGGGACTACCTCTGGTGCACATTTTCAAATACTTTTGACTGCAATTTGTTCAGAAAATCACGTTGTACGGTGGATCAGGCCCGCGGAACAAGGAATGCGGAATAAAAGTGTCAAATATCACTATTTTATGCCATTGTTCCAAGCAAAGTTTAAGCTGTTGGCCGTTTGCGGTAGAAAGCTGTGGATCATCTAGATGAGCTAGGTAGTGTTGCATGTTGAAACTTTCAAATCTACTTTTAAATTTACGCTATTTCCATTTGTATATGTGAGGCGGGGATTCATGGTGCCGCTTTAGATGCAATATACTTGAAACACATATCAATGGATTCGTCATTAACCAGAGGGGTACATTGTCGGTTTCATTTTTAAAATAAACACATCTAAGTTGAGAAAAAACAATAAAAACTGTTTTCATTTTCTGTTTCCATTACCAAACAAAAGATTGGATGGTACCGGCATATATATAGGCTATAATTGTGAAAATAAATTAATATGATGCTTTAAAAGTTATTAACACGATAGAAAACAGCAACTCTTTGAGCCAGGACAGCTTTTGATAATTCATTGTTAAAAAGAAATGATTATAGAGACTGCTTTTCCTGGATCGATTGGTTATCATTCTACGCATTTTGTATGTTAGTATTTGGTATTTGATCGGGTATTTGATGCAACAACTTGATGCTTCAATTAGCCACCTGATAAAATGGTCATAAAACAAAATCACAAAAGATTTCAAAATCATTGTTCAATGTTGTACAACAAAATTGTAGGCCTATCGTTTTCCAAAGCCTTTAAACAAAAATGATTACACAAGCTATTGTAAGTGAATATTTCTCCAACATTACATTCCCTGTGTAACATTTTTACCGAATCCTTATTATATACGATTTAGAGTTAGAAAATCTTGAAAATAAATCACCGCTAACTGTACTTATCACGGCTATGATTATCTTCAAAGTTTGTATGTGACGTGATTCTCTCACAAGTGATGGAATCTCTAAACAAGTAGCTTGATCTCCAAAGGGACGGGATCTCCAAAACAAGTAACACGATCTCTAAACAAATACCACACCGAAAAAGAAGTAGTAGTGACAGTGAGCCTTTTGGCACTTCATAACTTTCTCACATCAAAATCCAATCTTAGAAAATGTCCCCACTTTCTGTGTATAAATTTTGTGATAATCTAATTAATGCTCAACAGCTTAATTTATACTCTGTTGGATTATTCTGGGTGTTGTTTCCAGCTGCTTTTATGTTCAGCTATGTGCACAAATGGTAACATTTTCCAAAATGTTGTCGTAAATTTTCGTTCAAAGCCATTTTGGATCCATGACGAAATTCAGATCCCTAGACTCCAGAATTGGGCAAATCCATCAGTGAGGCCCCCACATTTTATCCCCAGAATACGGAATTTCAAAAATTTCCCTTTTTCAAAACTGAAGTTGAAAGGTCTTCTTTTCTGGCAGAGCAGGAGAAAACTATTAAAAATTGTGCGTCCAGTCGCACTAAAATAAGATATAAAATATATTAATTAATAATAATGTTAACGCTGAGTAATATTTTAGCGTTACTTCTATCAATGAAATGTTGATGAAATCATTACCGGTCGGCAAATCTGATTAATAGGATACTATTAGATTAGTCTTTGGCAAGTTTGCTGAGTAGAGAAGAGTAGGCCTATGGCAGAACTAAGGATTAGGGCCTGCCTGTGACCCGTACCGCGCTATTTGAAGTCACAAGCGGTTATGTACAACACGTCTCCCTTCTCTCTCCCGCTTATAATTGAAGCAACGCATGCGTATTATGAACGATACGTAACTTAGAAACATTATTGAAACATAAATAATGATAATAAATGAATATTATCTACGACGATACCAGGAGTCGAACCTGGATACGCCGCACGCTTGACTGATGGAAAGTTACGAGACAAAAAAATTATTTAAACTCGACCGGGTCGTACCACGTGACTTTACCCTAACCCTAACACACTAACGGGTTTGTATCACATGACTTTACCCTAACCCTAACACACTAATGGGTTTCGAGCCTCGGTTGCGATGGCTGACCGTGATATAATCTCGAGTCTCGTGATGATCTGCCGTGAACTACTGTCGAGCCGTTATAGTTTGGCCAGGGCGATGTGTTGTACTTATCCGCTTGTTTTGAAGTCTCTCCATTCAGCCCGCCCTCGAAAGATATCTCAGGAAACGTGTTGATTGTCGATTGACAGAATTATTTTTCATCAAATCATTATTATGTATAGTTGTTAGGAAGTAGGAAGCAGCACAGGATTATATTTATAGTATGTCGAGTAACGAATCCGGTCTCGTCTCTGCTCTGCATCCTGCGGCGAACATGTTTCATTCATGACTTCTCACGATGAAAATGTGATTTGAAAAATCATCCTTTAATTCCTTACCATATACTGATAGTCCTGATAAATCATCTTCAAACCAAAGCATATGATATTTTCTTTAAAGTTCTCCTGTAACCAGTTGATACTAGAAAACGTATTCTAGAATATGTTTATCAAAATATCATACACTCAGCTTACAGCTTTGCCGTTTAGTTTATTGTTCATGGTTAAATGGTTTGTTTTCTACGAAATTGTGTAAGGAAATTGAACATTTTGCATTTGCCTCAAGAACGCTAGATAGAACAAAAGAGGCTGCTGCAAATGTGGGACATAATTCCGATCCGCTGATATCGGCCGATGTTGCTGTTCCCGTATCTATTTTCAAAATCATAAACGATTTTTAATATTTCGTCAACTCAAATGGTTATTCGACAGGCAATCAGGTATATATTGTAGGTGTAAGATGTTACAATAATTAATACACTGACGTGTTGCCCTATCAATAACAACATCATAAATAATTTTGAAATCTCAATTCAAAAAGTGAATCAATCCGATATATACACGACAAAATGGATATATAGAGTTATTAATATTTTATTGATTTTTAAAATTATCAAAATTTTTTATAGAAACAATAGATTCTTGTAGTTTTTTCCACGCAGAAATTGACGTCCTATTTAGTTCTCAAGATTCAAGATCAAGTTTTCATTTTTATCTGAATCATGATTCCGTAAAGTATTAAATCCGAAGAATTGCCGATAACCCGAGGCCGATAAAAAAATAAAATCTTCGTGTGTAGTCCTTTATTACAAAATGATTCGAGATCATATTTTTGACAAATAAACAACAACAACAACAACAACAACAACAACAACAACAACAACAACAACAACAACAACATAATAGCAATTTTCGTATAAAACTTAATAGACAGGTAGACGGTATTTAGAGGTGACCGTTATAAAAGGGTTTGATGTTATATGTGTAGTTCGTTCATCAGCAGTACCCACACTCACAGCCCAATAATGCATTTTAAATCTATTGTATATTTCTGTGATGACATGCGATTGTGGATTGTGTAATAATGGTTGGGAATGAAGAATTTGATATTTATTTGTATATTAAGTGTATTTGAATCATCTTGACTTAGGTATATACCGAAATCAGTTCCTTGTTCGCTCACTGAGCAGTACTGATGAAGGCTAATGGCCAGAAACATGTACTTGTCTGCTGCTGTGTATTTGAATCATATTGTCTGAAAGTCCCAATGTAAGTCTAGATAATAATTGTTGATATTTTTCCGGCATCGCGGCATAGTGGGTGTTCGAAGCGTACGATTTTGCCCTACATTGAAAACGGCTATGTACAATAAGCATGTCCCGAAATCCTCCAATTGTCCTGCCCACCGTCTGTACATAGTTTTCATTTAGTTTTGAATGAATTTTATCAATTTCTAAAGTATAACCGGGTGTGTAGAATGTATACAATATAAGAGCCAGAGTGGGTGGAATCACGATAAAGGGTCAGATGTAAGTCGCAATAATAATAATCATTGTTAATAGAATTTATATATTATTAAGATCACTAAAATATGTAATTAACAACAAACAATTCGACATGGGTGCAGTGGACATATAATACCTCAAATAGAAAGCAGTTGCATTCCATTGCAAGAGAAATATAACAGCTTTGTTATAAATGAAACTATACTGTATAGGCAGTTTAAGTTGAGGATTATTTCATGATTTTATGTTTACAATGTTGAGGCCGTTGCGCTGCACTACGCAGCGTGTGAAAGTTGGAAATGTTTTATCGGATGAAGTTCCTGGCATTCCACAAGGATCAGTTTTAGGCCAGATTTAAATTGATTAACAGAATGGGCCGATAAATGGCAACTAAAGATTGCGGTACTGTAGCGAAATTATCTACTTTATATATTGGCTCTAATAATTCAGCCATGCCACGATCGTCCCTTAGATCTTAAATTCTCAAAACATTGTTCTATTGTTGCAAGAAAAGCCTTTTGTATCTCAAATTATATTTCAAGATCTTTAACCTGGAACGATCCAGTACATCTTACTCGTTTGCCTATTTAGTTTCCGTTCGCCCTATTCTTGAGTATGTAGCCTGCGTGCAGACTAAAACCTATCTTAACGAAAGTGTAAATGGTTTACACTTTCGTTAAGATAGGTTTTAGTCTGCACGCAGGCTACGAGTATGCTACTCAAGTTTATTCACCTCATTTACAAAAGAACATCTTTATCCTCGAAAGAGTACTGCGCTTTTTTACAAGAAAGGTCATTGCTCGTTGTTTCCCAAATGATTTATGGAAATTATGTTATGAAGATCGCCTCCACAACTTAAATTTACAATCTAGAAAGCAGACAAAAAGTTCTTGATCTTTGTTTCCTTTACAAAGTTTTACATGGTACTGTATTGATAGATAATCCCAAGAATATATCAGCAACCAAAACAACTACTCGTAGTCACAACCTTCAACTCAAGACTGAACCGCAAGGACAGATGCTAGACATTACTTCTTTTTCAATAGAACTAGTCGACTATATGGAACTCACTACCAACTCGGAAGTAATTGAGTCAAAAACTGTAAATATATTTAAAAATCATTATTACTCAATCAAAAGAATTAAAATATCTTTTAATAAATTTTTCAACTATATTTAATTTATCGTGTACTTATTAACCATGTATTAACTAACTAATTATTGATTTATCCTGTATATATTTATACCGTGTAGTATTAGTGCGCACTGTGTGCCTTCTACACGAGTAATGTTTTTTTGTTGGATTTTATTCCCAAATAAAGATACATACTTAATGGTAAAGAGAATGAACCTGGAAACAACCATGAATGGTAGCAAATTTGCAACAGCCATTAATTGATATTTTAAGCTATAAAATGCTTTCATCCTATTATATTCCATAAATATTATCAAGTTTAATAGAAAGACTCTGCTTGAAACTTTATCCAAATGGTAATGTGACTTTAAAAAGCCTATTACTCGCTTAGCAATTAACTCTAATTGCAATTATAGGACCACCTCTACGTTTGTCTGAACTCATTTCAGTTTGTATGGGAATTATTGAGATCTTTTCGATTATCATATAGAATTTTTTGGATTTGTTTCGCCTCTGTCTTGTTGTTGCAAAGCTTTGATGAATTAAACGATGCGTATCTCCTACGCACGTGTTTACAAACGCCTTGGTAACTTGGTATCCAAGACATTTCACGGGGCTATGGTTAATCATGGGTTTAATATTACTCATCACATAATTGTTAAACATAGAACTTTTGTTTAATGATGTGGAACTTTTTTTCTCGATCACGCTTTTTTAACAATTTCGTCTTCAATTTGGTTATATTATGGAAAGCAGCTGGATTCCACAATTGAAAGACGAAGTCAATGTATTTAAATGACTATATTATTGAGTACTTTCAGTTAATTTTCAATTATGATGCGATCCTGTACTTTTGTATAGCAAACTTTGTGTCAGCTCAAGAACTTCTAATCATTATTTACATAAAAGAATATTGAAAAATGAACCTAAAAGCAGCTTATTATTTATTTATAACCTTGGATTTACTTATTATCGTATTTAACAGTTTGGAGCTCAATTATTTACGAAAAAAATCTTCCTCAAAAATGATATCAATTTGTTTTTTATCAAGTTTATGTACTGGTGATTTGTTTGCTGGAATTATGTTCATTATATTTCATATCGTTCAATTATTATCACTTTATGAGATTGAAATTATACCTACAGAATCATATCTGGATTTTCAAACATACACATTTGAAGTTATAATTGTTTTTGTGTTTTTTATATCATTATTTAATTTATCTTGGATTGCAATAGACAGACTTGTAGCAATACGTTGGACATTTAAAGAATTATTTAATGCAAAGAAAACGTATCTCTTAATTGGAATATCGTGGTTACTAGCTGCAATAATATCAGCTATGATATTCACAATATATTATACAAGAAGGGTAGATATATTTCCATATGTATCTTGTTCATTTATAACAATATTCAGTATATTGATGATATTTTCATACTATAGTATCTTCAATCATGTTATGACATGCAGTAAATCGTTACGGACATTACAAGTCTCACTTTCACAACAAAAAAATATGAAACGTGTTCAAATATCTAAAAGACGGTTACTAAGACAACGTCGTTTACTACGTTTTATTATTATTACATTAACCTCATTTGCATGTTGTTGGTGGCCAACTGCTACTGTAATATTAATTTATACTATTATTGGAGAATTATCTGAAGATGCACTAATAGCTGTGTTGACATTAATCCAACTAAACAGCTTATTTAATCCATTAATCTATCTACAAAATCAACAGCATTTATTTCCTTGTTTATTAGATTATATAAAGGAGATAGCATCGTGTCCATGGAAACGAGAGAACACGTATATTGTATCGGGAGCCAGAAAGAATCGCAAGGCGAGAAGATCAACAAGGACTCTTTCTAGTGTCGCTACACTTGATACCGAGAATGACGTTCAAGAGAGAAAGACTAGTAGGGATTTAAAAATGAAGTCATTTAGTAATACAGGATTTCAAGGAGATTGTAGTCATATTTGAGACTCAATCATACCCCCGGTGGGGGGTAACTTCCATACTTCTGGTATACAGGGACGTTTAAATATTAAAGGTTACCTTTTTCAAAATCTAGAAAAATGTTAAGGGTATGCTTAGTAATTAAAATTTTTTGAGGTATCCTTTTGACGCCTTTGCAATTTTTTCATTTTGCAAACCAAATTTTGCTTAAAAAATTATCTTTTCATTGTTTTGGTTGAATCTGTCATCATAAATATATATTTGGGGTATCTTTTTCATTGGGGTATCTTTTTCATCTTTTTCTGATGAGTTCCTTGGCAGGAACGAAACACGTGTCAGACCAGCCTCATCAACCTTTTTCATTATTTGAAATATTTTTATGGTCATTCTGCCAAAGTCCTATTTGAACAACCCCATCGAAGCGCAATGGAAGTTACCCCCGGGATCATACCACGTTTGAAATTTTATTTTGAATGACACTAGAATCGGACACAGAAAACATACTGTTGCTTGTATTTATTAATATATTTAATATTTGTATATAAATAGTAGGGATTATTAACATATTTCTGTTTAACTAACTCCGTTGCCTTCATGGCGTCGAAGACAATTAGTGTAAGCATGTCATACCAAGGCATATCCCAAACTCTAATTTATAATTATGTTCCGCTCAAACTCTGTTTTAAGATGTTTTAAGGATATTTGCCATTAGATCACATAATATAGACGTGATGACGATCAAGTAGCATTCCTTTTTCTGTGTTGATTATTATTATTATTATTATTATTATTATTATTATTATTATTATTATTATTATTATTATTATTATTATTATTATTATTATTATTATTATTATTATTATTATTATTATTATTATTATTATTATTATTATTATTATTATTATTATTATTATTATTATTATTATTATTATTATTATTATTATTATTATTATTATTATTATTATTATTATTATTATTATTATTATTATTATTATTATTATTATTATTATTATTATTATTATTATTATTATTATTATTATTATTATTAATAAAATTTATGTTCATCTAATAGCAGATAATATAGGTCTCTATGTCTTCATTTGACAGAGCGGTAAATAATGATAATATATGGCGAAAGAGTCTTAGAATATACATTCTTTACTGTTACTCAAGCTTCATGCATTTCACAGCGATCTTCAGACAGATTTTTACTTAATCGATTGAGATAAAAAATCTGTTAATCAGATTGAGTAAAAAATCGGTCTGAAGATCGCTGTGAAATGCGTGAAACTTGAGTAACAGTAAAGAATGTGTATTCTTTGACTCTTATTTCGCCATATATTATCATTATTATTATTATTATTATTATTATTATTATTATCTAAGCGGATGCATATTATTCAATTTAATTATGTAAAATGATTGCGATGCACAGAAGCATATGTTAGTATATAGGTCTAGCTATAAATAGCAGCCAGCTTATGAGATATATATATATATTTGACTATATACATGAACGTGGCATTTATGTACAGGGTTGATTCAATAGAAAATATTGTTATAGACCTTTCAAGAGTGACCACTACAAGCAGGTGGCCGCTTTATAGAGGTGGCCCTTTATAGAGGTGACCGCTATAACAGGTTTGGCGATATAATATCACGATATTTTCTTGTTTTTGATCGTTGGTACGTAGTATTGCCCTGTATACATCGGAGGAAGATTTCAACTCCTTGAATAATTTTTTACGGAGTGTTTTAGATTTAGAGTGTATTTCTGGACCTAAATTTGATATTTCTCGTTTCATGTTATGACGGTGGTATATAAATATTAGGATTAGCTATGCCATTAAAATATAAGAATTAACAGAGGCAAAACGTTTTAAAATCAAACTCAGATATTCAATTAAATTTCTGAAATTGATGTGTAATTAAAAGCAATTCCATGCAGGATAATGTCGTCAGCTCAGTATAGGCCTTGAAAATATTGGGGTCGAGTCCCTCTAGGACCCCCCTGACTGCAAAACAGATTGACTCCATTACAAAAGATCTCGATCATAATATATGCTTCTTTTTAATGTGCATAAATAGTCAATTGATTAATTACATTTTGATATAATGATGATATATTTTAATATACAACTGCACCATGTTAGTTTATTATAAAGTACTTTCCCTTTTCAATGTGCGTAGCCTTTCTACGATATCGTGTGTGAGGCCAGTCTTTGCTAATCCACTATCACCTCGTAAAAGTAAAGTAGTTTGGAGTGAAGTCTGGCTACCAATCCCTTTTGGTTCTTCAACATAGTCATGAGTTGAACAAACAGGTTTAACAGGTAAAAACCTTTTAAATTCTTTTCGGAATTCCCGTGAGACAAAATAGTAAATGAATGGATTGAGTGTTGAATTAGCAATCAAAAGCGTTGCACTAAGACTCATTAAATGTTCAATATAATTAACTTGTGATATATTAATTACCATAGCAACAATACGTAATGTATTCCATGGTAACATTAATAGAAAGAATGTAATTACAACAGGCGCAAGAAGTTTTAATGCTCTTTGAATTCCATCAACTCTAGTATCGGGTAACCCAGCAGTACTTAATTGATGTCGATAATTATTATTAACAATATTATATTTCTTTGAATTAGGTTTAACTAACCAATCTGGGTTTAATTGTCTCTTTAAATGAAATCGTATTCGTAGATATGTTAATACAATTAATGCTAATGGCAAAAAATACCATAAAACTAGCATCATAATTTGGTATGCTGATGAGAATGTAGTTGATGGCCATACTGTTAAACATTGTTTGCTTTTTGGTATATATTTCATAATAGGTATTAAAGGTACTGTTATAGTACCTAAAGATAGTAACCATATACTAAATACAATGTATTTAACGTGTGTAGTAGAAAGCTGTTTTCTTAAGGGATACATAATCATACGGTAACGATGTAATGCTATTAATGATATACAGCCAAGTGATACACCGTAAAAACAATCTGAAAATGCTGGTAAAATAATACACATGATTTTACCAAATTGCCATGGCATAATTGATCTTATAATCCACAATGGACAATTTATTATCAAAACGAGAATATCTGCCAAAGCTAAATTCATGAGAAAGAGGTTAGCCACTGTATACATTCGTTTACGTTTGAAAACAATCCAACATACTAATAAATTACCAACTAGACCAATAACAGCCAAAAAACCATTGATGATAAATATAGTCATTGTTGCATCAGATATCGCGTAAATATTGCCATCATTAGTTGAGTTTGTAGTTTGATTACTTCCATTTGGTTTCATAGACATTAAATGCCTAGCAATATAAGCCATAATTGCCACGAACACTTTAATACATTGGTAGATGTTGTTGTAGAAACGTAGTATAATAAAAAATCCTCTGAAAATACAACATATAGATGCAAATTAAAGCCTGCACGTAATCGTCGCTTTCAAACCAAATTGGAAAACAACAACATTTGTAAATGCCAATTATTTACCCCCAAGAAACAAAATCTACGACTTGATGATTAGCCTTCAACACGTTATAATTAGGAACACTTCAAAAACTACATCTTATATAGTGATATGATTTCGGCAAAATCCATTCAAACTGTCAAGAGATGAGATCTCGTTAATGTCTAGGTGCCAATTTGCCAATGGGTTGTCCGTAAGTACAATCAAAACAATAAGTTAAAATAGTTTTAGACATTTCTTTCATGCGGTGTTGAAATGAAGAAAAATAATTGAATTATAATAACAACATAAAACTGTAGGAGGTATTTCGGTGTCACATAAAAGATGTTGTCTTTTTCCTTGAATACTGTTTTTGTATTTTTACCATCCAATGTGTCTATAATGACACTCAAAAGTGACGTGAAAACGTGTTAAATAAACACAACACTTGATGTATTTTTGCCTGATGTGTGATGTTCGTTTGTGTATTAATAGTCCATGTTTTACAGACACATCAATAATATTCCCAACGGTGATTCCAGGTGTTTATCCTATACTTTTGTGACAGTATATTTATTTTATTACCCTGGTTACTTCCAGATGACGTACTCATGGAAAGCTGATACATATATATATATATATTAGTATTTTTTAACCCCATAAGTAAATTTGCAGGGGTAGAAACATCCCATTTTCACAATTGAAGACCCTGGAAGGATATCACCATTCTCGTGTACAGATACATATGAAATCATTCAAGGTCACTGCATAGTCAACTACAATGCTCAGAGGGTGGGTCCTATATATTGTAAAAATGAATAACTGATCTGATTGTTCTTTTCATGGTTTCAGATTGTTCAAGCGCCAGATCACAACCTCCTCCTGATAGAGACTGTACAGTACAAGTTCAAGTGTGTATAATTGGCATGACCTGAGTGAGTGTTCAAGTACACATATAGAGAACACGCCACGACGAGAACAGAACGTGTCTTTTACATCTACATATTCGATATTTATTGAAATTGACTATTATTGGTGATTAATATCTATCGACGTCCAGGCGCGGATCCAAGGGGGGGCAAAAGGTGCTTGAGCACCAGTCAGATTTTCAAAGCTGTGATGTTGCCGCAATAACGTAATTTGATATTGCCATAGAAACGGAAGGATTTAAGTTATTTTTGCGTTTGCCATATTTTGCTGCTGATAGCAGTCCCGAACTCTCCCAGTGAACGATTTCATTGGGTCAATGATTCAAAGCAATCTTCCAATCAGCAACAAGGGCTGAGCACCCCTGGAAATCTAAAAGCCAATCGTATGTCGTCTTTGAGCACCAGTCAGAACAATCAACATTCCATTCTCGCTTTCGCCCAATCGTTTCAACCAATCATATTCTCTAAATTAGGAATCTCAGGAATTTGAGCACCAGTGAGCACCAGTGAGCACCTTCATTGCTTTTTTTAGTGCTAGAATTAGAATGACGTCAAGTAATCAAGTACAATACAAAGTCCAACTGTGTTGTTCTCAACTTCGTGTTAAAGGGAGAATACTGACCGGGGAACATTGCGCGCTCAACCAACTCATACGTCATCAATTTAAACAAAGCTTTGAGAAAAGCTGCCGTGCGTGTGAGTTCCTAGCTAGCCTGCGTACCAGCCCTAAGGTTTTTTCTAGGTGAGCTTCGTTTTATTATTCTGGCCGTATGTTGATTTTATGGTAAAGCATTTCAAATGAACAAATTAAAATCACAATTTGGGAGCTATACTACGTACTTATTTTATCACGTTCTGGACTTTAATGTATTGTTTACTATGTGATCAACAGTATAAAAAGTATGATGTGCAGAAGCGGTTTTAGTTCGATCAGTTCGATTGATATGTTGAACGAAAGTAACACTAAACAAGAACCTTGTTTAACATTTTTATTTTCGTTATAAAGCCAAATCCTTGTGTTTCTTGACATCTTTGGTCATCTTGCGTATCGACTATCGTTCTTTTTCATGTTTTTGATGTAACGATCGGTCCATAAAAGCTTGCCAACTAATAACAAGGCAACTTCAGTAAATATAATCAAGGAAAAATATACCAAAAGCAAACTAATGTGATAATTCAATAAAACTATGCGAATCTGAGTTAAATGCATGGAATAAATCGTTGTTCAAAAACATTGATTCGTTGATGATTGTCACGAGTTCACGGCTTCGACATTTGTTCCTGTCTCGTGCTTTTGATTATTTCGTTCAAAACAATAGAATTAAGGCGAGGCCGACTCTGTTTCAAAACGAGTACTTGAATTTGGTATGAAGAATTCAAGTTCTGCGCGCAACGTTCCCCGGTCAGTATTCTCCCTTTAACTTATCAAGTCTAATCAAGTCAAGTTGTTATGCCTTCCACTTTTGCAAGCATGGCGTCTAGGAAAGCTTAACATTATCTTGCTGCGCTATTACAGAATCTGCTCTATATTGACAATTTAACATATAATTTAAAGAAGAAAGTTCCAGTCGACAAAATCTAGCTGATTGAAGACTTATTATCAACCTTTCAATGTAAAAAATCAGCACAAGGAAACAAGAAGTTTGAGAAATGTAAATAAAATTCGCAGAATTGCAAGAAGAACTCATTTTCCTATCAAAAATTGGAAGCGCTATTGCATGCATTATCACAAGAGGTTAGTAGATAAGTTAGTAGTTTTTATTTTGGCTTTAAATTCACTGGTTTCAATATTTTATTGTAGCCGACTACCGTATGTTTGAGATCTGTATTTACATATTTTGGTTGTGGATCCTCTTCTCGTTTCCAACAAAGGTCTCTAAGGCCTGATAAATAGGCCTACTTCTACAGGCCTAATAAATTATTGTATCATTATGTCCATTTAGTTTCAGCACACATATTCAGATGATCTTACGATAACACATTGACATAATTCCAGCCTGAATGAATAATGATTGGCTGCAAACCCTTCCATTTGCGCCGCTGTAGCCTGTTGGTAGACCCAGCTCAGGGTAGGCTTGCTGTCTTGCTGATGTCTAGTGACAGGGAAAATACATCTGTTTTCCATTCCTTTTTTGTAGAACGTCTATTGATGTTGACGGATTGCCCCTATAATTCATTTGTGTACATGCATTCAAAACCTTTTTCAACTGGATGTAATAATTACAATTTTAAACATCAGAAGATTTATATAACTTTTTGTTTTACAATTATAACTACTGATTATGATGTCTAAATAGTTTATTTGAATTTAAGTAGTTGTTAATTATTTCGCATTTAAAACGTTTTATTCATAATGTATACTGTATAGCCTGTCTGAGTGCATGCATATCTAATTAAGCACAAGGTGAATAAAATAGGCCTACATTTTTAATTTTTTTTGTGTTTTTTATTGTGTTTATTTATTTGATGGTGTAATATTTGATCATCTAAGCTTTATAATTACGTTGAAATATTGCTGATGGAGTTACGAAAGTGGTGTCACAGCCCTTCAATAACTTTTGAATACCAAAATTTTTCCGGGGGGGCATGCCCCCGGACCCCCCTACATGACGGGGCTTCGCCCCTTTATTGTCCCCTTTCAGCACCAGTCAGATTTTCAGCTGGATCCGCCCCTGTCGACGTCTAACAATGGTCTAGCACAAATCAATTGCAAGAATTATTGGCATCAAATGTATTGTTGTATACTGTTTTCCCACCTATAAATTGCGACAGTCTAAATTAACGTAGCTATTTATTTAAAATAATCTCCTGCAAGTATTTTTCATTTTCAATGTTCATGACAAGACTATTTTTGATAAAAGATTATTTAATACCTAATTTGAAAGATCCTGGATTTGATTTTGATTTCATTGGCTAAATGGCTTTATAATAAAATCTGCTCTTTCATAGCCATTTGTCGACTCGCCACTATAACAAGACTAATTAATTTATCTCTAAAAGACATCAGTTTTTCCATCTTGCTATAAAGTCGTACCATAGATTCACCTATTCCAAAATTACCTGGCACTATAGAACCAAATCAACATCGTCCTTTGACAGCCTTATCGTTACTGTCCAAAGTCGTTGAAAGAATAGTTTATATCCATCTATATTCATTCTTAGCTCTTGTTCTAAACACCAATCAACATGGATTTCAATGACTGTCGTTCAACAGTCACAGCATTATTAAACATAGCAGAGAAAATTTACATAAAATATGGATATATGTATGAAACATCTTTGTTAATCCTTATATGGACCTTTCCAAAGCCTTTGATAGCCACCAGCACAATATCTTGTTGGAAAAGCTCAAACTGTTAGGATTAAACTAACACTGAATTAGAATGGTTACAATCCTACATACAAAACCTTTAGCAAATCATTAAAGTAAATAATATCTACTTCGACGAAGTAGCCAAACATGTGGAGCTACACAAGGCTCTGTTATTAATTGGGCCCTTGCTATTTTTGGTAAGTAAACGATTTTCCAAACGTAATATCTCATGTTGGGCAGTTTGCTGACGTCAAGCAGATTTTATACAATTACAAACCAAAAGATAACCAATTCTTCCAAAGTATACAACACAAATGATCAATCAATGATGATTTCCAAAACATCTCAACCTTGTTTGCTGCAAATTCGTCAAAACAGCTAGAAATTTGGGTGTGGTATTTAACGCTGAAGAGTCAAAAATTCTAAATCCATGCCTCTAAATATGACATTGAAGTGCATGGGCTTCATACAATAAAACGCAAGGCTTAGAAGAGTTCAGAATGGTATACAAAACTGGGCAGCAAAACTGATATACAATAAACGAAGATATGATCAAATACATGGGTGTCTCGAAGAGCTAGCTGATTGTGTGGCTATCAATAGAAACATATTTGATTTACGAACTGTATGTACATTGTACAGTACATCAATCTATGTCAGGAGTGTTTGGTACAAGTTTGGAAGATTTATCCAAGAAGCAAATATAAATATTCCACAAGAAAAGATTTGTACATTCTGCCCCAATATAACTCACAAAACAAAGAAAAATCATAATTAACAACGATGGCAGACATTAATTGAAACAACTGCTGAACAATAAGCTTATACAAAAGAACATGTAATTAAAATGTTCTAACGGCCAATCTAATGTATTTTAGTTGTTTATGTGTCTTTATATCTATATGTGCTGGATTAATGATTCACCGGGAACCCCCTACACTGCGATTGTTGCTCTACGAATATTTGTATTCCATAAGCTTGTCCTGTGACTGTCAAATTTAAAGGGAAATATAAAACTTTTACGCTTTTTATAGGAACATATACATGTATACAAGAGATGCTTCTCAGACAGACGTTTAAAAGCAACCTGCTTAGGTCTTCCTTCGATTAACTCCATTCGAGGGTAGCTGTAAGGAGGTTCTACGTCCCTATCAGTCCAGCGATCGGATCCGTTACCCTAAAAAGAAGAGATGTCCATATGCACCTCTTTATCGGTCCTTACACTCTATCGTGACAGCTTATGTGACAAATTTCAAACGACGTGTTAAAAGTTATAATGATCAATATTATCAAAAAACAAACCCGATAATGATACGTCATTTAAAATGCTTCTGTAACCTATGTAAATAACATGTAAATAACGCATCTCTGCCAGATGAAGCGGTTGAGACACCGCAAAATGTACTATCGAAGCCGGAACTAATTGTATTTGTATAGATACACAAGCTGAGGGTTTTTAAGTTCCTAATAATCGAATTACTTGAAAACCGATTTATTTAAAGTCACGTATTGGTATAGGTATCGTATTAGATAGATCATTGCGGCTCTTATAGTCTTATTATATTTAGCGAAAAGCTGAACCACTCCTCTGGAAAAGGGTGGCGGTAATTGTGCCTTCGGTATAGGGCGATACGGCTCAATTTACCTATACTTTACACTCTACAACAGCTACAATTCTCAGTTTTTGCCTTGAGTTTCAAAGCGGAAGGATATATAAGGACGAAGGACGGGGTTGCTTTAAAACGTGAACCACGAGAATCACCATTTTTCAATAGCTTGGAAGGGAATTTGTTAAAAATGACCCTAAAACGAGAAATCGGCATCATTAAAACGGGATTTTTTGTCATTTTTCACCTATATGCTGTTCAAAGAGATATATGAAATCAGTTTTTCTATGCGAAATTGGTAAAAATACGAAAGAAATAATATTTTGCCTTGATTAAACGAGTGATTTCTATCTGCAGCATTCTCCTTTCTTCCGAAGATGCTGAAGCAAATATTATATATTCATAATTGATTACATCATGATGATCTGGTTGCACTTTTCAGAATGATTCTGTTATCCACATTTCTATGGCAGATATAAGAGTATACAAGCCATGCCTGTACGACTATGTGGAGTGTTTTGCCGACCATTTGTCATGGGAAACGTAATTCATTAAGAAGACTTACATGTGCTCTAGCTTCTTCGCAGGGAAATAAAAATGATAGAAAATGTCAGTAAAAAGCATTACAAGTATAATTACGCATACATTTTTACTGAGATGAAATCCAGGACCGACAAGAGAAATCCGGGCCCTTGTTGGAATTTGACCAAAAAATCCGAATTGGAGGGATTGTGCACAACGTTGTGTGCTGGATAGAGGCTATGATTACCCCTATAATAAGCAGCCATTCAATAAGTAAGGCTAAAAAGCGAGGAACGAAAACTTGTAGCCGATAGTCTGAGATTGGTTTCAATTTTGCAGGTACCGAAGTTATAGTTCCTGCCGTCTTTGATAGGAAGTTAATTGCCCTCATTTGTGTCAGGACTAGTTTGGCCGACTGAGGATCGGTTTCAATTTGAACAAGGAGCTATAGCTTGTGATCGATTGCCTCCAGGATCTTGTAAAGACGATATTGGAGGGCCCTATAAATAACCCAGCCTCCATTTGGAACTTACCACGCCAATCTCACTAAATAAAGTAATAAATTCCTCGACATATTAACTAGCCGCTCAGTTCTCACATGTTCACAATACAACTGGTTTTGGTTCTTAAATTTAATATTTGCAAATTGTATGTATTAAATAAGTCTTACAATAAAGCATTGTTGATCCCAAATTCTGTGTCTTTATTGAAACATGAATACTTTGTTTTGTATTTGCTCTAGAAATGTTGGTTTGTGGTTTTTTTTATCAGTGGTTAGATTTGAATACGATGCGATCACCTATTTAGTAACGCCTTTAATACGAACCTAGCCTCACTGTTATCCATTGAACGGCATGATTAACTGTATAACGGGTGCAAGACACTTTACGATATATACGATATATACTATACGATATATATATATACTATAGAGTATGCTATTAACACCTTTTTGACAGAAAAACTCCATCGAAGTCTATTGAAACCTTTCTAAACTCTACAGATCACCTTCAATTTCAGTCATGTATGGCCAACAAGGTGTCCCAAAGGTATGGGCATATCTGTTCTGGGAAGTAGACAATTTCTTTTTCGCTAATAAAAAGTTACGATTTTTTGAAGTCTAGACTTTGCAATTTTTCCATAGCGGGCTCTCTAGTGGTCATTTCGACATGAGTTCCGACTTTTAGGAGCACTATTTCTGAAATATGGTACTTTCAACGATAAATATCTCAGCTTATATGAGTCCAAATCGAAACATTATTATCACCATTCCTTATTATTTTGCATGGGAAAAACATTTTTTGGTGTCATGTGCACTTTCATCAGTACGAGGTTATGATTCACAGACAACTGCAGTTATTCGCTCTCGGGTGGCACAAAATAATATTGTGGGGAGTCTGAGGGAGTTCATTGGTATCATTTTCCTGTATTGACGACCGAATGAAAATATGCTCATCCTCTGACAGGAATTGAACTAGGGTCATTGCTGGCCATTGTTAATCTACAGCCTACTGATGGTAAATATACGACCATAAATGGACTTTACCCTGGAATAATAATGGTTGCCATGGACGACTATAGCGATGAGCTATATATGTGATCCACATGCCAATTTTTATATAACACATCATCAACATTTATTCTATAAAGAAAAGTCAACGAAAAAGTGTTTAAGTTTTTATTCATATTAATTAACAACTTTTTATTGCATCATGCAATTATTTTGCAGAGAATTAGTCCCATTGCAAGTTGACTTTTTTAGGCTTGTGATAAAATTGTATAAAAGTTACCACATGAAATTCTATGACATCTTCTAAGCTGTCTTTCGATCGGACATTTAACTGTTTGGACACACACGTAGATTGTTTAATCGAGGTAGATTGTTAGAACTATAAAAGGCTCAAATACATCTAAAAGCTATTCTTAAATTACGACAAAGAGATTTTTCACCTGGAGGATTCGATTTGAATTTCAAAATTAAGATATTATTTCTATATAGTTATTGAAATTTATATCAAATCAAAGTATAACGTCTTATCTCTCCGTGATCCGTATATCATCTTATCAAGTTGAGACTCAAACTTCAAATTCTCTTCTAAAATTACAGAAATATGATCTTTTCCAGATATTTTCTTAATGACCTTCGTATGAAGTGTGTGTTTCCTATTTGAAGTTTAGAACTTTTGGTATTACTCGTTTACTGCAATGTTCTACATACACCCTGATGCTATCATTTGTTTGATTTCAAAATCTTAATTATCGCTATATACTTTAATTGTGCATATTTTTGATTTTAAATTTTAGTATTTAACTTTTTAAAATTGAAAAACAAATGTACATATGTCAACACTAGCTGCTACATATCAATGCCTACAGTCCATATACTATAAGTACAAGTTATAATGCCCCTTATCACCATGAATCTCGGATGTACTGAATCGCTACTGACGAGTGCATATCGTTTCGAAGAAACTCATTGCGAAGAAACTCATTGCGAAGAATAGTCGTTGCGAAGAAACTCATTGCGAAGAAATTCATTGCGAAGAAACTCGTTGCGAAGAAAATTGAGCTCTCGTCGTTGCGAAGAAACTCATTGCGAAGAAACTCATTGCGAAGAACAGTCGTTGCGAAGAATGGTCGTTGCGAAGAAACTCATTGCGAAGAAATTCATTGCGAAGAAACTCATTGCGAAGAAATTCATTGCGAAGAAACTCATTGCGAAGAACAGTCGTTGCGAAGAAACTCATTGCGAAGAAATTCATTGCGAAGAAACTCATTGCGAAGAAAATTGAGCTCTCGTCGTTGCGAATAAACTCATTGCGAAGAAACTCATTGCGAAGAACAGTCGTTACGAAGAATTTTCTTCGCAATGAGTTTCTTCGCAACGACATGTCCCCCTACTGACAACCTATACACTGAAAACATATACTGGAATGGTGAATGGGTGCTGAAATAATACTGATATTCACCAGGCATGTAAAATCTAGATTCATCTCATTCTACTGAAAAACTACTGAAACGCACCTTAAAATTTAGTGGGGCTCCCTAATTAGGTAACCTTTGTGCATAGAATGATACCACTTCGAAACATATACCAAATTTGAAAGATGATTATACATAAGATCAAACCATCATCATAATCATCATTTATTCAGAAAACCTTTAAGTTTACATCAAACTTTTTTTCAAACGACTGATTTTTTGAACCTCATCGAGACTCAGATTTTGGAAATTTACGAAACGGTATTCATCTTCTGTGAGATAAGATATTATGTAAACAATTTTAATTGTATATTTTCAACAAACAATTAAGAAATATTTAATAGCATTTGAAACTCAAACCAATTTTACGTGCATCTTATAAAATTTGCATATCACAAATCTTCAACTTTCTTGTATATTCAAAATCCAGTTTATCCCTCAATTTATATAATGCAACTTGGATTATTATAAAGTCTATATTTTTCTGGTTATAATTGTATTTAATAATAATAATAATAATAATAATAATAATAATATAATAATATTAATAGGTGGATTGTTCCACACCAGTTCTTGGTATAATGCTCAATGAAATTAATCAGAGTTGAAATAAATCGCCTGATGATCACCTTCTGATGTGAAACTTGAAGTTGTACTCTCATTTTATATAGTTGTATTTATCAATAGTTGCTAGGAATTATATTCTGTTTTGAGTTAGATCATGATTAGTATAGAAGCAAATTAAGATTGGAGTGCATGGAATTATGATGTGGAATCAAGATTCAAGAAACGCCGAGACTGATATTCTGAATCCTAATTTCTCAGTTAATAATATTGCCTGAATATAAATGGTAACACTTGTTATGACCGATATAAATAGATAATATCATTACTATGAAATACGGTACCTTTCAATTGCCTCAATTAGGATACTAATATTCCATTCATTTATATATATATATGAATCTTCTCAAAAAATTCCAATTTTATATATTCCAATTTCATAATTTCTTTTCATGATTCTGAGATATTGTATATATCCAACTTCTATATAGTTGAAAAATTGTTACTTTCACCGGCTCAGTAATTTCGTAAATATTTTTTAGAAATTTCTTTTCTTTTATAAATAAAACAATATAGGGACAGATGGGCGATTGAGTTTTAACCAAAATATTTTAGTTGTTATTAGTTGAGTTAAAAGATTTTATAAGGATTATTGGTATAATCACATCGTTAACTCGAAACAAAATAACATATTTTTATTGTTAGCTAAAAAGTTTAACTTTCAGTTAAGTCAGCATTATGAGTTTCTGTGGCCTTCTTTTGAAGGTTAAAATATTTTGATGACAGTATTTCTACACATTTGATGTTTAATTCTATTTTGATCCCTATAAACTGTTTAAAAAATTGATAAAATTTGTCAACATAGAAGAAAACGGTTTTTGAACAGGACAAAACAGCATTTAAAATATATTTGATGGACTATTTAGTTGACCCTCAAGAAAACATAAAGAGATATAGATGTGGAATAGTTAGATATTCGCTATATTATTGAACGACCAGCAAGAGGTTTTTGATCAGTTAACTTAAAATAATATAACTAAATAATTAAATAATTCCTGCAACTGGTGTATAGTGACTGGACAAATTTTAATCCAATAAAGTCGACACCGGTATGTAACCCAGCGGAATCAAAGTTATCAGATATCCACCGGTTTATTATCCGCAGAATAATCTACGTCATCTAGTCATCTATCCTGGTTTTTGAGACTGACTCCTGAAAGAGTAAGGTTCTAAACCGGTTCCGGTTTCAGATACTGCTCAGATCTATATGGAATCTAGCCTTTAGAGGATCAGACAGATATAGCTCTTATTATATATTAAAAAGCTTTAGGTCAATGTAGATTACTGGGCGTCTTCTATCGTGATAAATCATAACAGTTACAATTGAATTTCAAAGTTGCAGCTGATATATCCGCACTGCAAGAAATTTTTAAAATTTTAAAATTAAAAATATTATGAAATGAGATTTGTGGAAATGAAAATTAAGGATCCCGCGGTTTAAATTCTTATAAAGATTTGTACAGTTTGTTGAGCTTTTAAATTAGTTTTCCTTTTCTAAATATACTATAGGATAGGAACTAAACAATTTATCTTATTAGTATAGACTACTGTGTGTAATTTTATGATGTTATCCTAGCCACTCGTAAAAAAAAAGCAAAAAGGAACGATATAATTCTATTACTGTAATTTAAGAACGTTGAACTTCGCTCTTCAAAAATGATAGGCTATTATAAGAAAAGTTGTGACTGAACGGAATTTACAGGTTTTTATAAAAAGAGTCAGTAAAAATAGCAAATAAGTAACAACTTTGTATATATAGAATAGAAACATTGAATTTTTATAGCTTTAGACTTATAGAATACTAATTTAACCAAAATTCTTGCCTTCAAACTTTTGTACCGCGCCTCGTCTTTGCCTCTTATTATATAATGCTCTGTTTTAACCAACATTGAGCACTTTCACGTTATATGTGTATCTGAGTTTAGGCACTCACTATAATTATTTTTATTCATTTATTATTATATATAGTATATATAGAAATGATGTAATTACATGCCTCGGTTGTTTTTGCGACCAAATATATAGACCTGTATATAGCTGCTACGGTGGCTTAACTGTTTGTTTATAACAATGTTCACTGAGTAATAATAATATAGCTATAAAGACGTAAAAAATATAAGCTGATTAAAACCATATACTTAATTCATAATCATAAGCTGTACTCTTCTTTGCTAACCTAAAAATCATGCAGATCCCATCAGCTTATTCTAAAAAGTATTTATTAGTAACTAGTTTTCTTAATTTTATTTATGTCATATTTGTTTCTGGCGAAAAGAATCGAACCTCAAAAAATTTTGCTGTCGTGATGAGGAATAATCGTATTCGATCTGATGGATATAATTCTGAAGCAAAATTGGATTCAAGAAGCTTATTTATATATCCTGGTAAGAGTTGATCTACCATTGATTAATCCATGGCTGGTTGATACTTGAGTAATTTACTAGTAGGAAGGCATTTATTTTTAATCTGTAAATACAAGATCAATTTTAAATGGTTATGATGTATACAAAATACAGATGGTAAAGCAAATCCAATTGCGTAGTACTACGTACGTACGTTATGTAATTCTAATTGCATTGGCAAAATCATGAATCCTATTCCCATGCATGATTTCTCCTGTCTTTTTATCAATCTTTACATTAAACGAACGTATAATAGTAAAGCGCAATTCATTCGACCACAGTGTTGTACAAGCGTACAATGGTAATTTTAAGTACAAAATTAATAAATAATATATAGGATGTTTATTCCTGAGAGTACCTCCAGCTCTGATTGGACGGAGGGTGATGCCACTTTGAAAAAGTAAAGTACCCATAAAGTTTCAAAAACCTGTATAAGTGCTACCTATAAAGCTCCAAACACTTGAAAATGTTATCCAAAAAGTTTCGGAAACCTAATAGAAGTACCTTCAAATTCAAAATTTGTTTTCAAATTTCTCTAGAAAGCAAAAAAAGATGTACCTTCAAATTCAAACTTTTTTCAAATTTCTCTAGAAAGCAAAAAAAGAAGACCCAAGAAGAGTTCCAAAATCTAAAATTTCGTACCCTAAAGTTATTTTTCTTAGCTGGAATATGGCCTTTAAAAAGTGTTCAAGTATACGTCCCCTCAAGTAGCCGTCACAATAAACTATACCCTCCAGGTGTTTATATTTAAAATATCTTTGTGTTTGACCTGACTCAGTCAGTCTTTTGATCATATATTTACAGATCATTTGTACTTACTTCTCATAATCCTTCTTAGACTTCTTACAAAAGTAATTCTGCTGAATTATTCGATATTATATGTACAATATGTGGTTTCCCTTTCAAGTTGATAATCTTCTTTTTGTATTGTACTTGAACTGCGAATCCGATTTCAATATTTCTATAATCTTACTGTGAGTATTAAAACCATGCGCGAGAACCTATCTTGGATTTATTCTAAACATTACATATGTATATTGTCAAAATTGATTAGTAAAACAAAATTATTAATGCTTACAATAAAATTTGGAGGAAATAAATTTAAGATATATATTATTTATATGATTTGAGCCTTTGGAGGACTTTAGTAAATTTTTAATTACTGGAACAATTTCAATTATAAGAACACTCTATGTTTAAGCTAAAACTATTGGTGTCTGTATTTTAGGCTTGATGGCCTTTAATGATCTATATTGAATATATATAGCAACAAACAACTCTTGCGTATAGCGACTTAAAAAATAACAAACATTATTTCCAGCTGAATTTTGAAAAAGTGTCATTTGTTCCAAAAAGTTTCAACAATCCTGTAAATGCTTCCTCAAAAACTTCCAAAAATCTAAAGAAAGTTCTTCACTAATATTTCTTTCTTTTCAAAGTTTTTCAAAATTCTTCAAATTTCAAATGTTTCTGGAAAGTCAAAAAATGAGACCCAAAATGTTCCGAAATCTGAAATTTCGTATTCGAAAAGTATTTTTCTCAACTGGAATATGGACAAAATGTGACACGTCCCCGTATAGCCATCACATGTGAGATACCCCGGCTGGTGGCATATATCCTCTTATATACAATTGAGCTTGTAACAAAAATGACGTTACTTTAATACTGATGTTGATAGTGTAATATATTTGAGATAAATTTCAGATTGGACGGCCACTGTCAGGGAGAGGATGAATTTGATACTTGTAAAACGATAATACAAGAAAGATCGAACCTCTATTATACGACACTACGATACTGGACTGCACATTACCTTACTCTATGAAGGTTGATAGCGAAGATATCGTTTTACATATAGATAGGTCATAGGTAACATATACAGATTTACGGGTATTATATATACTGGCGTTTACAAAGACTAGGATATAATACATACGCTACAAGTTGATGTCATAGTAATCCCGTAAATATACAATATGCTTCTGCTGTGTAATATTTGTCATGTATTGTTAATATCATATTCTATAATTTCCATTTTAAGGTACAAAATGGTGTGGAGCTGGTAATATCGCTTCATCTAATGATGATCTTGGCGAATTAAAAGAACTTGATTCGTGTTGCAGAACACACGATTTTTGTAACGACACTATCAATGCTAATGATGCAAAACATGGTTTAAAAAATACCTATAGTTATTCAATAGCAAATTGTTTATGTGATGAAAAGTTTAGACTTTGTTTAAAAGCTTTGAATTCAGATGATTCACATTCTGTTGGTTGGTTTTTCTTCGATTTTTTGCAAGTTCCATGTTTTGATGTTTTGGTACGAAAACATAATCGATGTGTTGAATGGTCATTTTTAAAACATTTAACTTGTGTCAGATATGAGACAATTACGCGTGTAGTTGGAGAGTTCAGACATTCGAAACGATACGACCCATAATGATGGAATTTAATTCGAATAGTGGCTAAGTTATGTCAGTTTTATGCAAAATAGTTACGTCTTGGCAACTAATATTTTGATATATCATTATTTAAATTTCCAAACATCCCGAGCTCTTACTAAGACACGACATATACCTCTCTGGCGTAACTTGTGTAAATAAATTGAATTTATTGTCTATAAACACTTAAAAATGGCATCATTCTGCTAAAAGGGCAGATGCTTGATCCAAGCTTGATACACTGGAAATAAGCAAAATATCACATTGTATATAGCGTAATGAAATATAATTCTTGCAACCAGTCACAGTTTTTGTAAGAGTTGTTTTCCTTTTACAGAAAATACTCATTGGTATCATACCCTTGTAAAGTATGCAGAGACTGGCGATCACAGGCAGTATATAGTAGTTAAGCGGACGGTATCGCCTTACCGAAGATGCCAGTATCACTCTTCTATTTCTTCATAAAGGGGACTAGATTTTACGCTAAGAGCAATGACTGTAAATTCTCTTTAATGATCTCCAGCGTGGCACTGCCCATTATTGATTCCAACAGATTTTATTATTGTCAATGCGCAGCGATATGCCTCAGCTACTCATAATGCAATTCCTTCCCCCTTTGGACAATGATTCCATCCGCCATCAGATGATTGTCTCATGTTATATTTTAGATAGATATAGTCAAGGCCGAATTGACATTCGGGAGATTTAAACCATAGTCGAGCAGATATATCTTCTTTTCAGGTCTGAAAAACTTACTATTACAATTGAACAGAATAAAGACCCGGGTAGCTTCCATCGGCACTTCGACGTGACGGGGTTGTTCAAATTGAACTTTGGCGAAGTGGCATAGAAATGTTTCAGATCATAATAAAAATATTCCAAATATTATTTACAAAGGACATATAATATATTGCTCTCCACAAAGCGAGAAAAAAATTGAGTAAAAATGTTCTTTGGAATAAAGTAATTGGCAAGCGTCAAAAAGTAAACATTTTGAATCAAAATTGAAATTTTCATGGCAAAGCAGTTTAAAAGTTTTTTCTAAATTTTGAAAATTGTTTTCAATAATGTTTGTCCGTCCTCGATACCAAATGAACGAAAGTAGCCCCCAGGGAAGTAAAAGAATATTCGCATTTATAAATAGCTCTACGCGACTCATGCATCAAGCACTCTCGAAAATGGTTTGCATATTATTATTATAATACAAAATATAAGACAAATCTTCTAAAGCTGGTATATTACATTGATCTGAAAAGAGCCAAATCTGCATATTAGCCTGCAGTCACAGACCAAATTGCATACAATGACCGTTAAGTACAACGTTTTAGCCTGCGGAGACATTGCATGTTGTGAATGGAAACCTCAAATATCGGCTATGCAATACCAATATCGTGATAAAAGGTATTATATGTCTCATTGCTTATCCGTTATCAAAACTTACGTTTCTTCATTGTTACCCTAAAGAATTCAATATCATGCCGAATCCTGTCTCATGGACGATATCTGTATCACTACAACTCATATAAACATCGCACTGATGATATTAGTGACCTCGCCACGCCCTTGAATTGTCATCAAATAGTATGGCTTAATAAACTATTAACAACAGAATCATTAAGAACAGGCACAACATCAGCCATTATTATGGTAAAAAGTTTATCAGACACCTTATATAAGACTCGCCGAAGAGAGGTGCCCTCATCCATCACATGATTTCTTGCTTCATCCACGAACTTGCAACAGAAAAGGGCAATCCCCAACAAGCAAAACATTTTCATGCTATGATTTTGTATATTGTGATTTCAATAGTGTTGTGCATGACCATAAAGTTTTTCATTCTATATGCGCGAGTAAAGGTAATCAACCGTGTAAGATGAACGGATTGTTCAGTTGAATATAAAAATCGTCTTATACTGTAATCATCTCCTATCTACTAAGGTGAGATAAGATACCAATAATCCATGCATTACAAAATTAAGTTTAGTAATCCAGGTTCTAGAATTGTAGATTTTTGTGATTATTCATATTAGTTTTTCTTCTATTCTTTGAAGAACATTGAATAAATCCTTCTGGTTAATGAAATACAAGGGTGTAATCTCCCTTGTATGCATATATAGCCAAATGAAAAACAAACAAATTCTCATACTATATGAACACCCGTGTCCGGTTAATTTAAAGATTTCCAACCAACATTCATACACATTTTCAAAACATGCACTAGTATTGTGCAGTAAACATTTATTTGTGACTTTTGAAACGTTATTAAGATTCATGTTTTAAGATTTTTTTACTTGATTTGTACCAACAAATACTTTCTTATTTTGAGAAAATATACTGGCCATGTATGTCAACTTTCAAATGTTTTTGTCTTCCAAGTCCATATCACTTGAAAATTAGAAATGAAAATCTTTCTGTTAATTAATATTTTAGATGTCAGTTATCTATGTTATAGAATTGAGGCCAATTGCCTTGTGTCTTGTGGAGTGTGATTCCGCACGATCATGTACGATATCGTAAGTCTTCGATTTTGCTCATTAAATGGAAATTGATAAGCCAATCACCGTGGAAGAAACAATTCGAAATGTCACTCATTGAAGTTCATTTGCGCCAATCAGCGGTCTTTGACCATGTGTCCCATTTTTGCAATGGCGTGGCGTTTTCTAGAACAAAAATCTGGAAAGATTAAATTTCAATTTCACATCAAATTTGAAATTTTCAAAATAATATCAAAGTGAAAAATAAATTAATGATACAGTGTGTAGCTCAGATTGCAATTATTCATATTTATCTAATTACTTCTTATCAAAATTCAATCATTTTCAATGAGAATAATAGAGGGAATTGCTTGCCTTAGTTTTGTAAAACACTAGTATAATACCTACAAACGATCGTGTGGAATTAAAAGGATAACCTTAAAATAAACTAATGAATCGATTATAAAATGAATTTCATTAAAATCTGTCGTACGTAATTAATTAAACCATGTATTCCTTGAGTATCTTGCTTCAAAATATCGCTGCCTATGGTAATATTTGACTGTTACTAGTTACCGTTTAAGCTGCAATTCATAAAATATAATGGCTGGTATTAATTATTTCACTGTGCAAATTACTTTTAATAAAATAAATCTAAATAATTCATTGATTAATGTACATATATATAGCTATTCACAACGCTTATTAACAATATTTTAATTTTATTTACATCACTTTCATTGTATTTTACAGGGTATATATTTCTGTACAATTAGATATTCATATTTTCTTCGATTGAAAATTGTTAGATGTATTTTTATTTACAAATGCATATGTATATACAATAAATGTCATATAATGTTGGCTTTAATTTCATTCCTTTTCTTCGGTATCTCAATCTTCAAAGATTAGCATTGTTTTAGATGAACGTTTAAATCCTCGTTTAGATATGTGTAACTTTTTTGGCGCTCTGTGTAAATCACAATCACCTTCGTTTTTCCATCTTGAATTGCTAATTTTTCTTTTAGGTGTTGTTTCTTCTATCATTGTTATATCTTGATAACAATTATACTCCTCTTTAACATCTTTCTCGGGTACTATTTGTTCGTTTTCTACTTCATTGATAGGTTGGAATATTAAACTTCTTTTTGCATTTCTTTTATTATGAAAATCATCCAAATTATTGTTTTCAATGCAGTTGGATTCTAAGTATATTTTTCTTGAAATCTTCATTTTCCTCGGTGCATTTGATCCAGTTGAACCATTACGTATTGTATCCAATGGTGGGCTATGATCATTTTGAAATGCAAACATTATTATGCTTGGTAGATTATTCGATTGACTCCATTGATGTTGAAGGTTGTAGTGTCTTTGAAACTAAATTATTTAAAAATTAAAATTCTATTCTACAAGTAGAACTATGACGTCAGAAAAATCCATGCCAAGCCAAGGCTTTTGTTGCTTAGTAACTTAATTACTAATTCATCTCGATCAGATCTCGATCGGTTGCATCTTGCTGATATATATCAGTCACGTTATTTGCGTCATCTGCAGCTTCGTCGCGTGTGTGTTCATATCCAAGCTCGTCAACCAAAATATTTAATTTAAAGAACAAAAGAATTTAAAAAATGAATTAGAAACGTCCTACAGGACAGCAGAAGCATATACGACTAAATACTACAATAAAGTAGCAACTCTCTTACAATGAAGCGATTTATTTATTTCAAAATCTCATAGTGAGTTTCTGTTTATATATAAAATATTGTACGTTGATTCAAACATTAAGGTTAGATCATGCACAATTCTACGGCTCGCTAATGATTCGAGGCCAAACAATGAACATATACAGTAACTCTTGTCTTTCATGGTAGAGCTTGTAATGGACAATTGTAAGGAACTCTTGAAAGTTTAAAATGATACTAACGAGAGCAAAAATATATGGATAACTGGGATGGACAATGAATATAAGATGCGCTAGACTCAGTAATGTAATCAGTGTACTGCCAGGTGGAACAACATTCTATCGTTTTGTTTTGTTCATTTGCTATTATTTAAACAAGTTGAACTCGGATAAAGGGCCAATCGATAGCTGTTCTATGATTCTTGTGATAGACTCATTAACTATTGGCATATTTCTCTATCAAACTTTACTGTTTTGAAGAAGTTATACCTTTTTTGAAAGACATTCCTAGTTCCCATGATTGTTCCCATGATTGTTCCCAATTTGTTCCTTATTTGTCCTAGAAAAGTTTCATTTTGCGAAAAGTAAGATTATGATTACGAGGCCGCATATACATTTAAAATGGCGGTCGAGGAGAGGATTTTGAAGTTTACAAAACATCATTTAAATCTTCTTGAATTGGAACGCGATGCTGAATTGAATGAAGGGAAAACAATAAAAGAGAAACAATCAACAAGCTACTTAATTGGAAAAGGTGTATGTGTAACAAAATTGAATGTTAAAAGTCAGTGTACTGGATTATATGGACGAACAGTTGTAACATTTTCTCCGTCTTCAAAATTAAGTCGTCAAAATGAAAAACTTCCAACTCATTCTATATCCACAGGTATACAATAATTCCTAATAGTATCACTGAGTTCTTACGTGTACAAATTGTACTCTTTAAATAATTAATTATCAAGACCAAGACCAAGACAGCAAGACTCAATCAGCAGACGGTGCAGTGCAGACTGCAGTGCCGGTCTGCAAAGCATGGCAGGTGCACCCCCGAGATGAAAATTTTTCTCCTGGTTGCTGCCCCTGGAGCTGCAGTTTTCATCTTATATCAGCAGTTAAAAATGATTGTTTTGTCATTTTCTTTGTATTTTTTTTGCTGAAATTATGGATTTTGCCGCCCCTAAAGTCAAATTTGATCAAATTTGATCAGTTGCAGCCCCCGCCCCCGAGATCTCGTCGAGATTGCCATTATTTGCACGGCCATCTAAACAAAATTAAGAATATGTTTTCACAAAGATGACGTCTTTGCATATGAAAAATATCAGCGTTTTCCCCATTAACTTTACATATTAATTTAGAGGGGCCTAGGGACCCCATTTCCCAATGTCAAATTACAATAAAATTTATGCACACCTTATTTTAAAGCATTCATTCTAACAAGAAAATCGATGGGCTCGATAACATTTCAAACTTTCATGTTTTTTGGACCAGTCTAGTATATATGAATGAATGTATGTAGGTATGTAGGGCTATGTATGTAGGCATACTGAGGAATAAGAATTTGAACCTACAGTACTAATAATATGAAAAGTAATAGATGCTAGGCCTACATATTAATAAGACTGGTAATAATGTGAGACTCAAAACATAATTCTTTTTTGTTTGTTTAATAGGTGATATTGTTGGTGTATCTTCGCTTCATTCTTCAAAGCCTGATGAATTCTCATCTGGATTGGTTGTCAAAGTAACAGATATTGTTATAACTGTTGCGTTTGAAAATGAAAGTGACATCGATAATGATTTGATATTGAAAATTACAAAACTTGCAAATAATATAACGTATCAAAGATTGAAGAGGTACAGTATCTGCCTCTATTTATCGGCCACCTCATGTCCATAGTGACCCACTTGAGCAATGCTCAAAATTATATTTTCTCTCTTGAATCAACCCTGTATATAAAGGTTCTATTCTCTAAATCTCATAGAGGACTCTATATACAGGTTTCGTTTCATAATAATTAATGGGTACCACAAAATAACGCTTTAATAAGTGCAATCCGAATTTGTCGACAATTTTCATTACATTTATCCAAAGTTGAAGTTATCCAAATTGCACTTAAAGTAGGTTACACTGTAATTAAATGCGGCCTTGGTGTAGTGGCTAGGGTGTTGGACGACAGCCCGCAGGGTTTCGGATTCAATCCCTGGCCGGAGCACTATAGGTTGGCGTCAGGAAGGGCATCCGGCTATTAAACGCACACAAGCTTCAAATCACTAACCAATTTAACCAACCACCCCGGTGAAAAAAAAGCTGCAAGCTTACCCGGTTTGTGGATAAATGATAAATCCAAAAAAAAAAGTGAATTTGTACACATTCATTCATTTATAGCTCGTACAGTGAAGCCTGTATATAACGGCCAGCTACCAGAGGTAGAAAAGTTGACCACTACAGACAGGTGGCCTTTATATACAGGTTTGATTCAATCGAAAATACTATTTTAGACATTGCAAGAGTGACCACTATAGACAGGTGGCCGCTGTATAGAGGTGACTGTTATAACAGGTTTGACTGTATTAAATCTATATTATATGTACAATAAGGATGTGATATACCGGTATCTACTACTGCATGCGCACAAGCAAGTCATGCTGCACATGAGCCATTCCTAAGTTTTTAGGCATACTTGGCACGGCACGGATATTGGCTCGACGTTTGAGACAATTTGGCTCTGTCAACTTCATGGATAAGTTGTGCAGCTCGATTAATCCTTGTTGAGCTGAACGACTGAAGCTATGCTAATTATGCATGCTGTTAAAAGCTGTTTTGCGTTTGAAAAATATTGATAATAGCCAGAGAATCACTCTTTGACTGCAGGTAGTTTAGGAGAGTCTAGCTGTTTTACTTTGGCGCGGCTCATGTACAACACATCGTCTGATCTATGCCTTGGATCTTCAAAACCTAAATCTGGCATGTTACATTATTTTATATTATTCCAATTTTTGTCTGTAGGCTAAATTTGGCATAAACCCTGCAAAAAGAAATTCATGAACAGTTCATGAACATTAAATGACCCCAAAGTTATGGACATACTCATGAACTGTTTAAGAAAATTGAGCCATTTAACGTTCATGAACTGTTCACGAACTCCTGAGCTGTTTTTTGCAGGGGTTCTCTTCAATCATTTCTGCTTCAGACAATGCCTATATATTTATTATTATCACTTCCCAGATCACTTGAAGATTTGAGTCATTATGATAAGCTACCTTGCCGACATCTTGTGGAATCACTCTTTGGAGAATCCTTGATTGACGCTGAGCTTCAATTACCGCCGCAAATCAATATTGCTTACAATGACAAGTTGGATGAGTCACAACAGAACAGCGTGCTGTTTGCGTTGTCAAGGAGAGAAGTTGCGATTATTCACGGGCCACCAGGAACTGGCAAAACAACAACGATTGTTGAATTGATTTGTCGTGCTGTGAAAACTCTAAAATTAAAGGTAAACTGCATTGTAAAAAGTGTGAACTTTTAGGATGCTGGATACTAGTAGCTTCATTGGCTATCCCTCTGTGAGTTCTGAGTTCATGAACGTGAAATTGCCCAAAAGTGAACTGCTTCACTGCACATCTGGGGTCCGACAAAAGTAGTGATCATGGGATCCTAGATTAGATCCTGGAATGTAGAGCAAATTCAGAAGGAAATTGATATTTTTTTTATGAATCATTGGTCAAACCTCAACAAAAACGTTCAGACGAAATTGTTGAAATGCCTCTAGGATTCCAGAAAACTGGACCTTTTGTTGGATCTTGTGCATAACTGCCTTGTGTTTTGATTCTCTGATACAAGCACGGGGTCCGATAAAAGGTTCAGCCTTCTGGAATCCTAGAGGCGTTTCAACATTTTCTTCTAAATTGTTTTGTTGAGGTTTGACCAATGAATCATAAAAATATCAATATTCTTCTGAATTTTTCTCTGGCCTTCTTGAATCTACGATTGCAGGATTTTTACTGTGTCGTACACTGACTTAGAATGTAGACATCAGTAACTCTTTTTTGTTTGTGTTGATGAAATATTATGCAACATTGGCTATGCTATAGACATGAATTTTGAATAAAGAAGGTGAAAGTGTCCCCCTTGCATACACTGGCGTAAATTGCGGATGGGGTTGGGGGGGGGGGGGGGGTGTGTGTGTGTAGGATTTAGTGTAGCCTACAAAGTTCAATGATTAAAATCAGAGCTTTGAAGTGCACATGACACCAGAAATTCTAACGCAATTCAAGTAGCTGTTCAGTTAAATGATGACGAAAGTGGACAATGGGACAATGATTTCATAATTTGGACGTTAGTCACCATTTGAAACCATTTGATAAAAATTGTAACTCTCTAATTTCCCAATTTATTCTACTTTGTTAATGCTTCATTTCTTTTGTCGATATTTCATTTTTTTCTCTTGTATGCCTGTAATGTAGTAGAATCAACCCTTTGAAACAACATTTTGTCTAAACTTGAAGGTTTCTGAATAAATTATGATGTTTTTGTTGTTGTTCTTAATCTAATTACCAATGTATCCAATAATACAGGATGTATGATTTAAGTATTATTAGAAAAATACTCTGGTATGATGATGATGAACGAATTGTTGAATGTATTTGTTTACGTTATGATTCTTATCTTCTACATATATTTCTATTAGGTCCTTGTTTGTGCTCCATCCAACATTGCTGTTGATAATCTTGTTGAAAAATTAGCAAAATGGAAACTATCGGTATGAGAATACTGTAACATTATAAACAATTATTTGTCATTTCATTTATTTATTATTATTTGTACTCTTCTGTGAAAAACTGTTGAGTTCATTAACAGTTCATGATCACCTTATAAACAGTTCAAAATATGTTCAAAGTTCAAAGTTCATGTTACATGATCTGTTTCGCAGACTTTTTCATCAACAGCTCATGAACAGTTCATCCACTAGCTCATGAACAACCGCGTCACAAAGGTTTTATTGTTTCGAGAACCACGTTGTGAGATTAAAAACCTTCTGGGATTTGATTTTAAATGCTTACTAATTATGAAGAGATCGTACAAACTATGTTTCTGAAATTCGAGTTACTTGGAAGTATGATGATATTAATTAAAAAAGATAAGAAGTGAATTTCAAAAATCATAAATAAGAAATCAATCTTAATAATTGAAAACCATCCAAATTTGTGCTAGCCTTCCTTGGACCAAGAATCAGGTTACCAGGATCCCACGCTTTGTGACAGACTGAACACATTCTTCTTTACTTTGGACAAGTCTAATCCACAATCTCTTGAACTGTTTCTACTGATTGTAATGACACCTGTATTAGATACGAGAGGTGGGTAAATGTGGTCACTGTATACAGGTGGCTGGTATATACAGGGTTTATTTAATAGAAAGTATTATTGTGGACATTGCAAGAGTGACCACTATGGACAGGTGGCTGCTGTTTACAGGTGAACATTATAACATGTTTGTATGTATGTTCTTTTTCGTAGATGGTCCGCCTTGGTCATCCTGGTCGTGCTATGCCACACATTCAACATCATTCACTTGACAGCGTATTGACAATGTCACATTCAAAAAGTATTATTACATCTGTCAGAAAAGATATCACTGTTGAATTGGTAGGGGTAGTTAATCAATTCACAGACACATATTATTAACTTATATCAAACATCTCATAATTAATAACACAACATCTTGGGGAAAGGGATTAAGTATTCCCGTCGATCAGAATTGTGACAATAAGAATGAAGAAACACAATATTTTTCATATTTTAATGATAGAAGATGAGTAAGGTTGTAAGATTTTGTTGGCTAATATGCACCCAATCTCTTAGTTAGAAAAATTAATTTTTTCAGAGCCAATAGGGATGACTTGTAAAAGTTTCAAATTCAAATTTGTTACCTTAAATTGTTTTAATCAAAGTGCCTTGATTAATTTGAAAAGTTCTTAAGACAAGTAGATGAGTAGTTTTTGAATACGATTATTTAAGAATTGCAGAAAGCAGTAAAAAATTGACAGTTTCAAGAATCGGATATTCAAAGTTAAGTGATGTCAGTGGTCACGAGGAATGAGCGTGATATGATCACGACAACTGTTGAGTATTCGTTCATAGCAACAATACAATTTTTGAACTTTTCGTTGCTATGAACGAAACATGGTGGAAAAGTTCAGTGATACAGTGTAGAAAGCTACTGGCTGTCGTATAGCTAATCTAGGACTTAAGATTTAAATCCAACAAGAAAGCGTATTAATAATAGATAACATAACAATTTAATTCAATGAGAAAGGGTATTATAATAACATAATAATAATAATAATAATAATAATAATAATAATAATAATAATAATAATAATAATAATAATAATAATAATAATAATAATAATAATAATAATAATAATAATAATAATAATAATAATAATAATAATAATAATAATAATAATAATAATAATAATAATAATAATAATAATAATAATAATAATAATAATAATAATAATAATAATAATAATAATAATAATAATAATAATAATAATAATAATAATAATAATAATAATAATAATAATAATAATAATAATAATAATAATAATAATAATAATAATAATAATAATAATAATAATAATGATAATAATAATAATAAAAGGAGGATTAGCTCAGATGGCAGAGCAACTGAACTTCAGATCGGATCATATCTGATCGGCTGTGGCTCAAATCCCCCGAAGGCTAACTCAGCCTTGACTTTATCTGAAACATCAAAAGAGTACCATCTAAGGATGGCGGATGGAATGATCAAGAGGGAATTGCATTGTGAGTAGCTGCGGCACATCATTGCGCATTGATAATCAAGACTTATCTTCTATGAAATCTGTTGAAATTGATCTGCAGTGTCGTGGCTGAGATCAACAAAGAGCGTTTAAAATCATTGCTCTTAGCGGAAAAAGCCACTTATCTAGAAATAGAGGAGTGGTACGGGTGCCTTCGGTAGGGCGACACCGTCTACATTACATTTTTATTATAATAATAACAAAATGTTAATGAGCGCGTCACAATTCCTACTAGCTGACTGATTAGTCATATTAAGTTCAAGCAAAAAAAGTAACAAATATTTCTAAATTTTATCTTGAAATAAAATAAAGTAATATGGACGGTAAAAAAATTAAAATTGACAATCGAAATTAATGTTGTTAGGAATAGATTTCTTAACCAAGGAGCAGTGTATTATTATCATTCACTGTTTTTATTATCAATATGTATCTCCTTTTCCAGGAGAAACTAAAAAAAACTCGTGACAAAACAAACATAAATAGAATTAGACGAGAAATCAAGACACTGAGGAAAGAACTAAACGAAAGAGAAACGAAAGCAATTAAGGAAGTCGTCAATGGTGTTGATGTTGTGTTATCAACTCTTACTAGCGCAACGAAGTTAGGACCGTTGAAATATCTAAATGATAAACATTTTGATTTATTGGTGATCGATGAAGCTGGCCAAGCAACTGAGGCTAGTTGTTGGATTCCATTGTCTCTAGTTAACAGGTAAGATAATTGGTATTTTATATTACGGTATATAAATCCGGCACAGTAAAAATCTAATATACATCCTCATATGTAGGTGTTAGAACTTTGGACATTGATTCACATGGTCTTGGGTTCAATCCCTCCTTACAAAAGCATCATTAGTTGGCATCCGAAAGGGCAACTTACCATAAAATGCAAAAACGCTTCAGAAATCCTAATCAATTAATCAGCCACCCTTGAGAAAAAGCTTCACGTTTACTGAGTGCGTGGATAAATGACTAATACAAAAGATGTGACATTGAAAATTAAAGAAATTAAAAATGTCTAATTGCAAAATTACATGTTTATATTTTAGATGTATTTTAGCTGGTGACCATCTACAATTACCGCCAACAATTATGAGTGAAAAAGCAGCTGCAGGTGGTTTAAATATAACTCTTATGGAACGATTGATCAAACAACATGATAAATCAATTGTTTCTATGTTAACAACTCAATACAGGTGAGGTTAAACCTATACACACTTTGATATTTAATTGCAGTACGATATAACCCGTTAATTAAATACCATTCAAGATTGACAACAGTTTTCATTGCAGTTAGCCAACATTGATTAACATGGTCTTCATCACACAATTGTTTTTAGGGTGTCGCAGCCAGGTTGTAGATAAGCCAGAATTTCATGTATCCGAATTACACTCAAGCTGGTATTACATAGACATAATCAGGATTCATACTTTTGTCGGACTCTGTTGTATTTGTGGAACTGTTAATGAATGTTTGTTAATTTCATGAACTTCATGAACTGTTTATCAGGTGTTTTTGAACACAATGGATTTAATTGCAGGGATAGAGGTGGCTGTTATTGTAGGTTTGACTGTAGCTTTCATGGTGATATTATGCAAGCTATGGTAATAAAATCGAGGATTTTAAATGAGTTCGACTTCTGTCTGAAATAGCAATTTAACTTATTTGGACTAATTACAAAGTCAAACTATGTACGTGCTGAGTTGTGTTTTTATGTGTTTTTTCTTTCAGAGGGATAGATACAGCAATCTTTAAATTATTAAGTTAAAAACAAAAAATTCGCAATAAGGAAAAGGGTATAACATATGCAAGTGTAATTTTATAAACAAATTGAAAATTAATTCATGTCCAAACCTGCTGTACCCCGGCGATATACTCATTTCAAAACAAATAAAATAAAGATATTATACATCTTTTTCACAATAATTATTTCTCTTTAAGATTATTCTTTTTAATTGTTTCTTTCTCAATAGAATGCACGAAAAGATTATGAAATGGCCATCGACAGCAATGTATAACAATTTACTCACAGCTGATAAGTCTGTTTGTGAACATACCCTGTCACAATTACCTCTCGTCAAAGAAAATGCAGACACCATTGCTCCGTTAGTGTTTATAGATACTCTGGGTTGTTCGATGCATGAAACTGTTCTAGATGATCAAATATCTAAAGGTAATGAATTTGAAGCTGATTTGGTGAAACATCATGTTGAATCATTAATTACGTCTGGCGTCAAACAGAATGAAATTGGTATAATAACACCTTATAACCTACAAGTAGACTTCATACGCCAACGTTTGAATGGTGTTTATGATAATATTGAAGTACGCTCAGTAGATGGATTTCAGGGACGCGAGAAAGAGGCTATTATTGTATCACTTGTAAGATCAAATGATGAAGGTAATTTATATTAAATGTTTATGATTTAATTATTATTTGTATTGATATTAATTTGAATAGATGCTGGATTTTATCGATTGGTTGTTTGTATACAATTCGGGAACTGTTAAACTCACACTGCAAATTCATACTATAGCTCGATCAAACAATTCCATTTTGTTATACAGTGTAACTGCTCAATTAAATGCTTGAAATCAAATTTGGCAACGCTTTTCATTGCATTTATTCAAATCGGCACTTTCAGAAGTTGTTTGAAATTGATTTGACTAATAAGTTGTTAAGATCAAGAACAAGTTGCAGATATGTAGAAATTTTACTTATCCTAAGTGCACTTAAATGGGTTACACACTACACAGTAGCAAGTTGGTAGGATGAAAAAGTTAAGCAACAATTCAACAACAACAGCCAGCCGACGATTGCATGTGACTCGCAATTGGATTTGACTGGGATAGTAGCCTACAACATGTTAAGGAACTGCTGGTCTGCACATTCGCATCATACATTTTCAAATCTAATTTTAATGTTGCTGTTCATAAAAATTGGGCAATTCACTGTTGATGAACTAAGTTTCTTAGGAGTTTGTCTCCTTACAGTCAATCTTTAACAAGGTATCATTTGCAGATACACAATCAAACCTGTTATAGTGGTCACCTCTATACAGCAGCTACCTGTCTATAGCGGTCACCATTGTAATGCCTTGAATAGTATTTTCTATTGTATCAAACCTGTATCTGCATTCAATTCCAGGTAAAATTGGATTCTTATCTGACAACCGGCGAATCAATGTTTCTATAACAAGAGCAAGACGTCATCTCGTTGTCATTGGCGACTCTGGGACTATTTCCTGTCACAAATTCTTAGCATCTTTTATAGATTATTTACAAGAACATTCAGACGTGCGTTCTGCATCTGAATATGATCTACACTCAACTTTAATACCTCAATCAATTATGATGCTACCTCCATCTTGCAAGAAAACAGAAAACATTTTACAATCCTTTGAGTTACCAGCTATTAAACGTATACAAAATTCATCAGAAGTAGGAAAAAAAGTAATTGTTCAAATCCAAGAAGATGATGACAGTTATATAGTTGAACAAATCAAACAGAATGAGAACACTTCTGACGAGGACAAAGAATCTCAACGAGATATCAAAGACAAAGAAATCTGTCGAAAACAGTTAGAAAATTTCATCAAAAGCTCATCTCAAGAAAAAATATTTCCAAGTTCATTGTCATCACGCATGCGTTTATTTCTTCATGAAATTTCTGAGGAATTAAATCTTAGCCATTCTAGTATCGGAGAAGGAACCACTCGGCATATGGTGGTGAAAAAGAAGCTTCAAAATCAAAATGAAACTTGTCTTGGTCCTGAAAGTGAAGGTATGTTACCGTTTTTCAATTTCAATTAGCCTTCTAGCCTCTAAACTGCCCCTATGTTTATGCAAGTGTAGGCCTAGTTTAGTAATATTTTCTACTGAATAAAAGATTCATGAAAATCAGGCCTTTACCATTCATGAACTTTTTCATTCATTAATTTCCTCATCTGGCTATAGCATATGACATCATCTTTTAATTAGAGAACACCCTCATATCCCATAGAGCTAGTCCCTGGCTCCTTTCCCTTTGAAAACAGTTTATCAGTTCATGAATATTCCATGACTGTTGATGAACTCTACCTAGCCAAATTTACATGAACTTGTTCATGAACATTAATTTTCATGGCAATTCATAATCTGTTAATTGAACGTTCATGATTAAGCATATAAGGTCTTGTGAAAAGCTCATGCAAATCGTGCCATTTAACATTGATGAATCAGTTCATGAACTCATGAACTGGTTTTCGCAGGGGTGTCTTCCATATTTTGAAACTTTGTGTTAAATTCTGATGCTTTCCGACCCATATACAATTCCCGTACACAATTTTTTAATTGAATTTATTTCTATTCTATAATTAGCTATGGAAAACGAAACAACAGAAAAGTCATTCTTGAAGGAAGATAAAACGTCTGCCCCTACATCACAGACAAAAAGTAGACCTTTAACATCAGGTGGCTATCGCTTAAACAGTGATGCAACCCCTATCCCCAAAGAGAGAAAAAAACAAAAGAAAATGAAATCGAAGAAGGATAAAAACAACTCCAATAAAAACAACGAGGAAGATTTTGATGCTATTTTAGCAGAAGTTACACAGCTTGATTCTATTTGTTTCTTGGAGAATTGTAATGTATCTATTAAACTGATGAATCGACATTGTACATTTTGTAATAAACGTTTTTGTTTAAAACATGGACTGCCAGAAATCCATGGTTGTGGGAATGCAGTGAAATGTCAGTCAAGACAAACATTCATTAAAGCAAGGACTGAAGCAGAAAAGACCAAGCCATTATCTTCTGCTAATCGAAAACACGTAGAAAGGAAATTAGATGCTAAATTGAATACTCTAGCTAAGGGTCGAAGCACCAAAAAAGGTGAAAAATAGAATTAAATTTAGAGGCTATAAATCGAAGTAACTAAATAGTATTTATTGATTATTATTTTACTAAAATTAATATTTTTATTGAATGAAGAATCTCATTATTTGGTGATTTATTACTCGGTCGATAACCTTCCTCTAGGAGATATTATGTGAATATCAACTCAGTAATTTGATGATAGAAGGGTTTTCTGTCTAGATTACGTGTAAATTTATGTTTCCTGTTCAGTGCATTGAAACCTGTATCTAACAGCCAGCTACAATATGTAAATAAATTGACTGCTGTGTGCAGGTGGCCTTTATAAACATGGTTAATTAGGAAATACTATTTTCGATATTATTAGAGTTACTACTGTAGGCAGGTGACTGATATTGCTTGTTTGTGGAACAATCTGCCATCCTCGATGAAAAAGCGACCGCTGACAGTTCGACATATAGCAAAATGTGCAAAATTATTTTGTTGTAAACTAACTACAGTAATCTTTGTATTTTTAAAAATTATATTGTATTTTTTTTATAATGAGCACTTTGAAAAAAGCCTGTGTATAGGCTTAAAAAGGTTTATCTCAATAAATGATGATGATGATGATGATTAAATGCATCAATATTTTGATATGACAATATTGGAAAGAATATATACGCTGAAAACCAGAAAGTTCAGAAACGTGAATATATCATTTCATCATTTCTAATAGTAAACTACAAGCGCTGTAGACTGCTCAATATTGACAGTTTCTATACACTGATTGTTCAAACCTCAAAATATTTTGGTCTGGGAGAGTACAATGTGGGTCCAAATATGGACTAACGCTAGTGTCATTTTCTATCCTAACAAATTGTCCTATTGTATTTGGACTAAAATGTAGACACAGCACAGGTAATTTGTTTACGCATTCATTTGTTTACGCAAGTTTGAAAATGGGCTGGGCAATATTCAACTTTGTACTGCCCATTCGATTGTTCTATTCGAGGGCCTATTATGTTTGAAACAATCGATTTCCACTGCATGATGGGATGGGTTGTCAATCAAAACAATGTTTTGTTATTTTTCGGTAACTTCTCACGAAAACGCGAATGAAGACGCGAAAGTTGAAGAGACAATGAAGACGATTGAATTGGATAGCAAAAAGCCTATTGCTGCTTAATCATGTCAAAGCCGACCGAAAGAACTAGACACAACATGCAGTCGCTTGACTACACTGGTGTTCGTCCAAGAAATACTAAAGCCGGTAATGGAAATCGGTATTCTCGTGGGCGCATAAATGTCCATGATTCGCCTTCATCATCGAAAAGTGGCTTTCAAGCAAAACCCGTTTTAAAAGAAGCTGTAGACGCTGTTTTAAGCTCATTTGCTAAACACACTAAAGGATATGGTAGAGGTAAGTTTATAGTGACTTCCTAAAGGATCAAAGTATTTTTATCTAGCTGAGAATATCGAATTTTATCATACTGAAACAGTGATTTATGGAGTGTTATTTGCCTGTAGGGTGTCGCTGTTTTTTAACTTTCAATCCGAAACGACATAAAAAGCAGTTATGCTAAATTCTTTTGTTATTCCACGTTGTTAAAATACCTCGATGATTTGATTTTGAGGGGGATGAAATCTCAGTTTTGTTTTACCATAATCTTATGCTGCAAATTTGGTTTGTAATTTATATTATTATGTGACTGCTAGAAAAGGATAATGATTCAGTGACTGCGTGCTAATTTTTTTTCTTCCCTTTTCCTGTGAAAATTATGCCACGCGGTATGTTGAACACGTTTTTCTTTTAACCACGATTTTTATACTGTTGTTTTACAATTTCCTTTACATAATCCAGTTTTTTGTGTTTCCTAACTTAATTTCGTTTCATCATTGTAATGTTTGATTGAACATCAACTTCATTTTTAAAACAAAACACTGAAACGCATGCCTATCAACATCCAAACTTGATTTTTTTGCAAACTTTTTTATCGTATACTGTTTTAGACGTAATGTCTGTTTGTAGAAGATTATGTTTGCTTATGGAAGCTTTTTGTTTCAAATTATCACTATTGTCACAAAAATGAATGATCTAAATAAGACAACATGTTGTAATAATTCTCAAATTGTCGAGTCAACATCAAATTCAATGTTTTTGAATTTCGAAACTGTTTACGTAACAATGTAACCCCTGGAATTCAACACGACATAATTTCTCTCTTGAAAAAAATTCATTTATTGGTAAATTGTCTATCTACCAATAGCTGATTTAATTAATGTTTACTTTTATCATTTGCCTGTGAATATATTTTGCAACATCAGCTGGGTAACCTAATAGGAAACAATATTTAAACATGCATCCTGTAATCTCATGTGAAATCTTCTTGTGATGCTGGATTAAGACCAATATAAAACTACTTAGCTCCTATTTAGACATCCTTCAAATATTTCTGTAACAACTAAGTGTTGATAAGGATTTTTTCAAGGGCTAGCAAAGATTGGTGTGATGCCACACTTAGGAAAGGGGAGGGCTTCATATATATTGTAGGAGTGAGAAATTGAATACATGTACTAAACCTACAATATTAATGTAAGCCTGTTTTTTTTTTCAACAACAGAGATTCAGAGAAATATGAAATGTCTGAAGGCAATTTTTGATTTTGTCAATCATTATTAATTTTTAAAATCCCTAACTACAATCAAATGAAACATACCAAAGTAGCCTACTGTAACTTAGTCAGAGATTTGAGTGAACGAAATTCGGGAAAAAAGCTGCAGATCAACTCCAACTGCCCCCCTTCTTGTGAAGTTCTTTCCTAATGCGAATTTTGAACATTTAACAGAGGCCATCAACATCAATATTCACTCAATCCCCTTCCCCCTATAGCTGGGTGATGTTAATTGTAAACACTCCCTTACTCATTTGATGGATAAATAATATAATAGGGCTACTTTATACTATAGTTTTATATTACAAGCATACCCCATAATACATAAATATATTTTTCTGATTTAGTGGCAAATTTTTTGCCATGCACTACGCACTACCTACACTAATAAATTAGACACCTATATTTGTTCTAATTTATTACCTGTTCTGAAGAATTTGATTAATTTTGATTGGACAATTTTATTTTTTTATAGTTAATGTTGTTGAGGCTCTTCAAGAGTTTTGGGCAATGAAACATAGTCATTCGAATGATCTGGTAGAAACATCAGCTGTACTCTATGAACAAGAATCCACTGAGCAGCCTCCTTATGTTTGCTATGTCACTTTACCTGGTGGTAGCTGTTTTGGAAGCTTTCAATGTTGTCCAACGAAAGCGGAAGCACAACGCAGTGCTGCAAAGATTGCGTTAATGAATTCATTTTTTAATGAACATCCATCAAGGTGAGAGAACTACTGTAGCTGTGATTGATTACTAAGGGAGCGATAACATTAAACTGTAGGCTAAAAATGAATCATAGGTACTAACACTACACTAATAACACTATAGTAAAAGGGCATGGAATCAAAAGGCAAGGCCCATTGGAATACAAGGTCGATATTTCCTTGTAGATTTTTTGTTCCACAAATCATAAAAATATCAATTTTCTTCTTGTGTATCATCTAGCCTTCCCTTATCTGGAATTACTGGATTATCGCACTTCCGTCAGTCCCTGAATAGGCCTGATACAATATTCACAAGCAAGCCCTTTCAAATTCGGCTGCAGTGTCTATGGCTCTGGAAATAATATATCTGATGAGTATTGATCTTTTCAGCCATGTTGAGCAATATTACAAATCAATTTCAATGTGATGTTCAATGAAGATTTCTATTGAATTTCCAACTCACAACTTTCAATATATTTTAGTCTAAAACAAAATTTAATTGCTGTTAATTAACTGTTTGATTTCTGTTTGTGTAGGGTTATTACTGATTCCTTTATAAAACAAGCTGTTTCCGAAGCACAAGGATGCGAATCTAGCACAGATACAAATGGAATTGAAGCTTTTGAATTTATGCTTGAAATGAACAAAGGAAAGACCATGTTAGAATTTCAAGAACTTATGACCATGTTTCGATTACTTCATTGGAATGGTAGTCTCCAATTAATGAAAGAAAAAGAACTCACTAGACAAGAGGTATTGGATCATTATATGTCAAAAAGACTTGATGATAAATTACGAGAACAAATGGCTAATGATTGGATTTCTAGAGAAAAAATGCAAAAAGGAATCGTTATAAAAGAACTTAATAACTCTAAATTGGAATTAAAAGAATTTTGTCTCGCAGGACGAGAGTTGAGGTTTTATAAAGAGAAAAAAGAAATACTTCAATTAGCAATTAGCGAATTAAGATAAATGATGTTTTAACATCACAAATTATAAAACAATTTTGTTGTAAATAATATTACTGTACACCTCTGCTTATTAGCATTAAATGCTTATATTTCTGCGCCTGTTAGACAGACAAAAATATGGAAGATACTTTTGAAAAGTATTTTCATCCGTAGAGTGCTTCTATTGGATTGCTAAATTAGTTACATACATATACACTATTATAATTATTGCATTACTTTACAAAACTTTTGTAAATAAATAAAGTTTCAAGAAATTCAAAAAATTGATAAAGAATAAAATTTATTAGATTGTTCAGAAACAATTTTGTGACTATCGCTATAGTAGAAGCATGAAAACGTTTTTTTGCATTTATTAATTAGTCTACTGTCAAAACAAGATATTTAGAAACTTTAGATTCTTTGCGCAAATCTTTAACTATGCTATGTTAATATTCGTTCGGAATTCACTTTGAGTTTAATTATAAATTGTATTGCGAAGGGATATTTATAATTATAATCAATAAAGTAAAATGTAATTGAAAATGCAGACGTAGAGAAAAGCAGAACCAGTAGCGTAAGAATCTATAGAATTGCCGGAAGTTGCTTGTTTAATGAACTGTTTGGATTCTGGAACTCATTATATCTTTTAAACCTGTTTGTGCAGCCACCTTTTCAAAGTTGCTTTTGGTAGCCCCCTCTAAAATGAACAATTCCACTCTCCTAATTTTCCTCGCAAAAGAGGTTATAGCACCATGGCGCTTCAAATGATAAACATGGCTACTAATTTGAGAATATTCTTTGAATTTTAAATTACAATGTTACTCTCTGGGGTGTTAAATCTTACCAGAAAAGCTCCACTAAGTTATCCAACTGTATGTGGAATTAGAAGTTATGTATCCTACAGTGGATTTTGTTCTTCGTTTGCAAGTACTTTGCGCTCAAGGTAAGCAGTGAAGAACTTGGGACTGTAACCATAGATAGATAGTGGTTAGTGGAATCCTTGAATTTGGAACACCGGATATTCTGTCTGCACGCAGGATAGCTTTAAGCCTCCATGAGATGTTTTATTGTCAATGCAACCTATTAATTAGCTATACAGTATAGCAACCTATTAATTAGCCTTCTAAGTATAGAGTTGCGTTGGATAGAATTTGCCGAAAATTTACCACGGTTGTAAACCATCTGAAATCGGAATCTGATCTGACCCAAATTTTGAGATAAAAAATTATCCAATCCAATCCAGAAAATCTCTAATTTTTGTAGCATTTAAAAGATTTATAATGATGCAATTTGACTGACATTATTGAAGGTGATTAGATAGATAGATGATGATTTAAAAACAATGAAAACTGGAAATTAGACTAATTTTATTCTCATTCCAAAAGCTGAAACTCATTCTGTTCAGATTTGACGGGGTGGATTCGTACACCTACCGTTTCATGTCCTATTGTCATCACTTGGATATACATCTAACTGCAGTCAAACCTGTTATAATGAGCACCTCTATACAGCGGCCACCTGTCTATAGTGGTCACTCTTGCAATGTCTAAAATAGTATTTTCTATTGAATAAAACCTGTATATAAAGGCCACCTGTCTATAGTGATCAATTTCTCTACCTCTCGTAGCTGGCCCTTATATAGCCTACAGGTTTCACTGTAACCTTTTCAGAAATAGGCCTACCTGAAATTTTTACATATACTGATACAGTATAAAAACATTTTTCAAAGGACTGACTGGGTAATCAATTTTGTTAACAAAATCTTGATGGAGAGGGGGGCATTTAATGGGGTGTTTTGCAGAGTGTGTAGACGCGCATATTTTTTGATTCATAAATGATTTCAAATTATTTCTAGGTTTACAACAAATCAAAGATGGCTGAAGATCACACCAAAGAAAAACTGTTTTCAAAATACACGCAACTTTCATTCTGTTTTCCGTTCAAGTTTACTATACGCAGAACGGCATGCATTAGGGTTTGGTATAACTACTGGAATAATTGGTAGTCTATCGTTAGTACTTTATGCAAAAGATAAATATATTGCCCAATGTAGATTACCAAAAACAAGTCATAAAAGTAGAATACTTGACGAGCATGAAAAAAAAGTTATTAAAAAAGAACCCCATTTCGATTGGAAAGCATTTTTAAAAATCCTCTGGCCTGATGCTTGGTTATTTATACTGGCAGCTATAAGTGCATTTGCTGTTGCCATGGTGAATGTTCAATTACCAGTATTACTTGGTGAACTTGTGAATTCGTTATCGTCTTTAAGTAATGCCGCAGATGATGTGCATAATCATGATGTATTTTTGTTACTTTATAAACCATGTTTAAAATTATTGATCAATTATATTAGTCAGGCTGGCCTAACTATAGTATATATCTCGTTATTATCTGCATTTGGCGAACGTATGTCATCACGCATGCGACAGACATTATTTACGTCTCTTTTGGAACAAGATGTTGCATTTTTTGATGAACACAAAACAGGGGAATTAGTAAGCAGGTTAGTGATTCCTGTAAAACTTTTATGCTTTGTCTTTTGAAATTTAAAATTGGGCAATAGCTAACATCAATATTACTGAGCTGACAGATTAGTTGAATAAGAATTGAGGACCAGACCTTTACGGGAAAGGCGCGCGATCGCTCTCGCGCGCCTTCGAGCGCCTTGTTTACACTTATGGAGAGCGTTTAATAGAGCGCCTTGACAAATTAATACTGTGATTTCTTACAACGATTTATACACTTTCCTTATTTATAATAGTATAATAATTATCTAATTAGTTAGTAAATTATTTATCAAAACTGTCTCTGTTCAATTTCAAAGAAAACTATTTTGAAAAATCTAAATTCAACAGTCGATCGAACGACTAACGACTTTAAGAGCACGTGGTTTTCTTGAAGTTGAAGTAAAACAAAAATTGGTAAGAAAATATATTGTCTTTAGCCAAACTGAAGACAATTTAATCCAAACTAGTAAATGATTTAATATAATGATTTAATCAGCAGTGTATAATTATATCGATGTAAAACTTTGGCTACGTCTTTTCCACTCGACATCAATTAAAATTTCACTCGACTAACAGCGTGAAATTTGATCGCGTTGTTATGGGAATACATGCGCTATTGTTCTCAAACAATAGATTTCGAATAATGTTAATCGTATAGAATGATGTTGTTTACAATTTATGTCGCGTGCGTTTATCGTAGATTTTTCTCTCGTTTTAAACTTTCTAACCTTATAGTCAAATCAGTAGAGAGTTTCACGAATGGAGTGGATTTCATAAAATTAAATTTGCAGAAAAAGCTCCTGAAGACATACAACTTTTTGAAGGAAAATCGGATAAATATTTTCATCACAAAAAAGTAAAAACAAATTTTTCACAACTTTTTTTTAAACTGCTAAATGTGACAAATTATTTTAATTTGTTGTAAAAAATATTGTACAATGATTATAGTTTGATGAATAACAAACCAAATCTACTATTTTTGATGTCAGTTATCTATTAACACTGACATTTGTTTTTTTCCAAAATCACTCTCCTACAGCTCTCCTAAACATTTTGAGGAGAGTGATTTATCACTCTCCTTTCATTTATTCCCGTAAAGGTCTGGAGGACTAAATTTATACTTCCTCATTCGCAAGGACATCATGTTATTTAGCCTGCTCGCAGACTCTCTGTAAATCGGAAACTTGTAGAACAGTTCTTATAAGGCCTAGTCTACTGTTCTACTAAATTTCCGATTTACAGAAAGTATGCAAGCAGGCTAGCATACGTGTTAATCCGATGGCGGACATTTCAGTCATCCTTTGTTGGTTGATTAGCTCTCCTAAACCCTTGTTTTCGGTTGGCATCATTGTTTTCCTTCGTTTTCTTGTTTCACTCAAATTACGGTTCTTCCCCTGTGAAAAATAATTCATGAGTCCATGAACAATTCATGAGCAGTTCATGAACGTTAAATGGCCCCAATTTTCATGAACTGTTCATAAACAGTTCATGAACACTCACGGACAGTTCATAAACGGTTCATGAACATTTGGGGCCATTTAACGTTCATGAACTGTTCATAAACTCCTGAACTGTTTTTCGCAGGGGTTAATATGGACTCCATGTTTCTGGTTGAGTCAGAATACCCCAGTTTTTAGATTGGGTGAAATATTGAAACCAGCTTCTCTGGGGCAAGGTTGGGGATTTAGAGAGAGGATATCAAGTGTGCTTGACTAGTCTTCATTTTTCTTTATTTACATTTCAAGGCTTTCTGCTGATGTACAAGATTTGAAAAGTTCTTTCAAGCAATGTATCTCACAAGGACTTAAGAGTTCAACACAAGCAGTTGGCTCTGTAATTACATTATATAATATATCACCACAATTAACATCAATTATGTTAATACTTGTACCTGGTATTATTTTAATTGGTTCATGTCTTGGATCAATGTTAAGAAAGCTATCACGTACAGCCCAAGAGCACGTTGCTATAGCAACAGCTGTAGCTGATGAAGCACTCGGTAACATTAGAACAGTTAAAGCATTTGCAATGGAGAAGCAAGAAATGAGGTTGGTTTTTGAAAGTATTTAACTGAAAATCACTGTCTTCATATAATAGCATGATTCTCAAAAGGGAATAATTTAGCAAATAGAAAAGTAATGACGTCTGTATCACCAAGGCACCTGTATCATTTTTCCAAACAGTGTTGTCAAGGCAAATGCTCATTGCCATTACAAAAGACTACTAAGTTCATGAACGGCATAGAATATTTAAATCAATGTTCCAATGTTTAAATATGTTCCAGTAACTTGAACAATTGACAGGCCCTCTGCAAGGATTACAATATATTTTGTAGAACCCTTTGCATGTGTTGTCAAGTTGCTAACATTTATTGTGATGCAGCCAGCTACAAGATGTAGATAAATTGACTGTATATACAGGTGTGGCCTTTATATAAAGGATTGATTCAATAGAAAATACTATTTTAGACATTGCAGGGTGACCACTATATACAGGTGGTCGTTGTTAGTTAAGAGCCTCTACCCAATGAAGCTGAGACTGGCTGCACACAGCTTAGAGGAATATCTTACTAGAGGTCGCTACTTATTCCTGAAACGGGAATGCCCAATCAGATGCGATTGATTGCGACCTCAATTCACGTGACGGGATCTTGTTGTTGTAAGATAGTGCGGAAACAGTGACGCGTGAGGCAAATTCGGACGTGAAATTACATTTGTTATGATTATAATGATACTAAAAATGAAATGTTTAAAATGTTCATAAAACATTTCGATCCGATGAGCAGATCATGATGTGAAATGAAATAACTTTTGTTGTCAAAGTTTTTAATCTAATACAGTGAAACCTGAACACAATACCCAGCTATGAGAGGCAGAGAAATGACCACTATTTGCAGATGGCCATTGTATACAGGATTGATCCAATAGAAAATACCATTTTGGAAATACTATTTTACACCTTTGCTTTCCAATTTATTTAAATAAACATACTCTATTAGAACAGGTTCACACTTCCACGATGACATATACATTGAATAAAGCCACCACGGCACGCCTAATCACTCTAACATGTGTGGTTGATCACCCGCCAAAATGTTTTAAGGTCACATTTTTATTCATCATCAAAAAAGTTTATAGTCTATTTTATTTCAACTTTCTGTTTTATATTGTTATTTTATTTACGGTAATCAAGTTTACTCCAATATTATAATAATTATATTTCAACATGCTGGACAATACAGGACAATTATTTTAACGGAGAGACATACTCCCATTGAGCTTACAAGGAAGCGTGAAACCTTCCCTCCAAGATACAAATTGTTGCTTGCGGAATCAGTCTCCTTAAAAAGAAAATGCATAGTGAATCGTCAACAACTTATTCAGATAGTTAATCATTCATTTTTTTTGAAAGTAATTTGTCTTCCGTGTAGGCCTACATCTTTTTAACATGTTGTTATGTTGCCTTATTTCTATTTATTGTAATCAGTCATGTCAAAAAAGTTGTAGCTTATTAGGTTTTCTGACTAAATGATGATGATGATGATGATGATATACCAAGAGTGACCACTATAGACAGGTGGCAAATGTAAAGAGGTGACTGCTATAACAGGTTTGACTGTAGTATATTTTCATCTTCAATTTACTTTTTTCAGTTGGTACAAAGAGAAAGTTGATCGTGCATGCCGAGTTAATGAATATCTAGGGTTTGGTATTGGTGTCTTTCAAGGAGTATCAAATTTTGCTATAAATGGAATGGTTCTTTTGGTCTTATATGCTGGTGGTACATTACTTGATGCTCGTCAAATTACACCAGGCGAACTTATGAGCTTTTTAATTGCAACACAAAACATACAAAGGTTTGTGTCACATATTGGATTGGATTATCTAACAGAAATAAAACACTGCTCTAGTAGTACTTTCGACTTTCACAGTAGTACCATTAAATGCCATTTTCATTGTTCTAAAAGAAGGTTTGTGAAAGTCGAAACATTGTCAAAATCAGACATTTATTAGCTTACCATTTGTTGTGAAAAATTGACATTGAACAGATGAGCTAATAGTTTGTTCCTGTAAACGAGTGTACCGCATGGGATTATCTCATTGTTCGAAATAACATTTCATCATCAATTCATGAACAATTTTCTGTGGGTTCATGAACATTTTGTGAACAGTCATGAAGAGTTAATAAACACTTCATGAACCGGTTCATGAACTGGTTCATGAATATGGAATTTCCTGAAAGTTCATGGACAGTTCATGAACATTTTCATGTGGGTTCTCAAATAGTTCATGAACAGTCACGAAGAGCTCATGAACACGTCATGAATCGGTTCATGAACTGGTCCATGAACGTGAAACTTCCTGAAAGTTATTGGCAGTTAATGAACATTTTTATGTGAGTTCTTGAATAGTTCATGAGCAGTCACAAAGAGCCCATGAACACTTAATGAATCGATTCATGAACTGATTAACTTTATTAACAGAGGTTATGCTTAAGAGGTGAACGTCAGTCATAAAGTGAATATTATTATATATTAATATAAGTGTATTTTAAAGAGGATTTATTTATGCATAAAGTATTTTCCGTCCTTGAGGATGAATTCACAGGATGCAAACATAATTATCAGGTAAATATCAATAATAGATGTCTATATAGCCTGCGCGCAGACCCGAATCTTTTTTTTATGAATAGTAGGGTAAATATGATTGCCTGGTACACAAACTGCTGGTCATCAAGGACGTGCACGTAGGCCTAAATATTCATTTACCGGTAGGCCTAAACTTATTCAATTTCTCTTTTTCTCAATAATGGCATCAGATGTTCAATTTTTTCTCCTATAGATCATTGGCATCAATGTCTGTTCTTTTTGGACAAGTTGTCCGTGGTATGAGCGCTGGTGCTAGAGTATTTGAATATATTCATATCATCCCAAAAATTCCCTCACACGGTGGCAAAATAATAACTAATGATCAATTCTATGGCAATATTGAATTTAATAATGTTTCATTTGCATATCCAACAAGAAAAAATGATGTTGTTCTTGAGAACTTCTCAATAAAAGTTCAGAGGGGTACCATGGTGGCATTATGCGGACCTAGTGGGTCAGGTCAGTTTTTAACGTTTTTACAAATTATTTTATTGATATAAAATGATAGCAATTTACAAAGTTAGTTGCATTCGGATGGTAAAAAAACAGAGGAACTGTTCATACAAAATTCTTAAATGTTGAATAGCCTGATTTTATGAATCATGAACATTTTTTCTGTGTAATTTCTCTAGATATTTAGAGTTTGATCATTTTTTTTTCCATATTTCAATTGCCCCTGCGAAAAACACTTTAATAGTCCATGAACAGTTTATGAACTTTCTACGAAGGTCCATAAACTGTCTTTGGAGGTTCATGAACAATTCATAATCAGTTTATGAAATTGGGGCATTTTAACATTCATGAACTGTTCATGAACTGTCTGTGAAGGTAACAGTTCATGAAAATTGGGGCCATTTGTTGTACATGAACTGTCCATGAACTCCTGAACTGTTTTTTTCGCAGTGATGGGCCTATGCAAAACGTATTTATTCGAGTATGATAATATTGAGAAGCATATGGCTGGGGAAAATTCCAAGATTCTTCACAAGAAGCGTTCTCTCCGATCCTTGCTGCAAGAGCTGTTCAAGCTAATCAGCACATATTTCCTTTTCACAAATAAAAATACATTGCACCCAAACTTATAACCATGTTACAATGTTTTACAGTTTCAAATTTTATTCTAAATTTTATACCACCAGCATTTCCAGAGGTGGCAAATTTTCTTTGTAAACTCTGAGAGTTTTGTGTACCTGTATTTAATTAGTATTATTTGTAATTTTGCAACGCGGAAACATCTGAATTTCATATTTCTTATACAATTTGTATCAAATTTATTTTTTGAATACTGTAGCAACCAATCGAGATATTTTTAGTGGAATATCAATTTTATCTGACTGCCTATTATTTGTAAATAACTTATCGTTGTATTTATTTTCTAGGTAAATCAACAATTGCAGCTTTAATTGAGCGTTTCTATGATGTTGATTCTGGCATGATCACTATAGATGGCGTACCAATTAAAGAATTGGATGTCTCGTGGCTCCGTGGACATGCGGTTGGATTCATTAATCAAGTAGGATATAGACCTATTATCACCTGCATATAATGGTCAATTTAATTATCTCCCCCTTTTAGCTGGATTTCTTAGACAGGTTCCACTGTATTTTAAATTGAACATACTTTATCTAGTTTTGATTTTGATGTATATTTGTATTGCTTTATTCCAAATGTAATATTGATCTACCCCTGCGAAAACAGTTCAGGAGTTCATGAACAGTTCATGTGCGTTAAATGGCCCCAAATTTTCATGAACTGTTCATGAACTGTCTGTGAGGGTTCATGAACTGTTCATGAACTATCTGTGAGGGTTTATGAACTGTTCATGAACAGTTCATGAACAGTTCAGGAAACTTGGAGCCATTTAACGTTCATGAACTGTTCATGAATTCATGTTTAAGGTTAAAGGTTATAATTCTCATGAACAGTTCTTAAACAGTTCATGAACTCAAACATTTTTTCAACAGGGTTATTATGTTATTCTCATTATAAAAATAAAGATATGTTTTTCAACATTTTTTTTTTCATTAGGAACCGCTTTTGTTTGCAACAACAATTATGGAAAATATAAGATATGGAGACCCCAGCGCAACTAATGAACAGGTGAAGTTACGAGGAAAATCATTTTTAATAGTTTTTTAATAATAATTTAATAATCCCTTTGAAAATGTCAAGGAACACAAGTTTACCTGTTTTGAATATTTTTATAATTTTGAATATATTATTTATGAACTTCATTAATATATGGTTGAACTGTTCATGAACTTAACGATTATTTCATGATTTTAATGATTAATGTGAAAATATGTTATTAAACGTGCTATCTGTCTTGAATTGATGAGCTTTTCAAGAATAAAAATTTGATGGTGATTTATATTTACAATACTTTATCCATTTTCAACCTTGAGTTTGTTTTGTTTACCATTGGACTTATATCGGTGAGCATTTTCAAAATTTGATTGAAATCAGGCATAAATATAACAATATCACTGTTATATCAGACTTGATTGATTTTTGGAATCTAATAAGAATGTAGGCCTACTGAATTCTAATATTTCTTCATCATTATTAATATTTTAATTTTCCTGTGCGAATGTTAGGTTTATGCTGCTGCTGCTTTGGCGAATGCTGATGATTTTATCAAAAGCTTTCCAGAGGTGAGTTAAATTATAATAATTTAATACATTAAACACAGTGTCAGCTCACTGTCTGTTAAATTACTACACCAAGCCCAGAAATCCGCAACCCTCAACTTTTTAGATAAACGTTTGATCAATTTTACTAACAGAAAAACAAGAAAATTGTAATTTTATTTTTTCAAATTTTTCAAATTATTTTAACTTTATATCCGGCGTTTTTACTTTTTCCTTTTCCTTCTGAATTTTGCCAGCCTTCCGCAAACCAGGTTTCCACGTTTGCGGACTTTTTTGAACCATGTTCATGAACTCTACGGAATTTCATGAACAGTTCACAAACTAGTTCATGATTGTTAAATGACTCAATTTTTATTACCTTTTTCCATGAGCTGTTCATGAAATTTAAGTAATTCAATGTGCATAAACTGTCTTCAAAGGGGGTAGCTATAATGATGATGTCATAAAAGTAATTGAGGATGCACCGAACAAGATGAAGTTACACTTTTTTAGTTTACCACTGCTGTGTTAATATGAAAATAGACTACAATTACGATTTCTAATTTTCTCTTCGTCTTTACAAAATGTAATATGACGGTTCGGAGAGTTTGATATCATGTTATTATCATGATATTAATATATAATGTTTGATATGTTGAAAGAGTTCTATTCAAATGATTGAGCTTCAAATATAATCATCAAATGTGTAACTTTGTTATCAGTCATTTAAAAATATTGTTTGTTCATAACCAGTTCCTGGACAATCACAATGAGTTCATAAACAGCTCATGAAGTTTTGAGTAATTTCACGTTCATGATTTCATGAACTGAATTTCACACTGAGGTAGTTTAGCATTACAATATACCGAAAGGTTTCTTAAATAGATGATGATAATGATGATGATGATTGATTTTTCTATTATAGGGTTACAACACAATTGTCGGTGAGAGAGGCATCACTGTTTCTGGAGGACAGAGACAAAGGTGACATATAATTCGCTAGGCGCAGTCATGTAATCAATAGATCAACACACAGTGTTAAGTTGTAATGGTGAAACAACAAAACACTTCCATTACAATTTGCTACCGTAATTATTTCACATTGTAATCTCATTTTTGATTTTATTTGAAAGTCTGTTATCTATTTTGAGAAGAATCATAGCATCTTTGTTAAATCTTCTTATCCGTTTATATTGACATTTTATATTTGTTTGAACTAGAAGGGTTTGGCGGTAACATCAATGTTCTTTTCAAATCAGTTTTTTATGATTAGTTATGATTACTTAGTATTGGATCAGTTCAACATCTTGACTGCGCCTTCAGTTTATTTGCGATTCATAGTGGTAGAATATTGACTGATAAATTGATCCCTTTAAAGTATTTTATAGAGACATCTTGCTGTTTATTTCACTTTTCTAATACCATCCCCTGCGAAAAACAGTTCAGGAGTTCATGAACAGTTCATGAACCCTCACAGACAGTGCATGAACAGTTCATGAACAGTTCATGAACAGTTCATGCAAATTTGGGGCCATTTAACGCTCATGAACTGTTCATAAACTGTTCATGAACTCCTGAACTGTTTTCGCAGGGGATATTGTGACAAAATTCTTGAAACGAAAATATTTTTGAGGGAAAACCCCTGCCTAATGCATTTCATAAGTTCATGACAATCATAAACACTTTGCTGGTAGTTCATGAACCTTTCAATAACAGAAATCAATGAACTTCCACGAACATTGCCCGGATTTTTTTTGCAATTGAGCCCAAATGTTTTTAAACCTTTTTTGTGTGTGTCGGCAATGTGTTTATATTTTGTTCATAACACAAGGGCATTCCTTCTTGATGAAAATATAGTGTGTCAAGCATATTTATTTTGTCACATTATGGTCTGGCTAGCTTCTCAGAATTAATGTATATGCAATAGAAAGAGTATCGACTGCCTCAATAAATACAGTCAATTTGCATAGCACCCCCTCGATGAAGCTTAAGATAGGACTTTAAGCAATATTGAGTGTTATAATGAAGGAGTGGATATTATTTTAGTTTGGCTATATTAGTCTACAGCTGTAGTTATTTACATTGTAAGATGTCTAGATTATTTTTATTTGGTATTCATTGTAGAATTGCCATAGCAAGAGCGCTGTTGAAAAACCCAAAGATTATAATACTTGACGAGGCTACAAGGTATAAGTATCTCTTAATACCTATTTTCTAGAGCATCTGTGAATAAAGGGTTACCTCACATTTGCCATGTTTGTATTCATATTTACTAAACGAGAAAAAGTTGGGAGACACGAGTGAGGCGAAAAATCACGAGCTCTGAGGGAGGGATTTTTAGCTTTCCGAGTGTCTTCCAACTTTTTCGCCTTTAGTAAATTTGAATACAATCATTTGCAGGCGTGTGGTAACCCTTTTCTAAAATAAAACAAACGTCGGAATCTCATTCGACAGCGAATTTTCAATTCACGAATTCACAATTTGAAATTCAATTTCAATTCATAAACCAAGCAAAGGGATTTCCACAACGACAACAAGATAGATAGTGTTGAATAAGGGAAGTCATATACAAGAATGTCTGTAATATTAGTTGTACAATAGTTCTCCAAGAATTTAATTTACTAATTGTTATTTAAATTTTAGGTTTACCTTGAAACAACGTTACCTATAACTGTCTTTGATTCTGTGTTTTTATTTTGCATGCTGCACGGCCAATAACTCATTTAGCACATGCTTAGGCATGCCGATCCTTGTGTGAACTGATCCTAACTATTCTCTTTGTTTCTGTTGTAGTGCATTAGATGCTGAATCTGAAAGTATAGTACAAGATGCTCTGGATCATGCCGCAGTTGGTAAGAGGCTACAAACTGTACAGAAATGACCCATTACTGAGCTGTAATTAACATCTTCAAACGATGAATAATTCAAATCTAAAAGCAGCTTGGTCTGAATATCAACAACATCCTTGAAAATTTGTTTAAATTGCGTTATCAAGATGTTGCAAACAAGTCTAGACTAAATGTAGAATAATTGTACGCTGTTCCTCCATATTTTTTGCATCAAAACAAGACAATCTAAAAACACTGAAAACCCTAATTGTTATTTTCATGAACTGTTCAGCTGTAACACATGAGGAACCCCTGATTACGTTTGCTAAATGAGTGATAACCTTTAAGCAGTTTGCATCGCTTAGCGTCTCCTCTAGTCTTACCCTGTTGTCTTCATTTTTACTTATTTTTAAAGTTAACAGATTTTTTTTTGTATTGTAGACCTGTTCCACATGTCCCTGTACTCCACTTTACCAACAGCTGTTAAAGTTCAGCCTCATATGAGGGACATGTAACTTTTTAGTGAATGGAGTGATGCGCTCATTACAAAACATTCTGAATGACCAAGCACAGCTCACGATCTACGACCTTAAATAGCGATTGGTCTATTTCAATACTGACTTGCAAAGTGTTTTGAGACGTCTTTATGTATTGAAAAGGCGTTAAAAATAATTTACACATTGTTTCACATGTAAAATACACCCGTGAGTCTGTCAAGTGGTCTATTGTATTTTATTTATAGAATTCACAATGTAGGTGACACAACGCAGACTAACACATCTCCTGCAAAAAAATCCATGAATTCATGAACAGTTCTTGAACTTCATGAACAGTTCATGCACAGTTCATGAACATTCATGAACTTCATGAACAGTTCATGAACATGTTCTTGTTGGTTCATGAACACTTCATGATTTGGTTCATGAACTCATGAACTTTTTTCACAGGGGATTGCTTCATTTGCTGAAAATTTACAAGGCGTAGTAGCGGAATAGTGGGCCTTGTGGCACTAGTTTAATTGCAATAGAATCTACTGTATATATGAACCAAGGAATATATTATGTCTAAATGGTGTTGTTTGTAGGCTAATTTGTTATCATACATATTTTTATTTTTGTTTCATTTGATTTCAGGCAGAACAGTTGTTGTTATTGCTCATCGATTGAGTACAATCCGTAATGCTGGTAGGTCTTTAGCCTGCTTACAGACTCATTGCCAAAATGTAAACTTGGTAGAACAGTACAGTGAAACCTGTATATAACGGCCAGCTATGAGAGGTAGATAAATTGACCATTATAGACAGGTGGCCTTTATATACAGGTTTGATTCAATAGAAAATACTATTTTAGACATTGCAAGAATGACCACTATAGACAGGTGGCCGCTTTACAGAGGTGACCGTTATAACAGGTTTGACTGTAGTCATTTTAGAAAAGTTTACATTTTGACAGTGAGTCTGCTCATTTGCTTTGTTGTTTATTATTTTTATTGTTTTAATATCCAAGCCATGAAATTATTACCTTCAGAATTCCATAATAACTAGTCAGTCATAACTTAAATAACACATTCAAACTACAATGTGCTATTGTCATAATATTTCATAATGTATTTCATGGTCATGGATCCAAACTTGCCGTATTTATCACTGTATTATTTTCTTTTGACATTGATGTGCTTTGCATGTTTAGATACAATTGCTGTTCTTGGAAAAAGCAATATTCTAGAGGTAAGTATTTGTTTATTTTATACCACTATCTTCAAGAATATTGACTTCAACTATGTTACATAATATATATCATGTGATAGATAAGGGGACATTACGTTACATTGACATTACAATGGGGTTGTGCATGTTGATATTATTACATGGGGTGATATTAAATGCAAACTGGTAGTCAAATCTCTCTTTGATACAAAAGATCCAACAGTTCTGGACCGTTACCAACATTGACAAACTGTTCTGTGCACACCTTACAAACGGTTCATGAATATTTTATGAACATTTTGTAATAAATTACAACACAAGTAGTTCAACTTTTTCATTTGCATTTGCAACTACAGTGCTAGCGTTGTCATATATTGAAAAGCTTAATGAGGCTCTTTACTGAATAGGCTGATAATTATAACACTAAGGAATGCACTACAGTGAAATTTGCTGAGTTCATGAACTTTACACACGTTTATGAACTGTTCATAAACATGTTACAATTGACAGTTCTTGGACAGAAAGATCACAAACTAGTTTAAGAACGTTAAATGAGTGCTGTTTTTGTGTGATTCCAGCAACATGGGTGCCTTATTTCTGGTTGTCATATATTTTGTTATTGTGTTAATTTTCAGGCTGGAACTCATACTGAACTGATGCAAAAGAATGGGGTTTACGCTGACCTTGTCAGAAAACAAACCATAGAAGAGGAAGATTAAATTCAATGTGGTACTTTCAATAGGGGTTACAAAAAAATTGTTAACCCCTACACCAGACTTTTAGGATTGAACCTATATTATGCTTATGCTTAAAAGTTAAAATATATAATTTAATTTAATTTTGATTAAATAATGGGAATATTTTCAAATGTTTTTGCTTGGATTTTAATAATGGTATGTTATAATAATTTATGAAGTTGTTGGAATATGATATTACTGTGATCCAATCACTTTTTTGAAAGAAATGTCATTTGTTTTTCTGAATGTTTGGTTTTTTGAGCCTTGACTTTAGTTGAGACTCAGTACTTTTGGCACGGCAAAACTATTTCTGAAGTGTTCACGAAAACGGCGCAAAGTTAACACCTATTATAGAGTTTATTGGAGCAATAATACCGTTGTGAGTCAATCCACCCGGTTACGTTTGGTTTAAGTTGTATTATTCTCATCATAGCTGATAACAATAAAATGTTTTTGTTTGCGGCACATTTGATTGTAACTACAGTGTTGCCTTGAAATCAAAAATATTCTCAGATTCTCAAATCTAGACAAATCTATTAGACTAGAATTAGATTTAAATATTATTCTATTTTGACCAATTATTTGTTACCGCAACTGTATGAGTGTATTATTATGTAACTAAAATATAAGTTATTATCAGTGTTCTTGTTAATTTTTTGTCAATATAAAATATATATACATGTAAAAATGAAATAGCATACTTAATCAAACGGTGGGCCAGTCATGGTAGAATGCCCGAAGACCCCGCAGGAGACCGTGGCTCGATTCCTCGTTGGTTCACAAAATTGTATTTTATCTGTATGTAACTTTGATGTAATAAAAACTCCTTGTAATTTCAATTAGATGTATGTAAACGTGGCTGCTGTCGAGTCCTTTGTTCCCACGCAAAACGAGTTTTATAGCTCATGTCGTTGTCTTTACTGTAAATTAAGAAGTAAAAGGAAATTACACACACAAACAATTTGTTTAGATGTCAAAAATAATTTCATGATCACTTATTACATGCTTGAAATGGAAACAAGTTATAGAATTAAAAATTTGGATAGTGACTCAAAAAGGCCCATGTCGATTGCTTACAGCTAAGTCATTCCATGCTTGTATACTACAATAACCAGCGAAACCTGTATTAGTGACCATATGCCGATTTATCAATATTTCGGAATAAGCGATTCGCTTGATATCGCGTAAAAGAGGCAAACTTTGTTATAACAACGAGACTGATTTCGCCCTGTTGATTTTGAAGCGTCTTTAGTGATAACAGTGACGCTCGCTACACTTTCTTTGTATTTTATTCCGAAAGTACTATTGATTACCTTCATTCATACAATTTAATAGTGCTGTAAATAATCAACAAAGTTTCTTCTCTATAAGTTTAAATCATGTCTCTCAAAACTTTACCTATTCTTTTCTTAAATCTTGGCGGAGAAATGATGTATATTTTAGATCAAAGATTAAAAGCTCAAAATATACCAGATGAGAAAGCTAGGAAAGGTAGGTTATAAAACGATATTTATTCAGCAAAGTTATGATATCGAAATTATGGTTCTACATCTATTGATAAATGTCTTAGTACATTATTGGAGTACATAGATGAATTAAATGTTTGCACTACTGTTTATATCTGACTACATTCGGAGTCACTCAGATTCCAAATCAATGAGCAAGGAGATCGTGCTAGCTAACTGGGATGAAACCAGCTGGCACATCAGAGTCCTTAAAAATGATTGAACTAACATCTGCTGATATAAAATGACGAGCAAGCAATTGTGTAGAGGCTACTTTAAATACCCGTTTCCTTACTAAAAATAAAATACTTGGATAAAATACCTTGAAAGATTTATATGTAGGCTTTGTGTAGCAAGTATGTAAGGCGTAAGAGGGACAACACATTCCTATAATGTGACTGTCTATACTAGTACTAGGCTAGTTGTATTTAGAGACCAATGTACGGATTACGATCTGTAAACCTACCTACATTTGCCCAGTTCAATAGACCTGCTACCTCGCCCGCCAGATTATTTTATTTGGAATCCTTGCACTTGGAACGCCAGATATTTACCCCAAATTCTGTAAAGTCAGAAATCAAAGGTATACCAACATTTAGTTGAAAGCTACAGAGATGCTTGCATTTGGTCTATGCCTAATTGCCTATGCTAAGTTTCCAAATCAGCTCATTGTCACATCTGGTCAGATATATCAAATGTAACCTATGGATGCCAGCCAGTCTGCAAATAATGGCAATCTCGACGATATCTCGGGGGCGGCAGCGCTGAAAAAAGTTAGGGCAGGGGCAGCACTGATCAAATTTGAAATCAATGGCGCCAAAACCCATCCATCATTTCAGCAAAAATTATAGAGAAAATGACAACAAAAATAATTTTTAACTGACGATTTTTGATGAAAACTCCAGCTTCAGGGGTGGCAATCACAAGAAAAATGTTCATCTTGGGGGTGCAGCTGCCATGCTTTGCAAACCTGAATGCCAGTCCACGAACCAGTTCATGAGCGTGAAATTTCCCCAAATGTTCATGAAAGTGTTTGATGAGAACTGTAAATTAGAGGAAACAAGAGGAAACAAGAATAGCAACATTAGGTTGGGTTAATTTGTATATTTCTTCAGATTATATGTAATGATAGGCCTATTAATTCCAAGTTGATATGTTGATAGTAAGCTAGTTTAAAGATAATAAGATAATTTACATTCTACATTTGCTGTATTTATAGTGTTTTAAAAGAAAGCTAGAAACTTCTAGATCATGCGTTGTCATTATAGATCATGCATTGTCATTATATGAGTCATGTAGGTTATCTTATGTTAGAACTAAAATATCTAGAGGGTTTGGGAAGGCTCCAACGTAACCCCCCCCCCACACACACACACACACACACACACACACACACACACATACACCAGATACTCAGAGCCAGGGAAGTAGCCTAATAATATTGTATGGCACAGGGTAATAAAAATGTAAAAAGCTAAAAAGCGTACAGAACAGACTATAGGACTATATGATATTGAAGTTCATGAACATTGAAGGCAATTTATGAAACACTGATAATCAGCAGCGTACTCAAAAAGAAAAATGGTCTACAAATATCTACTTTTAAATTTACGTTATTTTGATATATTTGATATTTTAGTAATGCACGATATCGTCAGTACAATGCTGAATAAGAAATTCATGGAGGAGTTATTCAAGCCTCAAGATGCATATTCAAAACGTGCGATGCGAACTGTTTTTGATCGTCTAGCACATGCATCTATTATGAGATTAAACTCTGCTAGTATGGATAAGGTGAGTTCAGATTATGTAGGCTATCTAGGGTATGGCTAGGTCTCCAAAATACGAGTCTGACCTTATTTTTTTTCAAATTCGGATTGGATATTTATTTTCGTATGGGATCTGACTTTTCCAGGATGTTTTCGGATTGGATTTTTAATATCATTGATATAAATATTTGCTGAGTTATTTGGGCTATTTTTTATAAAAATTATTTGTAACAAAATCATTGTTTTTGATATCATTATGATCGTAAATAGAGTTGAAGATTATAAATTAGGTCGGATCGAATCGAATACTCAACGCAAAATAAGAATCTTTCTGATTTTTTTTTATTTAAACGAGTCGGATCGGTATCTAATTGAAAATGTAACTCATTACATTCGGATTACTAAAATTGATATTTTTATGATTTATTGGTCAAACCTCACCAAAATAATTAAATTCAGAAGATAATGTTGAAATGCCTCCAAGTATCCCACAAGGCTGGACCTTTTGTCGGATTCTACTGAAGGCGAGTTATCCCCCATAGGTAAAGACAAGATCTTTCAGCCAAACACCCACCTGAATGATTAAAACAAATTAAAACAATGTAAGCCAATAAGAATTTGGGAGTTACCCATATATATTGCTATATCTGGTATCATCAAAATCATACATTACCTTGATAGGATAAAGGCAACATGCTGAAGATAAAGTTAAATTTATTAAAAAAAAATTAAAATTAAAAAAGTGAATCACCATGTTTTCATGTAATCATAAATTTGATTTACCTTTTAATTGATTTTTTTATTTTTTACAGTTGTATGATTTGATGACAATGGCATTTAAGTATCAAGTGAGTTTGTTATTTTTGATTATTGTTACAGTCAAACCTGTTATAATCACCACCTCTATACAGCATCCACATGTCATCCATCTCTTAAGTAATATTTTCTATTGAATCAAGCCTGCATATAAACACCACCTGCCTATAGTGGACAATTTATATTCCTCTAGTAGCTGGCTGTTATATACATGTTTCACTTATCATTATTTATTTATTGATTTATTTAACTTTATTTCCAGGTAACATTATGTAAACGGCCACAAGATCTTCTTTTGATAACCCTCAATCATATGGATGCAATGAGAAACTATGTCGCTGATAACAATTCTATTCTACAACAAGTTGAAAATGTTTATGCTCTGTTGATGGTAGGTTTAATGTCTACAGTTAAATCGAATCATTCTTCAAATATCTACCTGCCTGTAAAATTTATTGTTGTAAAATTTTATAGTGTTATTTTAGATATGTTTATTAATCAGTTTTGTGAAAAAACTTTTAGCTTATTTTCTCAATAAATCTAAGTCCTCAATAAATAATGATGAGATAATGATATTGTATTAAAATTAAAATAATGCTTTCGATAAATACCTCCTCAATTCCTCCACATTCAACGCCATTTTGAAATATTTGATCTTGAATATTTTTAGCCTGAAAATGACGCAGAATTGTTCAGTATAATAATATAAGTCAATCTGGAAGAAAAAAACAATTTAAAACGTTACACAGGAAATAGTGCCAGACCCTTCTTGTCCAAATAATACGGGCCATCTTGTTGAAAAGGTCGGGTGTAAAATTACTTGCATAAATCTCAATTTTTCTGCTGATTATTGTACCTTGACATATTTTCTTGGATTCTACTGTGTGATTGGAGGAGAACCAGAAAAACTGTGATGTTTTGAGGTTTCAAATATTGGTCACGCTCAAGTTATTTTGGAAAGTTTCTAAACATCTGATGAAATAGCTTTTTTGCTTCTTCTCCAATCAAGAAAATATTCATACTAGCCCATAGCCCTGTCTAAACGTCTCCTTCATTGACAGTTCAACAGTTCAAGAGTTCATAAGCAGTTCAGGAGTTCATGAACTGTTCATGAACTCCTGAACCGTTTTTTGCAAGGGCAATGAAGGATGTCATGCAGTGTCTGTGGAGCATACGGTTTTGATCTCTCAATCTGACCTAGAAAATACACTTGGCATTGATGTGCAATAGCAGAGACAGAAGAAGGAAGTTTTAGCAGCTGACAGTACGTCCGGCTATCTGTTCCTAAAGCATACTTCAAAATGATTTGTATATTTCAAAAGATGATGTTGCTAAAACTTCTGAAATTTCGCTAACTTTGTAGCATTATTTTTGATTTTGATATATTTTTCATTACCAAGTGAATTTGAATATTTACATGCACTGAAAGGCAAACACAGGATTTTTTTTAATTAACTAGCGCTATACCTGCAGCCTGGCATAAACTTACAAAATTGTTAAAATAAAGAAAAATAATAATAATTTACAAATGAAAGTTATATAAATATATAAATTGACAAAATTGTAACAAATTACAGTTATATAGGCGATGTTTGAAAATAGTGAAAGATAGTGATGATACGGCATCTTCAGGAAGTGAGTCCCAGGCATTTATCGAATGCAAAAAAAATTAATTTAAAATTGTTGTACTTTTTAGTACTCTGTATGTATACTGTGCATAAACTTTTATTGAGTGTCCACGCGTTATCCGATCGGGTGGTTTTATATTGAACAGTATTTGATCTCCTAAATGGACCAGGCCATTAAAGGGAGAATACTGACCGGGGAACGTTGCGCGCGGAACTTGAATTCTTCATACCAAATTCAAGTACTCGTTTTGAAACAGAGTCGGCCTCGCCTTAATTCTATTGTTTTGAACGAAATAATCAAAAGCACGAGACAGGAACAAATGTCGAAGCCGTGAACTCGTGACAATCATCAACGAATCAATGTTTTTGAACAACGATTTATTCCATGTATTTAACTCAGATTCGCATAGTTTTATTGAATTATCACATTAGTTTGCTTTTGGTATATTTATCCTTGGTTATATTTACTGAAGTTGCCTTGTTAATAGTTGGCAAGCTTTTATGGACCGATCGTTACATCAAAAACATGAAAAAGAACGATAGTCGATATGCAAGATGACCTAAGATGTCAAGAAACACAAGGATTTGGCTTTATAACAAAAATAAAAATGTTAAACAAGGTTCTTGTTTAGTGTTACTTTCGTTCAACATATCAATCGAACTGATCGAACTAAAACCGCTTCTGCACATCATACTTTTTATACTGTTGATCACATAGTAAACAATACATTAAAGTCCAGAACGTGATAAAATAAGTACGTAGTATAGCTCCCAAATCGTGATTTTAATTTGTTCATTTGAAATGCTTTACCATAAAATCAACATACGGCCAGAATAATAAAAAGAAAGCTCACTCGGAACTCACACGCACGGCAGCTTTTCTCAAAGCTTTGTTTAAATTGATGACGTATGAGTTGGTTGAGCGCGCAATGTTCCCCGGTCAGTATTCTCCCTTTAATTATGACGATATGAGTTTTAAAACATATAAAGAATGAAATCCAAAAATCATAATTTGAAATAAATGAAAACAATCTAGATAACTGCAAACAGAGTCCGACAAAGTCCGTAATCTCGGATACCTGGTTTGCAAAAGGCTAGCAAAATTCAGAAAGAAAAGGCAAAATGCTTAATACATTATTGAAAATTATTAGAAAAATACGAAAAATAAAATTTCATTTTTACGATTTTCTGTCAGTACAGTTACTCAAACATTTATCTAAAAAGTTGAGGTTTGTGGAAGGTAAAACATTTTGTCGGACCCTGACTGAAAACCTTCTGTATGTTTGCGGGCCTTCCCGGAATCAGGTTCCTGCGCTTTGTGACAGACTGTCCTTTAGTTTTGAAACCAATGGTACACATTGTTTACAGTGTCACTAACAATACAACATGTCTTTTATATTTTAAGGGATTTAAGAATCTTACTCCAGGTCATTTTCAATTAATTCGTCAAACACTTTTGATGTTCTTTCAAGACATGCATATTAGGGTAGGTATTTAATAACAAACAAAAAGTTACTATCGGTTTTGAATATTGCATTAGTATTGTTGTTGTATCGTAATCACTTTTTTATTGTCATAATACTAATGCCGTCTATTTGTTGTAACTCATGTAAATATCGTCGCTATAATTATTATGTGCATTGAAATGATATAAACCACCAGGAAATATTTATCTTCGTAAAGGTTTACTTGACATGAATTTCATGATGTCTGTGAAGTTAGACGCATATTCGTCTGGACGAATATTCAAATAGACCTATATTGGAGCGCGTTAACTAACGCTTCGCACAAATGCTGTGAGCATAACATACATACTAATGGAAGATTTACGAAGTTAAGGAACAATATAAACTACAAAAAGTATATAATAAAGTCGATAAAGGCAATATGAATTATTTTAAAGAAAATAAATTATCAAAACATACAAAATTGCACCAAAAAATTGAATTATTCATTTGAACGCAGATAAACTCATGACTGATCGAATTAATCACGGATGTTTAGACAAAGACATGGATTAACATTGTTTAGTATTGGAAATCAAACAGACGAATATTCAAATTATCACGGGTTTGATCTAAACTTTGGACGAATATTCAAATTAACAGTGTTTCGTATCGAATACAAAAACAGACGCATGTTAAAATTATCACGGGTTTGATCTAAACTTTGGACGAATATTCAAATTAACAGTGTTTCGTATGGAATATAAAAATAGACGCATATTCAAATTATCACCGGTTTGATCTAAACTTTGGACGAATATTCAAGTTAACAGTGTTTCGTATGGAATATAAAAACAGACGCATATTCAAATTACCACGGGTTTGATCTAAACTTTGGACGAATATTCAAATTAACAGTGTTTCGTATGGATTATAAAATAGACGCATATTCAAATTATCACGGGTTTGATCTAAACTTTGGACGAATATTCAAATTAACAGTGTTTTGTATGGAATATAAAAACAGACGCATATTCAAATTATCACGGGTTTGATCTAAGCTTTGTACGAATATTCAAATTAACAGTGTTTCGTATGGAATATAAAAACAGGCGCATATTCAAATTATCACGGGTTTGATCTAAACTTTGGACGAATATTCAAATTAACAGTGTTTCGTATGGAATATAAAAACAGATGCATATTCAAATTATCACGGGTTTGATCTAAATTTTGGACGAATATTCAAATTAACAGTGTTTCGTATGGAATATAAAAACAGACGCATATTCAAATTATCACGGGTTTGATCTAAGCTTTGTACGAATATTCAAATTAACAGTATTTCGTATGGAATATAAAGACGGACGCATATTCAAATTATCACGGGTTAAATAATTGACAGTCTTTTTAACCATGAATATCATGAATATAGGTTTGGATTTTTCCAAAGCCAACCGTTTTTTCAGAAATAACAGTTTCGCTCATATTTTCTTTTAGAATTTCAGCTGGATTAGAGTTATATAATTCAAGGAAAGTTGTGATGATATTGTGTGCATCATTCGTATTATTGAGCAGTAAATCACTGCATGTTAGAGGATGTGTTACACAGTAAACGGATGTTTCTTCAATTTGTGTTACCATGCGTGATCTCCTGATATTTCGGTCCAGGTTAATTTGTATATGCAATTATATTCGCTTGTCAATTTACGTGCTAGAGCTTCGTTAGGAAATAGTTAACAGTAAAACAGACAAGAAATCTCTGTTTAGTGTCCGGTAATTCCTCCATAAACCGCTCTATTTCAGCACGGGACTCTATCTCCCTGGATCGCATTTGCTTCTCTGCTTCGTCTTTTAATAGTATATAATTTCGTTACAAAATAGGATAGAATCAATGTTATAATATAAATGACAGGGATTACACACAGAGGAGAGGGGATGCCGATATTGAAATATGCATTGGCATAACAGTATGGAATATAAAAACAGGCGCATATTCAAATTATCACGGGTGTGAACTAAACTTTAGACGAATATTCAAATTAACAGTGTTTCGTATGGAATAAAAAAACATATGCATATTCAAATTATCACGGGTTTGATCTAAACTTTGGACGAATATTCAAAGTAACAGTGTTTCATATGGAATATAAAAACAGACGCATATTCAAATTATCACGGGTTTGATCTAAGCTTTGGACGAATATTCAAATTATCACAGGTTTGATCTAAACTTAGGACGAATATTCAAATTAATAGGGTTTCGTATAGAATATAAAAATAGACGCATATTCAAATTATCACGGGTTTGATCTAAGCTTTGGACGAATATTCAAATTATCACGTATGTGATCTAAACTTTGGACGAATATTCAAATTAACAGTGTTTCGTATGGAATATAAAAACAGACGCATACCCCGTATTCAAATTATCACGGGTATGATCTAAACTTTTTACGAATATTCAAATTAACAGTGTTTCGTATGCAATATAAAAACAGACCCATATTCAAATTATCACGAGTTTGATCTAAACTTGGACAACATTCAAATTAACAGTGTTTCGTATGGAATATAAAAATAGATGCATATTCAAATTATCACGGGTTTGATCTAAACTTTGAACGAATATTCAAAGTAACAGTGTTTCGTATGGAATATAAAAACAGACGCATATTCAAATTATCACGGGTTTGATCTAAGCTTTGGACGAATATTCAAATTATCACAGGTTTGATCTAAACTTTGGACGAATATTCAAATTAATAGGGTTTCGTATAGAATAATAAAACAGACGCATATTCAAATTATCACGGGTTTGATCTGATCTGGACGTGCCTATTACACCTAATGATTATTGATGATGGCTACATCAAACCCGTGATAATTTGAATATGCGTCTGTTTTTATATTGCATACGAAACACTGTTAATTTGAATATTCATCTAAAGTTTAGATCAAACCCGTGATAATTTGAATACGGAGTATGCGTCTGTTTTTATATTCCATACAAAACATTGTTAATTTGAATATTCGTCCAAAGTTTAGATCAAACCCGTGATAATTTGAATATGCGTCTGTTTTTATATTCCATACGAAACACTGTCAATTTGAATATTCGTCCAAAGTTTAGATCACATACGTGATAATTTGAATATTCGTCCAAAGTTTAGATCAATCCCGTGATAATTTGAATAGTCGTCTGTTTTTATATTCCATACGAAACACTGTTAATTTGAATATTCGTCCAAGTTTAGATCACATACGTGATAATTTTAATATGTGTCCAATGTTTAGATCAAACCCGTGATAATTTGAATATGTGTCTGTTTTTATATTCCATACAAAACACTGTTAATTTGAATATTCGTCCAAAGTTTAGATCAAACCCGTGATAATTTGAATATGCGTCTGTATTTATATTCCATACGAAACATTGTTAATTTGAATATTCGTCCAAAGTTTAGATCACACTATGTTAATTTGAATATTCGTCCAAAGTTTAGATCAATCCCGTGATAATTTGAATAGTCGTCTGTTTTTATATTCCATACGAAACACTGTTAATTTGAATATTCGTCCAAGTTTAGATCACATACGTGATAATTTGAATATTCGTCCAAAGTTTAGATCAAACCCGTGATAATTTGAATATGCGTCTGTTTTTATATTCCATACGAAACACTGTTAATTTGAATATTCGTCCAAAGTTTAGATCAAACCCGTGATAATTTGAATATGCGTCTGTATTTATATTCCATACGAAACATTGTTAATTTGAATATTCGTCCAAAGTTTAGATCAAACCCATGATAATTTGAATATGCGTCTGTTTTTATATTCCATACGAAACACTGTTAATTTGAATATTCGTCCAAAGTTTAGATCACATACGTGATAATTTTAATATGTGTCCAATGTTTAGATCAAACCCGTGATAATTTGAATATGTGTCTGTTTTTATATTCCATACAAAACACTGTTAATTTGAATATTCGTCCAAAGTTTAGATCAAACCCGTGATAATTTGAATATGCGTCTGTATTTATATTCCATACGAAACATTGTTAATTTGAATATTCGTCCAAAGTTTAGATCACACTATGTTAATTTGAATATTCGTCCAAAGTTTAGATCAATCCCGTGATAATTTGAATATGCGTCTGTATTTATATTCCTTACGAAACATTGTTAATTTGAATATTCGTCCAAAGTTTAGTTCAATCCCGTGATAATTTGAATATGCGTCTGTTTTTATATTCGATACGAAACACTGTTAATTTGAATATTCGTCCAAAGTTTAGATCACATACGTGATAATTTGAATATTCGTCCAAAGTTTAGATCAAACCCGTGATAATTTGAATATGCGTCTGTTTTTATATTCCATACGAAACACTGTTAATTTGAATATTTGTCCAAAACTTAGATCAAACCCGTGATAATTTGAATATGCGTCTGTTTTTATATTCCATACGAAACACTGTTAATTTGAATATTCGTCCAAAGTTTAGATCAAACCCGTGATAAATTGAATATGCGTCTATTTTTATACTCCATACGAAACACTGTTAATTTGAATATTCGTCCAAAGTTTAGATCAAACCCGTGATAATTTGAATATTCGTCTGTTTGATTTCCAATACTAAACAATGTTAATCCATGTCTTTGTCTAAACATCCGTGATTAATTCGATCAGTCATGCGTTTATCTGCGTTCAAATGAATAATTCAATTTTTTGGTACAATTTTGTATGTTTTGATAATTTTTTTTTTTTTAAATAATTCATATTGCCTTTATCGACTTTATTATATACTTTTTGTAGTTTATATTGTTCCTTAACTTCGTAAATCTTCCATTAATAAGTCTGTTGTGCTCACATCATTTGTGCGAAGCGTTACTTAACGCGCTCCAATATAGGTCTATTTGAATATTCGTCCAGACGAATACGCGTCTAACTTCACAGACATAATTTCATGATGGTATATGCGATAAAAAACACACAATAATTGGCGCAACAGTTTCGATTTAATCTAAAATCATCTTCAGGCAATGTGAAAAGAGAGAGTTAAAAAGTTACATGAATATTTATATAACAATTATTGTGTGTTTTTTATCGCATATACCATCAGGAAATATTTAATCATACTTATCATTGTTGGTAGGCTAATTAAGCCTGTTACATTATCCAATGTAAATTGCGTCTATTCAGACACTCATAAGGCAAATGCTCTTTAATCTTTGAGAACATCTAATCTTTGAAGGATTACAAAGTTGAAAAATGAAATAATTTAATTCAGCAACACCCTGAGGAACTCTCACTCTGTATGGTCATATTCTGTCACATTGCTCCGTTTGTCTCGCTACTTCTGTTTTAGCTGTAAATTTCCAATAACAATTTTCAAATGTCTTTCCAATCTGCACTTGTTTGTTTGCAATTTTCTTTCAACTGATGCAATGCGAAAAAAAATTGAAAAAGTTCATGAGTTCTTGAACGTGAAATTGCCCAAAAGTTAATGAATTGTTCATGAACAGTTCATGAACCGGTTCATGAAGTTTTCATGTACTCTTTGTGACAGTTTATGAACTGTTCATGAACAGTTCATGAACCAACAAAACAATGTTCATGAACAGTTCATGAACTAACAAAACAATGTTCATGAACCAACAAAAAATGTTCATGAACTGTTCGTGAACTCATGGATTTTTTTCGCAGGGGAAAGCCATCTTACTCATTTACAAATGACCTAGTCATTATTTGTCAGTCAGACAGTTGACATTGACACTACTGTGATATAAAATTGTTTGTGAATTTCATGAGCTATTTATGAACCTTATAGGCTGCTCATGATTGAACACCTTCTAAACAGTTTATGAACGTTGAATGGCCTGCTCTTATGGAAATTGGTCTGCTGAATATTCATGAACTGTTTTCACATTAGAGGTTCGAACATTGATCCTGTCCTCAGCATACTAGACATACCGTAGACAGATGTAGATTTCAACGATAAAGCACAGTTTGTTTATAAAATCAGGATTTCATGAACAGTATAAAAATCAGAAGTTCATGAGCAGTTCATGAATGTTAAATGGCCCCGATTGTCATAAACTGTTCATTAACTCCTGCACTGTTTTAGTCAGGGTTAATGCTTGTTTATATCACCTAATATAATCATGTTACATTCCTATTTTTAAGGTTTCAATATTTCTTAAAGACAAAGTTCAAACTTCGAATGGTAAATTCGTATTGCCCATTAATGGTCAAGTGCCTTGGGATACAGAAGTGCCGGGAGTTATTAGGTATTTTGTGAGCATCATTTTCAAATAAACAGTTCGCAACAATAATTTCACATTAGAAAATTTGATAAGATTTTAATATCTGGTTGTTGATATGTGAAATCAACTTGTCTTGTGTTTCGCTGTGTTTCTTTCCTGTTGTTTTTTATATGTTCTCCAATTTCATTTTGGACATTTACCGACCGGTGCCATTAAGACCCCTGGCAAAGACGGACTGTAGAAAATGTTTCTCAATTTATATTTGTTGCATGTTTGAAACATTTTGATTTTCATTATTTTATAATATTTAATTTGCTGTATTTTTGTGTATAGGTTTTAAGTACAGGGGTGCAAATTACTGTATTACAATTTACAAATGCATATCATAAATTAGTAGGGGTGTCTACCTTCATGTGAATGTTGTCTTGCTATTTGTAGCAATTTTTCACCAGCTCATCTTCAATATTTTCTGACTGTTGTTCTTTTGCAAGAGTAGTCCTGTGTTGTGAATTTGAATCTCCATGACAACAGGTTCAATATACTATCACACCACAATCAAAACTATCAAACTCATTAAAAAGGCCCGCAGGGTCTCGTGTTCAATCCATGTCCGGAACACTATAGGTTGGCGTCAGGAAGGGCATCCAGCTATTAAACGCACACAAGCTGCAAAATGCTAACAAATTAACCAACCACCCCAGTGAAAAAAGGCTGCAGGCTTACCCGGTTTGTGGATAAATGATAAATCCAAAAAAATAAAATCCTTGACGTGTAACTTTATTGTATACAAAACATAATATAACGACACAAATAAAATTCTGGCCTATTATCGCCGCATATTGAAATGGTATTGTTATTGCCTTTGTGTGAAATAATCTATTGTTGGCTAACTCTTCATGTTTTAACACTTTTGTTTGTCAGCACTTTGTAAAACTTTATCATTGTTAAACCCATGTAGACCGAGCGCCACAGAACTAAAACGGCAGGTTTCTCCATACAACTTGAAAATCACATAAAAGTGTTCATAAAAATATGCTGAACAATTACCTATTCCTTGATTTGGTCAAATTTTATTGTGGAGCTCACCAGAGATGAATTTTTAAATCATTTCACGGTCAGAGCCCTCTTAAGTCATACATTTTCTGTTTTCGTCATGCTTCAATGAATTCGCAAAATCTTGGGAGAACAAAAGAATCAAAGACCATGAAGCTCACATCCAGCATTTTCTCAAAATGATAAGAAGGCTTTGACCGTGAATCATGAAATAGAAATTGGATTTTTGAAGGGTTTACAATAGAATTTAATTAAAACAAGGAATAGGTAATTTTTATCAGAATCTTCTTGGTGATAATTTTGGTACAAAATAACAACGCAACTAAATTTGCACAACGTTTCGACTGATTGACTTCAGCCATTCTCAAGTGAATGTTTTTTATTATTAATTAAGATATATTTATACATAAAAATGTTTGCCCCTTGAGGGTAAAGTTACATCAAGAAAAATATTTACAATTATATGAGATCTATATCAGTGACAACAGTAACTATGGTAACTAGCCTATAGATATGAAATGCATGCAGTTATTTGAAAACTTTGGCCCGGATGGAATCGCCCTGAACGTTTAATGTTGGTTTCAGTTCTTGGATTGCCAGCATTTCATTCACGAGACAATCGAATTTATTTTTGCACTTTTTTATTATTCTAAAATGTTTTTCAAATTGATCAGTAGATATTCCGTGCTCTTGACGGACGTGTGTACCAAGGTTACTTTTGTTATGTTCATCTATGCGTTCATATAGGTGCCGGCATGTATAGCCAACATAGTCTGCTTCGCACAGACCACATTTAAAATGATATATGACACATTGCTGGGTTAACAAATCTGGCTTCTCCTCACGGGTACGCAAGTCATCGTTGAGCTTCTTACTTTTAAAAATAGCATTAAACTTTACACTTATTTTACAATTTAAACGGCAAAGTTCTTTTCTTGTTTCATCACATGAATGTTGGTCTTTAAAAGGTAAAACTATACTAACATATTTTAAATTATCGTCTGGTAAAACTGGAGAATTAAAATCATTACTTCGCATTTTATTTAAAATAGAATTAAAAACACGGGGCGGATACTTAAGTTTACTAAAAATGTTAAAAAGTACTTTACATTCAATATTAAAATCAGCTTCAGAGGAACAAAGACGATGCGCTCTGTGAAGCATTGTCTTCAAAATACCGGTTTTATACCTTTGGTCTACATGACTCTGATAATGTAAAAGAAGTCCTTTGTTTGTTGTTTTTCGATGTACACTTGTTGATATTTCTGTGCCGGTATTGGTCATTTTGATTCCAAGAAAAGGTAGATTTTTGTTTTCCTCTAACTCAATCGTGAAGTTTAATGAGGAGTGTGCTGCATTCAGAATTGATAATAAGTTTTCTGCTTCTTTTCTATTGTTGACAATTGCCAAGGTGTCATCTACATAGCGCCAGTAGAACTCTGGTAATTTATTAGATTCTGATAAAATTTTTTCAATATTGGACATAAATACATTAGCTAACAAAGGTCCCAATGGTGATCCCATTGCCACTCCATCTGACTGTTCATACAGCTCACCATCGAATTGAAACAATTGATCTTTGGTACTGATCAATAATAGGTCACGCAGATCATCAGGCGTTAAATTCAAGGAATACTTTTCATTGAACCAATTGTTAGAAAATGCATCCGTAACCAAAATTTCAATTGTTTCCAGTAGGGGGACGTTGGTAAACAGAGCACTCACGTCAAAAGAGACCATAATACTACCTTTTCGGAATTTTACGTTGCGTATTTCTTCGCTAAAATTTAATATATCTAATATTGTAAAACTATTGATAGCCAAAGGTTTGAGCTTGTCATCTAGCCATTTTGCCAAAAGAAAGTTATAAGATCCCACTGCCGATAGAACTGGTCGCATTTGTAAGTTAGTTTTATGTGTTTTTGGTAGGCCATATAAATGTGCTAGCCGAGAGCCTTTAGGACAAAGTTTTGTTGCTATTTCTTCTGGTAAAATTTTTTTTATACATTTATTTACCATTCTTTCTTTATAAAGGAGAGGGTGGGGATGTTTTGCAGGCCTCCCTCTACGTTTTTTATTCGGGTCTACAAAGGTAAATTTATCTCGTTTGTCAATCGATGCTTCCATCAATAGTCTATTATAATGTTCTTTGTTCATAATGACGATACCATTACCCTTATCCGGCTTAGTTATTACAATGTTCTTATTGCGTTTTAAAGATGATATTGCTCGTAGTAAAGACTTGGGTGGTTTCTGTCCTTGTAAACGGCAGTAATTCAAGGCAATAGACTTGAGCGTAGATGCTGTGATATCTTTCTCGTCAGATGGTAAATATCTTTCTGCCCTGAAGTAAGCCTTCTCAAACTCAGCCTTCGTGTCAATTTCGTCCCTACGCGTTGATCGTCTTGGTAACGAGAAATCTAGCCCTCTCGACAATACTAATTTTTCAAAAAAGTTCAATGAGTAATCTGACAAGTTATTAATGTGTTGATCAACATCTGTTGTATTATTTATTAGCCGGCTTAATTTCTTGCCATGTTTTCTTGTTAATGACTGATACTTTCGCTCTCTCATAATACTTAAGGCCTTTAAAATTGATAAATACATGATTGTGGTGAATTTCTCTTTTATATCTACGAATAGACCATTTACCTCTAGTTGGAATTTTTTCAGTTCCCTTGTTCTCACTTTGATTTCTTCTTTGATGATATTCATCTGATAACTTTCCGTAGAATCTTTCCATTTTTTTGACTTTACACTCTCTACTCTGGCAAATGTTGGTGTAACGCCGAAGTTCAAACAGAGCCGTAAATATTCTAGACCAGTTTCACAATTGACTAGGTGGTTGCTACACTTTTCTAATCTCCGGAAAAGTAGTAACTGATTGTTGCGTTTTATAATATTTATCAGAATCTTCTTGGTGATAATTTTGGTACAAAATAACAACACAACTAAATTTGCACAACGTTTCGACTGATTGACTTCAGCCATTCTCAAGTGAATGTTTTTTATTATTAATTAAGATATATTTATACATAAAAATGTTTGCCCCTTGAGGGTAAAGTTACATCAAGAAAAATATTTACAATTATATGAGATCTATATCAGTGACAACAGTAACTATGGTAACTAGCCTATAGATATGAAATGCATGCAGTTATTTGAAAACTTTGGCCCGGATGGAATCTGGAATCTGGAATTTGGCCAAGTCTTTACTACGAGCAATATCATCTTTAAAACGCAATAAGAACATTGTAATAACTAAGCCGGATAAGGGTAATGGTATCGTCATTATGAACAAAGAACATTATAATAGACTATTGATGGAAGCATCGATTGACAAACGAGATAAATTTACCTTTGTAGACCCGAATAAAAAACGTAGAGGGAGGCCTGCAAAACATCCCCACCCTCTCCTTTATAAAGAAAGAATGGTAAATAAATGTATAAAAAAAATTTTACCAGAAGAAATAGCAACAAAACTTTGTCCTAAAGGCTCTCGGCTAGCACATTTATATGGCCTACCAAAAACACATAAAACTAACTTACAAATGCGACCAGTTCTATCGGCAGTGGGATCTTATAACTTTCTTTTGGCAAAATGGCTAGATGACAAGCTCAAACCTTTGGCTATCAATAGTTTTACAATATTAGATATATTAAATTTTAGCGAAGAAATACGCAACGTAAAATTCCGAAAAGGTAGTATTATGGTCTCTTTTGACGTGAGTGCTCTGTTTACCAACGTCCCCCTACTGGAAACAATTGAAATTTTGGTTACGGATGCATTTTCTAACAATTGGTTCAATGAAAAGTATTCCTTGAATTTAACGCCTGATGATCTGCGTGACCTATTATTGATCAGTACCAAAGATCAATTGTTTCAATTCGATGGTGAGCTGTATGAACAGTCAGATGGAGTGGCAATGGGATCACCATTGGGACCTTTGTTAGCTAATGTATTTATGTCCAATATTGAAAAAATTTTATCAGAATCTAATAAATTACCAGAGTTCTACTGGCGCTATGTAGATGACACCTTGGCAATTGTCAACAATAGAAAAGAAGCAGAAAACTTATTATCAATTCTGAATGCAGCACACTCCTCAATAAACTTCACGATTGAGTTAGAGGAAAACAAAAATCTACCTTTTCTTGGAATCAAAATGACCAATACCGGCACAGAAATATCAACAAGTGTACATCGAAAAACAACAAACAAAGGACTTCTTTTACATTATCAGAGTCATGTAGACCAAAGGTATAAAACCGGTATTTTGAAGACAATGCTTCACAGAGCGCATCGTCTTTGTTCCTCTGAAGCTGATTTTAATATTGAATGTAAAGTACTTTTTAACATTTTTAGTAAACTTAAGTATCCGCCCCGTGTTTTTAATTCTATTTTAAATAAAATGCGAAGTAATGATTTTAATTCTCCAGTTTTACCAGACGATAATTTAAAATATGTTAGTATAGTTTTACCTTTTAAAGACCAACATTCATGTGATGAAACAAGAAAAGAACTTTGCCGTTTAAATTGTAAAATAAGTGTAAAGTTTAATGCTATTTTTAAAAGTAAGAAGCTCAACGATGACTTGCGTACCCGTGAGGAGAAGCCAGATTTGTTAACCCAGCAATGTGTCATATATCATTTTAAATGTGGTCTGTGCGAAGCAGACTATGTTGGCTATACATGCCGGCACCTATATGAACGCATAGATGAACATAACAAAAGTAACCTTGGTACACACGTCCGTCAAGAGCACGGAATATCTACTGATCAATTTGAAAAACATTTTAGAATAATAAAAAAGTGCAAAAATAAATTCGATTGTCTCGTGAATGAAATGCTGGCAATCCAAGAACTGAAACCAACATTAAACGTTCAGGGCGATTCCATCCGGGCCAAAGTTTTCAAATAACTGCATGCATTTCATATCTATAGGCTAGTTACCATAGTTACTGTTGTCACTGATATAGATCTCATATAATTGTAAATATTTTTCTTGATGTAACTTTACCCTCAAGGGGCAAACATTTTTATGTATAAATATATCTTAATTAATAATAAAAAACATTCACTTGAGAATGGCTGAAGTCAATCAGTCGAAACGTTGTGCAAATTTAGTTGTGTTGTTATTTTGTACCAGAATAGGTAATTGTTCATCATATTTTTATGAACACTTTTATGTGATTTTCAAGTTGCCCGGAGAAACCTGCCGTTTTAGTTCTGTGGCGCTCGGTCTAATGTATTTTGACTTTTAAATAGTTTTTCTTTTAAGTAAATTTAAATGACATTTAAACAATATCGAAAGCTCTCAAACAACATCTATTTTATCGTTTACTTTTATTTCACAATTAATAAATAGAAACTTACTGATACGTTAATCATTTACTTATTTATTTTTTCTGTAGGTATTTTGAAAATGATAAAATTGTCAAAACAACCCATTTCAAAACTGGCGTTAAAAACCAACTAGCTGACAAACCTGGATCATATGAATTGCTTGGTGACCGAGTGACAACATTAGGACAAAACATGTGAGTCATTAAAGGTGTTTCCGCGATAATAGATGGACTGTAATTTATGATTTGATGTATATATTTTCAACGATATATATTTAATTTTTGATTATAAACAATAATATAATCGATGGGTCAAGGACCACATCTAACACGCGCTACACTTGACGACATGCTTTTTACAACTGACTTCTAACTTTCAATTAACTCACAGTCAGCGTAAACAGTTTTCAAGTATGTGGGAAATTTACGTACGTCATTAATGACTATTATTAAACAAATATTAACGATATATAAGACACTTAACAAATAAAGGTAAATACTTAAAAGCTATAAATCAAACCATTAAAAAACTAAACTATTCAAATAATGTTATTAAATCACTGCCGGACAATATCTTAATATGTTTACGCTTGAACAAAAGGCATATAATTGACCGACGGCTAGTGTTGTGAATATGAACTGATTCACTACACTACTGGCGGCTTGAAAAGTGGCATGAATCACGCTTCATAGCTTCACTCGAGTCCCTTCAGGAGAAAATTGGAAGGCGAAAATCACTGTCCGAGACGGCTTGTGATTTTCTGGTGCTTCTTGTTTTCTCCTTACGTTTCTAAACTATTTGTTCAATAGCAGATAGGTAATAAAATATTTTATGGTATACAGTCATGTTTAAATAGGAACAGATTTACAATGTCAAGATTTTATGGAAATTTTGAGAAAAATGCAGATAAATAGCATCGAATGTAGTTTTAATTCAGTCAAAACTAACACAGCAACGCGAGTTAGACATTGCTTGTAAGTTCATAAACTGTTTATTCGGATCCTGCTAGCTACTTTTATTATCGTATTATGTATTCCAAAAAGAACTATTTACATTTTAAAGTTTTAACTTTTCGAAGTTTGAATTTCTTGGAACAAAGCTTTATCTATCAAAACAGATTAATAATGTCTGTTAACTTTTCATGGCTGTACATAAGCGGTAGAATTAATATTTAATGTTTTATCCTGTATCTGCCTGACATGGCAATTTTATTGTTATGCAAATATATTATCTATCTATCTATCTATCTATGGCAATTCATGAATTGTTTATAAAAATTTCATGGATAACCATACGAAGTTCATAAAATATCTCATGAAGACTGAATCATTCATGAACCATTCATGAACTGTTTTTCGCAGGGGTCTTAACCACTTGTTGTAAACGCAGTTTCTTATATGGATTGAGGATAAAGTGTATGTCCTGCTTGAGTAAAACGTCTGAACAATTCATGAAAAACAGATAAATTAACAATTAACAATTTTGCAGTGGAAATGATATATTACAGCTTACTCGTATTGTTATTATACTTCCTCTATCCATGATGATGTGCTGCTTCTTACATTTTATTTATTTATTTATTTATGTAGGTATAACATTGAACGGCCGGTGGACACAACAATAATATCAAGTTCAAATAAAATGCCATCTAATCTTCCTCTATCCTGTGTAAGTTAATAAGTAGTTATATAAATGCATTCGTCAATTGACAGCACAGCTCCGAGACCCAAGAATTTAGAATAGCCGGACATAAGCACAGCATACCAGCTCCTGATACACTTTTCAATTCTATATTACACTGATACTTATACTGATTGCAATGATGTTAACATTCCCTTGCGAAAAACAGTTCATGAACATTAGAGGGCCCCAAATCTTCATGAACAGTTCATGAACAGTTCATGAAAATTGGGGCCACTTAACGTTCATGAACTGTTTATAAACTACTGAACTGTTTTTCGTAGGGGTTGTATTGAAAGCGATGAAAATAAGGGCCGGAAAATAGCAATTATCAAGGGTAAAGTCTGAATAATACCTTAAATAGCGTGCTATATATTGTATTAAAAATGTATAACCATTATGCATATTATGTAAGTGGAAGTTGATTATTTAAATTAAACAAGCTTCCCTTTGTTATCCAGTAAAGTTTTTTGGCAAATAAACCAACAACAACAAAAACTGCCATTATAAAAGATGAAATAGCAACTTTGATACAATAGCAAGGCCAGGGTCTGACAAAAATGATGATCCTGAAATCCTAGATCTCTGAAGGCCAGAGCAAATTCAGAAGAAAATGATGAAACTTGTTTTAGATTCCGGAAGGCTAAACCTTTTGTCGGACACTGAGCAAGGCCATTCAGGGCCAAATAAGTCTCTCCTGATACCGGAGAAATTATTCGATTTTAACACTTGCCACTGAGGATGCAAAATGGCAACATATGCGAATTTAAAATTATAGTATGTAGGCCTATGACCTTTTTATTATTAATTATTTGTATAGCTAATGTATGAGCCCTTTGAAAAAAGCCATCATCAAGGTGGTGGCTCAATAGGTAACTCAATAAATGATAATGATGATGATGATGATGATGATAATGATGATGATGAATGTGCCATCGCTCGTATTCCTATGTCTAGCATACAGTATTTACAACACAAGGAACGCCATAAATTACAGTCAGATACGACTGGCAAAGAATGTTAGTTTTCTTACATAAATAGACAAATACATAAATATTTCTCTGGCGATGCATTGCAGTTTCATATCCGTCTTCAGAGCTGTTGTCATATTTTATAAAATCAAATTTTAAAATCAAACAGTTTTAAACATCTTCCAATCATTTGCAGTAATCTGATTTCATATTTTTTAAACACAGTTACTGCTATAATGCTACTTTCGTACACTTTTCACTACAGTAACATATTACTATAGAAGAACTAACTAGAAAAAGACTTTACAAAAACTCCTACTTTGAAATTTCACAATAAAATTTTGTCGGATGGCTCAAAACTTGAGAAGAATAGGAAACTACAACATATTGTAAAAGAAATAATATCAACAAAAGCTGTTTCTATTTGAGAGAGAAACACTAACATTGTTGGAAGAAGTTGGAAGACATTCACCTCGAAAGCTCGTGCTGTCAACATGTCACTTTTGCATTAGTGACTCATGATGTAGTGTACCTTTTTTAGCATGTTGATTATATCACTATTACAACCAGAATTAACTAAATGTCTTTTTAATAATTTTTCCAGTCATTGGATAGCAGTCCCAACCCCTTGGCTAAAGAAGAAATGAATCTGTTATCATACCTGATTACTGGTGATCGGTCAAATAAAAGTAAGCTTTTACCTAGAGTTGCATATTAATCATTTCACTGTTAATTCTACCAACTATTTTATGCCGATAATTTAAAATAATCGAAAATAAGAGTAACCTCCTTGACTAAGACTGTTTGCTGATTAATTCTACTGATTATGTTTACCCGATAATTTGATAAATTTGAAATAATCAACCGATAATTTTAGCACCGATTATTTCTCAATTTTAAAACATTTTTGAACGATTCCAATGCTATTATATCCAATAATCCAATCATCTTGAACGAAATAGAAAGTAGATTTCATGTGAACTATGACAAAAGCAATGAACGGTGTGCCATTTCACATCTATACCTTCAGCTTACGAAATCAGTCTTACAACAACAAAATCCCATCACGTGAAAGCACGTGCCAATAGAGGTCGCATCTGATTGGCCTTTCGAGTTTTTAGAAATGATGATACGTTTAGTAAGAAATTCCTCTAGCCAGTGTGCTGCGACTCTCAATTTCATGGAGCAGAACATTGGATATACCTGGCTCTTTCCTACGTTAGTGTTATCATTAATGATATTATTATGTTGATAGGTTCTGGATCTTTTCGCCTCAATTTGTTTAACAATGATGAAGAAGAAAAGTATGCAGAAGCAATCATATTTTAAGAATTGATTAGATTTATGCAAATGTTTTATAATCGTTTCAGTGTGTATCAAAGAGTCACTGGTGCTTAAATCAAGTTTTTTTTTAAAGCTTCTGTTGATCATTAGGTATTCTATTTGAAGAAAGAATAGCTTAGTGTGTTATGTTTCTGAAAAAATGTTTATTTGATAAATGGCATATTCAAATATGGGCATACCGGTTAAGTTTCTGTTGTGTGCTTACACGTAAATCTAGTCCTGGCGATATTGCTCAGTTCATAAATTTGGCCTGGATTATACAGGACGCCTTCAAGCGTGCCATGCTTGGATTTACAGTAAATTGGAAGTTGGCTTGCTGTCAGCGCGCCCATCTGACCACGATGCGCTCTTATTGAAAGCTTGCATAGGTAGAGCGCATTTACACTCTAAAGACGAGGTTTCATTTGACATTCCAAGGATTCCTCTCACCATATTTAGTAAAACCCAGGGGTTGGGGTTGATAAAGAAATGTCTAGTCTCTTTTTGTCGACTGTTGCCTAGATACAGTTCCGTTTTGCTAATAAACAGATGAATAAGTATTGATTTTCATTTGAATTATAATCGAAGCCCTGGGTTTCAGGATACCCACTAATTATCAGGCCATATATGTATAGTTTATGAACAGTTCATGAAAATTGGATCATTTAGAGTTCAAGAACTGTTTTCACATCCTTTCACAGGGGTGATACAATAGCACAATACACTACGTTGTTATACTGCAGATAATATATAACAAAATCAGATTACTCTTCCTATTCATCATCATCATCATCATCATCATCATTTATTCCGAAAACCTTTAAGTTTACATCAAACTTTTTTTCAAAGGACTGATAAATTTACAAATAATGTAATGTTTTCTTTTGTCTTGATAATTTTCTATTTTCTATAGGACAGCAGAACAAGAATATGCACAAGTGAAACATCGAGAAATTCTAATCAACGCCACGCAGGTTTGTTTTGGTATTTTATTTGTTGAATCAAATACACATCACCTTCTAGCATCATGTATGGTATCATGTTCATTGTGTCGCCTTGATGTAATGGTTAGGGCTTTAAACATTTGCCTACAGGGTCTTTGGGTGCAGTTTCCTGGCAGGAGCATCACAGGAAGAGCATCTCGCCATTAAACGCAAACAAAAATAATGATCGATTTCCACCTGCCACTCCAGTGAAAAAGCTTCCGTTTTGTGGATAAATTAGGAGAAAATATTAGTAAATAATCATAAGTTAATTACTAATTACACTAGCTATTCCAATCGTTGTATGAAACGATTTTGTTAATTGTAATCTTAATAGTGCTGTACATAATTGCAAAGTTTTTATATCAAAGAAGTAGAATATTTGTACTATATTAATGATAATAATAATGTGCAAACCATTTAAGAGAGTGATTGATACAGTTAAGTAGAGCTATGTATAAATGAAACAAAGATTTGTTAAAACTTGAAAAATGTATTGTACTATAACTTATTCTGCGATATTGACTGTATGTATGCAAATGTAATTATTAACAATGAGAAGGTCAAGAAAAACACATTATTTGGTTGTAAATGTAAATGTAAATTTAATTAGACGTAAGAGGAAGGAGTTGTTCAATTGAACAACGCCTTCCAGAAATATATATAATATAGATATAAAATTAGAAGCAAGACGTTTTCTCCGTTACTCAGAATTTCGTGCGGTTAATTTATTAAATCAACATTATTAATATGATTATTATATAAATATATTCGTTTTCATCATATATATATATATGTCGTTTTCATCAAAAAGTGTGTGTATTCAACAATGGAACTATACAGACCATTCAGATTGTACGATGTACAGTATGTTACTTCAAACATTGATGAACTGCACAGACACAAAATCATTCAATTCCTTGCGTTAACTCTTCAATCTTCCACATTGTAGCTGCATAAGATAGTGGCTAGTCTCAACGTTAATTGAAAGATTTTTTTTTTATTTCGCATCGATGTGTTTGATAATCAATATTCATATTATTTTTCCAGGCAACAGGATCTCAAGGTCTTTCAGATCTGATGAATGATTTCTCAATCAGAACACAGACTAAATCAGGTCAGTTGATCAATGCGTATCTATATTTCAGTATTAATTTTTCAAACAAGTATAAAAAAAGTATTACAGTACCATACAAATATTAAACCCTTTCTGTGCAATATGGGTTTTATAAACACACAAGTGTTGCGTAATGATGCAAAGGGAAAGCGTAAATCACAAACCGCTGTGGCGGAACATTTTCTGAAGCCTCTTAAGTGCCTCATGGCAACCCGAGTTCTAACATAGTAACCAATATATTTCACAAGAAAGTCTTTAATTAGTAATTGATTTATAAAATAGAAATATCTTATACAATTTCAACAAGTTCTTTCCCTGAATGTATTATCAAGCATATTGCTCAATATTGCCGTAAATTATCACGCGTTTCGTTCAATATTGGTCATAAATTATACACCTATCGTTCAATATTAGAATAGCTCAAATCGATGCGTGATTTGAAGCAATGTTCTTGTTTACCTGTTTTACTGTTCGTCATAGTTGAATCAGTAGAATGAAGTCTTTACTTTCTGCAAACCTCAACTTTTTTATTTCAGCGTTTGAGTAAAATTATTTTTTCAGATCTTATGATTTTAACCTTATAATCCAGCATTTATCCTATTCCAGTTGATTCAATAGAATCATATTTTACATACAGTAAAACCTGTATATAACAGTCAGCTACAAGAAGTAGATAATTGACCACTATAGACATGTGGCCTTTATATACAGGTTTGATTCAATTAAAAATACTATTTTAGACATTGCAAGAGTGACCACTATAGACAGGTGGTTGCTGTATAGAGGTGACCGTTATAACAGGTTTGACTGTATCAAAGTAGGCCTACTAACAGTAAAACATTTATAAACTATTTATAATAACTTGTTGGATTCTTTAATGTTCTAGGTTTTTCTTTCCATTTCTAAATCATTTTCTCTTTCAACTGTACAGTAATTTACTAGAAACTAGAATTTATATTGCTCAATAACGGATCATTTCAGTTCGAAATACGGTAATAGATATGGTTTAACATTTAGGGTAGAAATAGTAGAAATCGGCCAACCAAAAGTCGGATAATTCGTATGTCTGAAAATTTGATACCTGATCGGTGACATTTAATGTGCCTAAAACAGTGTGAAAACGACATTCTGCGCAAAGGAACTTAGTTTAAATTCCTGTAAGGAGCACAACTTGTTGACGCCAGAAAGGTATTCAATTACTTTAATTAACCAATGAATAAAGTATCTAGCCTTCTCGTTTTTTAGTTTAATGAGTTTAAATCAAATAATAAATAGCTTAGCAAACAATGATTCCAGTAATGAATAATTTAAAGCATGACGAGAAAAATAAATGAGAAAATTGCAGACAACTGGGCAACACACCTTGGATGTTTGCATTGAAGGCTTACCGTAGATAAGCACTAAATTAGTTCAGTAAAAGTTTCTTCGGAAAACATTTCAAGATAAAGGATAGGGACAAAAAGTTGACAGATTTAACCCCTGCGAAAAAAATCCATGAGTTCATGAACAGTTCGTTGTTTAAACCTAAGCCTGTTAAATTTTGGTTGTTATCCTTTATTTTGAAATAAATTAATTTGTTTAAAAATAATGTCTAATTTCGTCACTTTCAGGTGACAAAGGTGATGATCTCCTTGAGTTGATGGATTCTACTTGCAAATAATTGTTGACGCTGGAATTATTAAACATACAAACTTATTTCCAAACCATAAACACAACAACCAACATAAACAGAAAAAGCACAACTAACGACGACATATATTAAATATCTTGATGAATGTATCAAATTATTCGAAGCAAACAGAACGCACTTATTTATGTAGGATATGATTTGGATTAAAATACCTTTCTATAAATATAATCAAAATACGATATGCTTTGAATTAAAACAGACAGTTGACATGAAACATCATATTTAAAACCTTGATTTAGTACTAATTTAGGAAATATTTAGTACCTATATAGATATTATCCAACAGTTCGAGTTATCTACTATTGAGATTAATATATATTGAATGATGTTCCAGTACCAACGTTATGAACTTTTTGTAATATTACGTAAAGATAGATAGATATATACACCAAAGATAGATAGATATATACACCAAAGATAGATAGATAGATATATTTAATTGAAGTCGCACCATGTTATAGATGATTGAAAATCATTTCTAGTAAATATTTGTCAATTTCAATAGCAGATCTAATCTGTTTATCTGATCAAGTATTAAACAAAGAATACTCTCTAATTACTATTATTATTATTATTACCCTGAGCATTCAATGTTTACAGTCTTGAATTTTCTATATATACCTTGTTGATGCGTTCTCTGTTGCCAATAGTTATCACTTTTATGTTTAGTCACAATCATTGTCATCGTTCATTAGCTTCTATTTGTGTTTGTAATGTTTCATTGTGATCGATTGCATTCATCGTATTGTAATTGTCTAGTATTTCAATCATCGTCTTGTCAACATGTGGTTTGAGCTCAACATCCCTTGTCTTTGAGTTAAGTATTTAATAGAAATTAGAAATTAGCTTAGAAGAATTTGCGTAACATGATTTTGGTGTTACTGCTATTTATAATCTTGTTTGTATAACATAAGAATTGAAGATGTTATATTTTACTTCATGTCAACGGCTAGCCTGATGATTTTTGTCGCCTTCTAAATTGATTTATTTAAAGGAATTAGATCGCCTTCGTTATAGTTCTTCCTTCAGACAGCAATTTAGGATATTCAGTAATCACAGGAACCGTTCACATACCTATTAATGCAAATGTCTTTGCGGTGATTTTTTGCGATTTTCTCATCCATTTCAAAACCAAATGAATCAAATAGCATATCATCTGATAGAAATAATATGTCAATGTATTTGCATACTATGGTTCTTGGCATTACAATATAATTATTACAATTATAATTAATTAATTATATAATTATTTAGTGGATTGTTTCTTAAGTTCAATAAAATAAAATGACACGTCAGACAAAATCGGAAGAGTAGCTAAACGACAAGGATTTTCAAAGGATTTAAAAATTGCTCAAATGTTGCCATTGTTTGTCCAGGGCTTAGACGTAAAGCAAGCTTTTGTCACTACACCCCTTTATCAATAGTTTGTCAGTACAGTGATTACAGTGATTTGAAAAAGTTAATTAATTCACAAACCTCTAGGAAATGTTTAGGAACTATTTGTTAAGGTCATGAACTCTGGAGCTTTCTACTCATTTCGATTTATAAAATTGCATAATTAATAGCTTCACCTGTGAATTATCACAAAATATAAAAAACATGATTCCATGTGTGTCCACAATAATTTAATCTTTATATCATCCTATCTATTATCATAATATCGTCCCTTAATTTATTTGAACACAAAAATCTGTGTTATTATTCTATATACACAATACACTATGCACCTATATAATATCCAACATTTATTTATTACATTGTGCCTGCAATGCTTAAATTGTACTTATATGAAGTATTTAAAATGTCAAAATTAATTATTGAAAACTTCTTATTGAATAACGTATTAACACGGAGTGCATTCGGCAGTTCCAGAATGTTCTTTCGTTGTGTCAGTAGAATATCATATTTGGATGATTAGTATCCTTCTTAATCAAACCCATTTGTACGATTATTTCGTTTCTTTTTGTTACCTGATCCTTGTCCACCTAATTTTGTCTTTTTCTGGATTGGATCAAGGCTTCTAGGTAGTGTATTTCTGTGTTGTAATCCATTTGTCTCATTTCTTTCATTACCATTTATGTCTAAACTAGCAAGTAAGGGATGTGATTTGTCTTTTCCTTTCATTTGATCATACGAACTTGAAGACGCAAGCAGTTTATCAGCCCGTTTTGATTTAAAATATGTTGATGCAAGATCTTCGTTAGAATTTCTACTTAAAAGCTGTAAAAATTTATCATGTCCTGAATGTTCAAAATACCCTTCAGGTTGCTCATTATTTTGAGTCTCTCGAGAAGATTTTTGTCCAAACGGGGATTTGTGTGCTACTAAGCCATTTCCTGAGCTATTTATATCAGCTGGCAAGATAGTTCTTTCAACAGTAAGAGGTGGTAACGTCCATTGTTGTTTTTCTTCATCCCATTTACTTTGTTGACGTATACGATCTAAATAATAATAGTTACAATCACGTCGAATACATGGTTGGATTTTATCAACGAGTTGATTTTGTAATTTTATTTGTTGTTCTAATTTTCTTATCGTTTCAAGATAATCAACACGATCTCTTTCGAATTCTTGTTGTAAATCATCAATCTCAAATTCTGATGCTTTTAAATCATTTTCCAAATGTTCAAGTTTCTCTGTCTTGTTACGTATTTCATCTTGCATGTTATCATATACCTTCACCATAACACCATCATCTTCCATCTGTTGTATAGCTGTTATCATTTTTTCTCGTTTCGATCTTGCATATGCCTTTCTTTGTTTACGTTTTTCTGCTAGTTTAAGATCGCCTCTTTTTTCACCTCCGACAAGTTGTTCTTGTAAATTTTCAAGTCTTTTTTGTGCTTCTACTTGTAGTTCTTCTGCAACTATGTTCATTCTTGCTACAAACCCAGCATGTCCCTTGACAATTTTATCATCATCCTAAACACACAATACATTTATTAATCAAACTATTAATCAAACCAGAATGAACTACCACACTTACAAGTTATTGCTATCTTACAAAGTCTAATATATGCTCCTAACCAGGGTCCGACAAAAGTGGGGATTCTGGGATCCTAGATCCCGGAAGGCTAGACAAAATTCAGAAGAAAATTGATGTTTTCAATGATTAATTGGTCAAACATCAACAGAAAAATTCAGAAGAAAATGTTGAAATGCCTCTAGGATTCCAGAAGGCTGAACCTTTTGTCGGACCCTGCTCCTAACTCCCTGTTAAATTTTATAAGAACAGTTTGTGAACTTTACGGGTATCCATGAAGTGGTCATGAACACCTTGAAAAATGCAAGAAACTGTTCATGTACATTAAATGGCCTATTTTTCATGAACAGTACATGAAAAATCAGACCATTTATGAACCGTTTCATTGGGGAAAATTTAATTAAAATCCTTAATTTAAAACCATTTTGGATATTTGTTGACTTATTTAATAATATTTTTCACTATAGAACATGGCAAGGGTATTTATAGCAGCCGATACAGATGCTGTTTAATATTTAATTGGAAGAAGTATTTAAAATATGATAATAAATAAACATTATTTGTTGTACCTCTTTCATTTCCTGTATGCTGTTGCTGACATTTTCTTGTTTTTCTTTCTCAATTTGATCATTATTATCATCGTCATCCTGAAATTTAATTGCATTGAATAAGTTCTACGTCAAAAAATATCAGTTACCTTAGCAGTAACTGATTAGTTATTTTTACTAGCAAATAGTCTAATAAACATATAATTTGCCAATGAAATGAATGTCTCTGTTACAGTAGCACTATGATAAAACATTGACTGAGTTCATAATGAGTTCTTGAACTTTACAAACATTCATAACACCTTATAAACACTGGCCCCTGCGAAAACAATAGTTGAGTTCATGAATTGTTCATTAACAGTTCATGGATGCTAAATGGGCCATTTTTCATGAACTTTTTTCATAAACTGTATGAATTTTTAATAAACCATTGAGGAGTTCATGAAAAGTTCATTAACAGTTCATGAGCATTAGGCCATTTAACGTTCATGAACTACTTTTACAGGTGTAATTACTGTATCTTTCATTAAAACTTACACTTTCCATCGCAACTTCACCATTTTCTTCTGTTTCGTTGGTGACATTTTGCATAAATCGCTCTTCGATTTTCTTTACCTTCTCTTTATATTCTAATTCTAGTTGTTCAAAATCTCGTTGTAACTTTTCTTTGCTGGTTTTTTCATCCTCAAATAAGCGTTCCATATCTGAAAATTTCTGTTCGTATTCCTCTCTCAAAGTTTCAATCTCAGCAGACAGAGCACGTTCTTTATCGTCATTTGATGTTGTGTCGGACTTATTATCCTGTTGTTGAAGTCCTTCAATTCCAAGTTTTGCTGCAAAAAAGATAATTTATTCTTCATTTGTGTCTTACAAATTTTTCTTATTTAGTAAATATGAATCGAAACATGACAAGTGTATGGTAACCCTTTAGTAAAACATAGGTTACATTACATATTATGATAATTACGGTCACGCTCACGGCAGGCTATACATGCTCAGGCTACATGCTCAGCAAACATACATTTTCAATTGGCCATTTAACAGTTTGTGAGTTTTATGAACAGGCTATAGACAGTGCATAAACCATTCACAATGGACTTTAATGCAGAAATTGTGCAAACGGAACGTTACGGCATTGCACAACTGTTTTAAACCAAACTGAGAGAATAAATTAGTTCCTTCCTCCACAAAATATTTCATTCTAAAGTATCATCCTGTACGATTTTATCCACATTGCCCCAAGTCATTATCATTTTTTCAGGAAACTAAATTATTTTCTTACCTAACATGTCTGGATTGATGGCTGCCTGTCCAGCTAACATTTCCTTCAATACTTCAATCTGCGCTTGGTATTCCCTTAATAAGGCATCTTTGGGGTCTTCATTTATTTTTGGTTTATTCTTAATATTCTTTGCTCGGTTTGCATAACGAAGTGTGCTTAATGTTTCATCATAATTATTATCAGCTGGACTGATACATGCTACCATCAATGTTTTTGTGTTTCCACCGAGGGAATCCTAATACAAAATAAAATATATGTCAAACTTGAGTCTTTTGATGCGGCACCCCCTTGTAAAAATATTCTAATTAGTCGCATGAACTGTTCATGAACCTTTTATAGACATTCACAGCTACCCCTACAAAAAATTCACTGAGTTCATAAACTGTTCATGGACTTTACAAGCATTCATGAACTTTATAAACATTCATGAACTGTTCATGAAATTTATAAACACTCGTGAATTGTTCATGAACATTAAATGGCTTGATTTTAATGAAGTTTTCATTAACAGTTTATGAACACTTTACTAACAGTCACAGAACGTTGTGAACAGAACTTCATAACGCTTAATGGCCTATTTTGTTGGTACATTTCCATTGACTATCCATGAACAGTTCATGAATATTGTACTACCGGTTGATGAACAGTTTAATCCAATATGCACCATTAAGCGATTGGTGTGCAGTTTCCGATGAGTTATAAGTTATAGCTTTGTGTGGCATACAGGAGGGTACATAAAAAGAAAGTCACGAGCTACCGCGGCGAGCGATTTTGGCCTTCAATTTTCTTCGCTACGTTCCCTCTCATGCGCCATAATATATAGCTGATACAAAACTGTAAGCCGAATTCCCCAGTGGAAAATATCCATGAGTTCATGAACACTTTTAACTGGTTCATGAACTGGTTCATAAACGTGAAATTGCTAAAAAGTTCATGAACACTTCATGAACTTTTGTGCAGTTTCACGTTCATGAACTCACAGACTTTTTTCACAGGGATCTTCTGACGAACTTTGTGTCATTCTTCATCCTCCACTTAATCTATTCAAGGTTTGGATACGTTGCGGGATTAATTGTTCATCGACTGTCAACCACATTGCTAGATAGACGAGAACTCTGTTAGGTTACTGAGCTGTGTATTGCAGGGGGTAATGTTATGTCATCTATATCCAAACAATCTAAATTAGCCCTTTTTAAAACCTACCTGTAAGAGTCGTGTCAATTTTGAATCACGATATGGTATGTGTAATGATTTACCATCAACCAATGCCGATATTACATTTCCTAGCGCTGATAGCGATAGGTTAATTTTTGTTGCTTCTTTCAAACGATCTCCCGTCGCACCTGTTTTAGCTTGTCTCTCGCTTCCAGCCAAATCAACAAGATTCAATTTACCAACACGAATATGTTCCGATCCATCATTTCCTGTCTCGCACATTTCAACATGGATAGTAAATATAGAATGTGATCTTGATGAATCAGCATTCATAAGTGTTGCACCAGTTGAACGATTCTTTGTACCGTTTTCCATCACTTTCTCCATATCACTGACATTGTAACATGGTAATAAATGTAGATTTTTAACAAAAACACCCTTGTCAGGGTGTTCTTTGACATCTAACTTTTGTTTTGGATTACGACCAAGTAAATCACGTATTTCTTCATTATAAATTTCAAGATATGATGTATGGATTAAGAATTTTGCATTCTCAGTAACTTGTACGCTTTCGAATATATGTTCAAAAGCTCTAGGGATAATACCCCTTTGTGTTGGGGGGTCATTTATTCCCTGCATAGTAAATGATTTCCCACATCCTGTTTGCCCATATGCAAATACCGTTCCATTATAACCTTCAACTACTCCTTCAACAAGTGGATAACAAATATCGGCATAAATTGATTCCGTTATGCTTTGTTGATCGTAAACTCCATCAAATGTAAAACTTTTTGGCGGATGATTTGGTTCTTTTGGTTTGGAAATTGCAACTTGACCAACCGCAGAATGCATTTTGATAATGTTTTTACATCTTAATGACTCTTCTCGTTGGTTAGTTGGTCGGCAACGGACAATTACTCGTACAGCTTCAGTTGCCATATTGACGATCTTGAAATGATGGTCAAATACTGATAAGGAGAATTAGTTTATGTTTTGACCTTCAAAATAAAAGAATGATATTTTGGGTTATCGCCGAATTTGCTAGGGGATAAACGTGTTCAACAAATTATCGAAAAAGGCTAACCATTTCCTTTTACTTCATTGATTGATTAACAATGGACAATAACTATTTCAGCTTTTCATTTTATTTTTTATTTCTATAATCAATTGATCATCAAAGTTTATTCCTAGGAGTTTAGAGCCTTGCATTTGAAATTATTTTTGAAATTTCATAGGTTTATTCCTCAAATTAATGAAAAGGTTAAATTTCCAATCTTCTTTGATCCTTAGAGTATATTTTAGTTTTTGCTTTATCACAATTTTCCCAATTAAAAGGAACTGCTTACAAATATATTATTGCAATCAAAACCTCAATTAGAAATGGCAACATGAATCTAATTACATATAGGATTCCCTACCTATAATTGGAGAGTGGAATCACATTACATTCAGCTGGATTAAATTGAAGCAAATTTAAATTATGCATTTGAGCAATTAACCGATTGATTTTGCGACAACTTGAGTTTACTATTATTAGATGTTAGTATAGGCAGAAACTTAACTATGACAGAAAAATTATATTCTGCCCAAGAACTATCCATGCCATTTAAATCAAGAAAGATTTCTGAAAAGAAAAAAACTATGAAGAGCAATATAAACACTGTATATACTCACGTTTATTCTCAATGCATCTATCAGAGTATATTTTACATGATTGATTGGATAATTTCTGATCAATGCTTTTCAAAACATTATTTTGTCGTGATCAAAAGTCTGCCATTATACCTTGCAGCTGTCACAAAGCATCTTTGGTTGCTATGGTGATATACCTGCTAGTAATTTCCCCGTAGTTTCAGTTTTGACTTCACAATGATACGAAGACAATTCACAATAAATATTTTAAATAGATGTTTATTAAACATTTGTTATTCTGTAAACACAGATATGCTTAATTATTACAACGTCCATAATGCATATTTATTCACATATATCATAATTATTGCTTTCAAATCTCTTCATGGCCTAGCCCCTGTATCTAAAAGAATTGTTAGAGGTTTATACCTCCAAGATGTCTACGTTCCACATCCAAAAACAGTTTATATGTCTGTGCAAGTAATTTTAAAACTTATGGGGACCGTGCCTTCTCTGTGGCAGCACCGTTATTATGGAATAATATGCCTGATGATTTGAGATCTTGTATTTCAATATCATATTTTAAGCGCATGTTAAAAACTTATTTATTCCAGAAAGCTTTTAATGAATACTGCTAACAATATATATTGTACAAGTGAATAGTTAGTTTAATTTTAAATTTTTTAGATGGCTTAGATGTCTAAGATACTGTTTTACTTTCTCAGTTCCTTATAGTTTCATTTAATTTAAATTTGTAAGGAGCTTAGAGCTTTTTTGATATAAGCGCTATATAAATGTATACATTATTATTATTATTATTATTATATAATAATTAAAAATCCCTGTAATCAGTGATCATAATTATGGGAAAATTTAGCTAACGTACTACAATATAGCCCCTTGTATATGTCGGGAATATGTTTTCTTTGGCCTCTCCTAACAAATGCTAGGACAGAGGCTTATTAAGTCGTTAAAAATGTAACCAATACCGATCGATAGAAAAATCTTTGATACCGAATACTGTATTTGCTCGGAATATTTGCTATTTTTAAAAACGGGTAAGACGGCTGGTACACTGTTTCCCTGCCTTGCTTGTTACATCCATGCAAGAATATTAAAGAAGTAACATTTCAAAACAGAAATTTATCTATCATATTAATATGCCTCTGTGTGTTTAAGTATCCAGGGGATTACACCGAGGGGATGAAGTCCATCTGTTAGGGATACTCAGAAATTTGAATAGAAATTTGATTGTCTGAGAAACGTTTGGTATCAACAAAATTAGCAAAGAGATATTTTACGACGTTGATGGATTACACTATTTTCTATACGGAGAACATTGAATTTAATTAACTTGTAGTGATAATTATAAGATATTCTTAAGATTCTTGTCATTCTATTGGGTATCTATTAAGCTTATATTATTTATTAACATTGTAATTGCATATTCTATATCATTATAATTAAAGTACAGGCTTTTGCCTCATCTTTGAGTCTATTCTAATTACAGTACTAGGAATTTTGAAAAACTGAAATCTTTCTGAAGACTAGGATTTTTTTTATTACAAGGTGCTTTTCATGCAGTAAATTTCAGTACCCAAACCATTTTCAGGGGATTTTCAATAGATTTTCAGTCCTTTTATAATCCATTGTGTTTACCAAACAAAATTATTTTGTTTGCGCGGGTATCCATCATTTCTATGACCACGTCAATGTAAAAAATTCATTATCTCTGTATGGTTTTACCCTTTATATCCATATATAATCTGTTATACAATAATGTCTGATATATTTACTATGATTCTATAATAGGGTATCACTATCATGTAATAGCTTGTGGTTGATCGATGTTATTGTAGTTATTATCTTAAAATTGTGGTTTGAATTATAAAGGAGGAATTTGTGAGTTTTCCCATGATCTATGATCCACTTCGCCTTTTGTTATTTTTATGCGCTCTTATAGTGTAGTGAAGGAAGATTAGCTCAGATGGCAGAGCAACCGAACTTCAGATCAGATCATATCTGATCGACTGTGGTTCAAATCCCCCGAAGGTTTACTCAGCCTTGACTTTATCTGAAACATCAAATGAGTACCATCTAAGAATGGCGGATGGAATGGTCCAGAAGGAATTGCATTGTCAGTAGCTACGGCGCATCGTTGCGCATTGACAATCAAGACCTATCTGCCATGAAATTTGTTGAAATTGATCTGCAGTGTCGCGGCTGAGATCTAAGGAGCGTTTAAAATCATTGCTCTTAGCGAAAAGAGCCACTCCTCTAGAAATAGATGGTTGGTACGGATGCCTTCGGTAGGGCGACACCGTCTACATTACTTTTATATTTATAGTGTATAGTCATTGCATATACTTTACAATGTCAAGTGCGCCACCATGAAATCATCAGAAGATTATATAACTAACTCATTAAACTTTTTTATAAATCAAATATTCTATTTATAGTAGTAGAAAATACAGTCACATTATAATAATGTAATTAATATATGCCAGCTTGAAATTATCATAAGATCACGCTGCACCGTATAACAACCATATTAAGTTACCACTGGGTGATGCATAACTTATAGAAGGAATATCTGAAATTGAATCTCTATTGAACTTTTATAAAATGTTTTGTAGAATTTACTGTCAATATAAACGCTCAAATTTGAAAAATGATGCAATGTTTGTAATGTGCCCAGCGTTAATAATCTAATTCTTTCCTTGAACAGTATCAGTTAGCCAGATGTATAGATATGGGACCATTTTTTTAGTTTGATTAAAAAGTTTTGACAATGAAAAAATCTAGGCCCAAAATAAGTCTTTAAAATAAAAAGTCTATGAAATACATATAAAATATGTCACCTTATGAAAAATGTGTTTATGATTTGAGAATGGGGTCACATCCAGCTGTCGTCAAAGAGTCATCACTATTATACCATTTGATAGCCATGGTCTACCAAGGTTACAACTTGATCCCAAAGAGAAGCACAATTAAATTGATTTATTTTACCAAAGAGTCATACCTTGATGGAACAATTTACCTGTGTCTATGATCAGTTCTAAAACAGTTAATTCCACTCATATGGCACCAATCGTTAGCATATTGTAGTATATTTTCTTTGTCTTTGGCCTGAGAGTCCACATGCATGTAAACATGTCTGTCTAAATACATCTGTTGTTTCTATGATACTTTTAGGAAAACAGAACATAATAATAAAAAATATTTCATCATCTGTGTTGAAGGTCGTGAAATGCGAGTCAATTGTGAATGTCTATTACAATTTACAAGCAGCATAATAAAAATATTGTGAAATGAATTGAACCTAGAATTCTAAGCAAAATCAGCATGGCCTTTGTCCAGTATTATTATGTCATGCAAATGTTTGGGTGCCTTAAATCTGTTTTTATATGTCAATATGAAAAGTTTCGGCTGAAAAGTACCGGTTAGGTTTGAGCCGTTTGTATCACATATATAAGTGTACATATTGACGAGAGATCAATGTTGTTACTGAGTAATCGCCTGTAATCTAGTAATTGTTAATGATTTTAACGATAATTATCTACTGCAAAGTGGTAACTAACATTCGTTTGATACGTGACCACACAGCGGCACACCCAGCAAGGTATTCCAATGTATAGCATATAATATGTTGGCCTAGAATGTATAGAGTAAATAATATTTTAATTTCGACTGATGACAGATATAGTAATTATCTTGACATTTATCCACGTGTCAGTCATCTCAATAAAAATGGAATAGGAAATACTTATTGTAAAATAATTATGTGATTTCCTATAGAAACAAAAGAAATGTACTTCTTGTGTACAATCTATGGCAATATATATTTGGGTGAATTTGTATGTCTGCCGAAACTGTTATGATTTGTCATTTTGTATACGGTGTGTGCAATACACTTTTGCATGAACACTCAGTTTACAAGAACACTTTGTGCCTACAATTTGTGCAAATTCAATGCAAACCAATTAAGTATTGCTGTAATAAAGTATAAGAACAAACCAAAATAGCTGAGCAAAATTTAATGGCTCTTATACAAACAAGTGTGTACATTATAGGTTCACTAAATGATTCTAAATGCCGTTCTTGCATAAATGCATAGATGCCGCTTTGCATATATCTGATCATTTTAATTCCGCGGATCACTGGAATCCGTTTGGCTAGATAGTAATATGCAAGTTTATTAGAACGTTTATTGGAAACTCAATTGCATATACATATATATATATTCAGTGGTGAAGCTCCATGGTAGACAAATCAAATGTGAATTAATTGCGCAAAATATTGATCAGCCTAATTAATACGGATCATTATGAAACAGTCTCTATTGCGATGCTATGCAGTATATAATCTTTTAGCTTCTACACCTATTTAATCATGAATCATTTATAAATAAGGACAGAATTTTGACAGTATAATTATTCAAATGCTCGTTAATCCAAAACTAATTAAAGAAGCAATTAAAAGTATGTCTACAAGCTAGACGATGTTGTTTATATTGTATAACAGTCTGTCGCGTCAACAATCAATTGTCCGCAGCAGACAGGTGGTCGTTTAATACAGGTTTTATTTGTTGATAGTTTGCGTTAAACTCTAATACTGTATGTACTCATTTTTGCACAGTTTAGATGACATATACTGTGTTCTGTAGCAAGGAACATGGACTTTTTGAAATATAACTGATTGAATTCTCATAATTGTTTCGTTTGTACATATGTATGTATTTATACAATTAGATGTTATCTAATAGCAAAAAATATAGTGCTCAATGTCATAAATGGCAGAGCTGTAAATAATATTATATTACAGTATACACGAGATTGATGATTAAAATCTGATGAGGGTGTGATAATAATTATCAATGTTTAGATGATGTAGGTGAAACACCTTCTCATCGTAAAGGTTAACATTTCTAGTGAGCAATTCTTACGAAAGTGATATATACTCATCACACGCGGACTTGTGAACGTTTACTCAAGAGCCTTTGTTTGCTCTTGGCTCAATAATGGCGACAGTCAGCTCGCTTTTTCGTCATTTGCTATTCATCAAACGATGTAAATGGAGACAATGATATCGCCACAATGTCAACTCAATAAAAACACTTACGTTCCGCCTCGTAGTTACTGTTATCAATGCTAATCCAGTTATTACAGAACTATAATAATTCTGATATTATTTATGATACCTGATCCCCACTACTTGACGTCAAAGACACGATTTCATCTGCACCCATGCCAGATGAAGGCCGCACCCCCACGGGCCAGTTATAGGCTAGTGAAACACAGGAATTGATACTGTTGCTATCAGGGAATATAATGACCGGTGCCGGGTCGATGCAATGAGCAATGCTGCTTCTCCGTTGCTTAACCAAGGTACATGGCTATAGTACGTTATTACAGAGCTTCGTACTATGTTACGCTTTTCCACCTCGAATGTATGTGTCAGGCTTTTCTCGTTAAAAACGTATGCATTGAGTTAAAATTTGGAGAGAGTAGGAGTTGCAATTTAACAAATCTAGGTCTTTTTTTGCAAAATGTCGATGTATCGTTAAAACCGCAAAAGTATCTGATGATAATCCGCCACGGTTTAAATACAATTGATATTAATATGTATTATTATAGCACGACTTTTTAAGAACGATTTCTTGAAAAATCAGATAATTAGGACAGTTATATAGGAAATCATTGACTATCATATTACAGATGCGAAAAAATCTTGGTAAAAATGCATTCTATTTTCTTATCGTAACCTAAATATGTCTGTAATTGGACACGACTGATAGTGTGGGTTCTAGACATTACGTCTGAATTTTATCGATCCAGTTTTCTTTGTAAGACAATGGTGATTTTCCGGTTGACATTCTCTAATATTGGCTCTTTGTTTTATTTTGCCGCCATGAAATCAGAATGTTTTGAAATTAGTTTTTTTTATTTTCATGTAAAACTTGTTTATAAATGAAACTTTATTATCTGTAATAGACGCTTTTAATGATTCATATCATTTGACAATTGATTAAGGAAAAATATCTACTATGTTTGGAAATAAGCAGAAAACATCCAGAAATAGTTTCATGAACCACCAAACAGGAGTTTAGGATGAGTGCCCATTTTCTTTGTTTTATACGTAGAAACTTGAAAGACCCTTCCGGTTGTACCGCGACGGTAAATTTTTAAAAAGATTGATTGACAAACAAGTTTTATATCGTATTAATAATTAATTTGACTTGAATTTATAAACAGTTGGTTTAAAGATAAGTATTTTAACATACTGCTATTATTTTACCAAAGGATTAATATATGGTTAAAAATAAATCGCTCGTAGCGTGTCGTGAATTAGCGGTAAAGTGCCCGTTACGTTTTATTGAACGCACAAAGTTGTGAAAGACACATTGACTGAACTCAGTGTTCGTGTAATGTTTGTGAGTTGACAGCTTGTGTATCAACGGACATACAATCATTATACACTCTGAACTGAAGTTCAGATAAGACTATGGTTTAATGGTTTATTTGGATGAGCAAGTTAAAATGTTATTAAACCTGCGTGGATGATAATTAATCATTTATATCAATTTTAAGCCAAACATCTTCGATTAAACTTTGTATAAATAATTACGTACTACAGTTGAAAGTTCAAATATTTAGTTAGAACAAGAGCCAGCATTTGCAAGAGTGTTTTTTGATGGTTAAACACGGTTATGCTAGAAGTTAAAAGGCAATTATACTATCGATTGGCTCATATATGGGTTTGATTATATTTCACCAAAGATTTTAGCAAGACGTCATAGTCAAATATTTTGAAAAACATTAATATTTTTATATTACAAATGTGCTGTTTAAATTCTACATTGTCCATGTTAATTAATAAAAACAGACGGAATCAAAGTTGTTATTTAAATTGGATATGAACTGCATGTTGACAAGTACACTAATAATATTGGCTATTTTTGGAGATATATACCCAATTATGGCATGTTCACCTCCGAAAAATTGGAAGCCGCAGAATGGTTTGGAACGTTCCTTAAACGCTGAGTTTGTAATTTTGGCTACAGTAATCAAGAGTCCAAGACATCAATCAAGTCGACGAAGCTACGGTCGTTATTCTGCAGACTTACAGCTTCATTGTATATTAAAAGGACTTGATTTACCTGAAATAATTACGGTGTCTGGATTCGGGTATGAAGGCGGGTTGTGTACAAATTCGCATGCCATTTTTGGCAAATCATATATATTCCTTATTAAACGAACTTTAAATAGCAAATACAAAGTTGACCATGTTAACGTACAGTCAGCATCATGGAAACTTAATCGTAAAAAGCTCAAACGGATTGTTAAGTCGTTCTCACCTATGTCGCATCGTCCGAATCTAAAGAATCATTCGAACTTTGAAAATAATAAAACATATACTACATGCCCAAGATTTAAATTATTGAAGAAATTAATGGGTTTGGGTGGATCGTCAGCGAAAAGAAAATATGAACGAAAACATTACGATAAAGTTGAAAACAAATCACATGAAAATGTTAAAGTTAATAAAACAATTGTCGAAATATTACATATCGATGTTGAAAATACAGAATATTTAAACATTTGCGATCATGCTAAACAAACTTGTAAAAATAGCGGTACTCGATTACATTTTAATTATAATTTATTAATATTATATTTGAGTTGGATATATATGTTTATGATATAATAACAATTAATAAAAAAGATATAAATATGAAGTATATACAAAAGAATAAATATCAATTACATTATTATAATAATTTACCAATGAGTTGTTTGGCGACATAACACATTTTAAGAGGTGACGCTATTATGCAAAGTGTTATTTTGCGCCTATGGCTTTTTTTTTGCTTGTACAAAAAACGTCGCACTTATATAATTGTACAAAAAAGAATTCAATATGAATTGGGGTGTTGAAATCGGGGAAAAGGTGTTGAACATCAAATGAATGATTTGACCACATCATTCACAGATGAACATTACATTCAGCTGCAGAAAAATAGATTAGCAGATGTCGATATACAAAAGTTATCATTTAACACAAGCGTTTCGGATGATCCCATCGGTCTCTGAATACGAGCATGGAATAATTGTTGCAAAAAGCATTCAAAGTTTTTGCTGTTTTTATCATCAGCAATGCCGTGAAGCGATTTTATTGAATTTATTAAACTATAAAGGCCTTTAAATGCATTAAAACTATTGCAGCTTATAAATATATTATTAATCTGTGATTTTATCTCGGGTTTTAAAGTGTTTTAAATTCAAAGTAATGGATCAACAACAGTGAAGTTTGAACAATCACTTTGTCCTTCGATTGAAAATTTCAGAAGTTTAAGATCCGGCTTTCTATGTAGTTTAATTATTCCTGTGATTAAACAAGATGGGAAGGAAGTGTTTGAAAAAGTACAGATTTTTAGTATTATTATTCAAAAAATGCATTGTTCTGTATTTCTTCTAAAATAACAAAGAATCGTACCTTTTAATAAAGTATAATGCTACTAATACAGTTATCTATTATTTATTTTTGCAAACATTGATTTAAAATATATTGATGTAAAGCCTAACGATGATTTCATTGCATATAGCTGTATGGGTATGTATATGCTATCAATTATGAACAGTAGAGCACAAAATAATCGAATAATCGTTCTGCCCAAGTGTATATAGTTACATTACGCATGTAAAGAAATGGAATTTGTAAATACCAAATACGTACTTAATCCAAAATATATAGCTCTCAAAAAAGCTCGTATATATATGATTATAATCATCAATATTTAAACAAATTATAAAATGGTAATTAATTAAGGTGTGATAATTAATTGCTGTTATGAAATGTTATTATTCTGCTCGAATTAAATGTTTTAATCATTGATTTCAAACCTTTGACATCTAACTATTTCAATGTCTCTAAATCTATATAAGTGTCGTTTAAAAGAGGTAGATCTAAGCAAATTTTGTAAATGTTTTAAAAAAGGTTTTATGTAGGTGCTTTTCGAAGCCATTATTAGCCTAATTTCATAACTACGTATGAATTGAAATGAATACATTTAATGAATGAATTAGCTTTACATAATTGAGCTTCCTATCGTACCATTTTGCATTCATACGTATGAAATTGATGAATTCTATTCAATAAAAAAAAGTTCACAAATGAAAGCAGTGGTCTTTGAGTCTCCACTTTCACAATTGAAGGTCCCGCGTATAGATGCCGCTTCTTGATACAATTAAATCTTGTATTAATCTCATTTTGTACGTGTACCAGCAGACAAAGCCGACGTGATTCCTGGTAGGCTCGGTGTAAGACCTGTTAGAGTCTCATAGACTTTATTGTATTGTATAATTCCGTAAGTACTTATACATTTCTGTTGACGGATAATGACGAATGGCTGAGTACCACTCTGAGGAAATATTTTAGCCGGTGGCAGTCACCTGTTTGGGTGGCATTGTCGATTTCTGTCCGGATGCGTACAAGCACAATACGGACTCCGTTACTATAACGTCCCGTAGCCGTACACAATTCAAACGAATTCATGAATACTCTTCTTTATCCGTTTCTATAATCATTCGTGGATCTGAACAATCAGCTTACAGAATCCGCTTACATGGCTACACGGGCGAGCAATTAATTATTGTCAACTGTTTGCTATAATTAGACTGTGAGGAGATCCTCGCGCATATTCATACCTTCTAGGAAAATACAGTAATAGGAATACAAGAGTGCACAACACTACCAAATTCCCAAGGTGTTGAAAATAAAACTATGACATGAAGACATTAATTAGACATCTTTAAAACTGAGTAAAAACAAATGAAAAGGACTTGAGTTGGTTCTGGAGCATATTAATTTTAAACGTTTTCTGTATCAACACACTTGAATACATGTTTTAAATTAATTTATTAATGCAAATATGTCACGCGCAATTACAAAAACGATCTCAAATGTTTATAATTATTTGATCATCTGTTTTTAATGTGATAATTGATTGAAAGTGGTTGTTAAATTGAAACAATTTGAATGTTGCAGATTATCGATCGTTTCCTGTGTTGACGTATTTATGATAAACAAATGATCGTTATCACTACACCGACACAAATTTGTTAACTTGTGAAAAGATCAACATACATTTACGCATTAGCTCGTTGACTTTGAAATCATAACAAAATAAAAATACATAATATAGATTTCAAATTTTGGTTTCTATGGTGACTTATTTATTTGATACATTTTGTTGTCATTATGAGGCTCATCTAAAAGCACAGAAAGAAAATCAAATCATTTTTGTGTAATATGTTATGTTTCGCGACAAAGCGCTATGTTTATGTAAAACCTTTCCAACATGGATACAAATGTATTATCTGTAGATATTGAATCTTTTTTAACTGCTTGCGAATGTGGAGATATAGAAAAAGCAGTGGTCATTATATCGTCCTTTAAAAATGGAACTGTTTTAAAAGAGAAACTACACTCGGATAGAGTTGACACAGTTCTACACAAAGCTGCATCCTTTGGGCATGTTGAAATTCTAAAAGGTTTAATTAAGGTAAAAGCTAGCCTGCTCCTAGACTCACTGTCAAAATGTTAACTAAGTAGAACCCATTATTACCTGTTCGGAACAGCCTGTTCTACCTTGGTTCTACCAAGTTTACATTTTGACAGTGAGTCTGCAAACAGGCTAGGTAAAAACTCGATAATACAATTAAATAATTCTGCTCAGTTATCGCTTCCTCGTCTTTCTAGTATACTATAGTCACGTTTGAGTACTCAAGAAATCAAGAGCGAATGCGAATGAGGTGTGGGCACTGTATATCAAAAATGTTGCCATCATTATTGCATCAAGACACAAAATTGTCTAATATATATAACTAGATCGACCAATAATAAATTTTCCAGACGAGTCTTTTGGATTTGAAGCAGGATAACTTTCACATATCATCATTATTGCTCTGAACAAAAAGTGAGCAGATTAACGACGCAAAAAGCATAATCGGAAATAAATATATAAAATAGCAAAAACTGAAAACATAGATGTTGTCTTTTAACAATTTGTTTTCTTGATTTTTTGCTGAAGGTCCTAGCTTGTTCTTCCGAATTTGCTCTAGGCCAAGATAATCCCGCAAAGATCATAATATATAAGGAAAACCACTCAACTCAACTTTGCGTTTTCAAGAGTATTAAAATGGTCAAATTAATGTTATCCAATTACCTTTATAGCAATGTAATTTGTTAATACTATGTAATAATAATATAATAATAATAATAGTGGGATTGTTCCATACCAGTTCTTGGTATAGTGCTCAATGAAATTAATCAGAGCATTTATAGAATGAGAGTCAAAAATGAAACATGCTAGATCACGCTACTTCAAGTCCCGGGGGGTAACTCCAAGTGACGCATTGATGGGGGGTGCTACTTTGGAAAAATGTGAAGTACCCAAAAAGTCCCGAAAATCCCCTTTAATAGCTACCCAAATTGTTTTAAAAACTTGAAAATGCTACCCAAAAAGTACAGGGAAGATACTTCCATATAGGCTCTATGCGGGAATGTTCCATTTTTATGGGTAAAAATTCAAATCCAGTTTTCAATTTTCAGCCTTCAAGCTAACTTTTTTCCCAAATTCTCTAGAAAATCGAAATGGGACCCAAAACATTTAATATTCCAAAATTTCCTACCCAAAAAGTATATTTCTCAGCTGGAATATGGACCCAAAAAAGTGGCACGTCCCCGTCTAGCAGCAGTATGGGAGTTAACCCTCAAGCTTCAAGTTTCACCCCAGACGGTGATTATCAGGTGATTCATTGGAATAGTTGAAAGTCTAATTGAAATAAATCGCCTGATGATCACCGTCTGGTGTGATACTTGAAGTAGCGTAATTCTAGCATGTTTCATTTTTGTCTCTCATTTGTACTACTATTACTATGTACACATCATTTTCAGCATTCTATAGGTTTCTAAAAAATAGGGTCTTAATTAGTTTATTTCGTGACTTTGGATTATACAGGTTGGTGTGAATCTAAACATCGCAGGATGCAATGATCAAACGTTGCTTCATGAAGCTTGCATCCATGGTCAGTCAGAGATTGTCAAACAACTTCTTGATGCCAAAATTAATCCGTTAGAATTGGATAAAAATGGACGAACAGCCCTCCACACGGCATCTTTTAATGGAGAGCTATATTGCATTGCTCTTCTTCTAGAGAACAATCATTCAAGAACTTCAATCGAAATAAAAGATAAATCTGGCTATCTGGCTTATCATCTTGCCATTATCAATGACCATGCTATTGTCCTCAGGTAAAGTAATATTGACTATAATATCATAAGATATACGTTCTTATGCTTACATATTATAGGTGTAATTTGAAAAATATTGATGGTAGTAATATAGCTGCAGTAGTAGGTCACTTTATGAGAATGTGCAGCCCCTCCTTCGCCTAACATAATTATTTGTTACACAAAGAACGCAATAAATCACGGTCAGACTTATATAGCTGACAAAGAAATTTGTAAATAAGACAGTGCATGATACAAAACATTATGAAAAAGATACTACTACCCATATCTTTGATGAAACTTTTTCTTTCGATGATAGTGGAGGATTTCATGGTGGACGTTATGGAGCATTTAATACGACTTTGATTTCTCCAACCCGCTCTCGACATAATTATGTTGACATCTGACGCTGAAGTGCAGTGATGGCTTGTAGGACAGGGAAGGAAAGTTCACGTTGGATTTCTAAGTTGGCTGAATTACGTTGGACCAATGCGTTCCTAAAACATGTCGAAACATAGTAGAAACATGTTTATGCTGTAATGTTCCATCTCTTTATCTCTTGCTGTAGGTTGTGCCTCTACATCAATTAAGATGTCAGCCAGTTACGATAATATTTAACCCTAATTATCATCTTTCTCTGTGACGTCAGCAGACACAGACAATGTCCGTCGGACATATTGTACATCATTATTATTATAATTAAAGAACATAAACATTAGTAAACTCATGATATTTAAGATCTTTGGACAGTGCCAATGAGGGTATGTATATATATATACTAGCCTCGTTCCACGACGAGCTGTTAAGACAAAGCTAGTGCGCTATACGTAAATAATCCGAACCAGGCATGATGACTATTAAAGGAGCAAAAATGACCGGCAGGCGCTACGCACTTAGGATCACGTGCGTGTTTATTGTTCATAACACAATGACATGAATTTATAACAGTTTAGGCCTGTGTATAACAATAGTTTCAAAGCGAGACGGTTGAATTACGCTAAGCATAAATTCAACTTGTGCTCGCAGCGGTCGCCGGTCAATCTTGCCCCTTTAAATACCAGTAATAAATGGGGATAAACCAAATCACGATAGCAATTGTATAATAAACAGTAATAATGTATTGTAATAATTCAATATAGGAGCGAGATCAACTCCTTTATAAACATATAATTTAGATCTCATTGTTATTTCCGATCTACATTCCCTATATCAAATCACAAAGGATTGGGTACTAATCTTCTAAACCAATCATTAACAGATAGCTAAAATTGTCATAACAGAGCCTCCGCGACGATTCCAGGAGGAGAATTTCGTGAATGAAACAGTTATGTTGACCATTTTAATGTTATAATCACTGTTTTGAAGTCATGGTTGTAAATGTTTATATTAATCTCTCTGTCATCTATATACAGTGAACTATTGAAATATTCCTCCTTGTCATTTATTGACATTATGACACCAGACAACATGACATTACTTCATTGTGCTGCTTACCATGGTGCTATTGATTGTCTTAATTTTATAAGAAACTATCAATCAGATTTAGAAGACTTATTACAGAAGCGAAATCAATCAGGTAAATCAAAGTAATAACTAACGTTGTTCATTGTGCTTTAAAGTAAGTAATGTGGACGGTGTCGCCCTACCGAAGGCATCCGTACCACCCATCTATTTCTAGAGGAGTGGTTCTTTTCGCTAAGAGCAATGATGTTAAACGCTCCTTAGATCTCAGCCGCGACACTGCAGATCAATTTCAACAGATTTCATGGCAGATAGGCCTTGATTGTCAATGCGCAACGGTGCGCTGCAGCTACTCACAATGCAATTCCTTCTGAACCATTCCATCCGCCATCCTTAGATGGTACTCATTTGATGTTACAGATAAAGTCAAGGCTGAGTTGACGTCAGGTCAGTTGATGGTGCATTAGGAAAGGTTGAAATGAAACTAACCCAAAGCTATAAACATGATTACCCTATATCATTCAAAACTTCTCAAATAAATATGTTTTTGTTTTTTTTTAAATTGTTTTAGCTGTACCGATATTCAAAGGGACTGCATTCTATAATCTTGGACCGCATACTGAAAATGCCCTTTCACTATAAGATTTTGTTCGGGCTCTTGGCTGATGTAACAATTCATTGTCTGTGGAGCGTATATGTCCTATATCGTATGATTTTTCATAATGCACTTTGCTTGAAAGATAGCTGGGAGAAAGTCCATTTAGAGATTCATAGACAATTAACAAAATGTTAAAATCAATTCTGTATTCAACTGATAGCCAATCATGGTATAGCTCTACCGAAGTTTGTTACAATTCTTGCAGCTGTGTTCTGAATATACTGTAACCGTTAAAGCTTCTTTTGGGGGGTAAACTATAAAGTAAAGCATTACAGTCATCCGATTTAGGCGATACAAATTCAATATCAGCTGGTTCTTTGTTGATGCTTTTTATTTCAATATGTACCATTGTATCATATTTAGCATTTTTACCAAGCCACTGTTCTGTTCTGCAAGATAATGTGAAATGTCTTCATGCAATTTTAATGATGATGAACGAATATGAATTAGAAACGACGTCTCCATCTTTAGTCCATTTGGTAAGCATTTATCTTTTTCCACTGACTATACTTTTTCAAATCAACAGTATACGTGGTTTGTTGCATTTATCATAACTACACTTGTTGCCTTGCCCAGGTATATTGTAGCCCGGTGGGTGTAAAATACCGACCCGCCGACTCGACGACCACACAGACCAGATTGATTTAATCTAGAATTTCCGGGTTGACATGACGAATATTTCACGGCGTTGTACAGAATATTTTGTATGAACTTTTGATTCATATATACGATATTTATTATTTCTCCAATAAATATGACCGATAAGTGTGATAAGCTTCATATTTAGTGACCCTCAAAGCATGAATAGGCTAGAATTGAAACTTCCAAGCCATACTGTATTTGATGGGAATGTACACATTCGTCCGACGGTCCGTGCAAGTGCAACTTTTGCTTCATTATTTATCATCTTGCAAATAAATACGATGTCTGCTGTAGCCTGCGTCCAGACAAACTTTTTCTTCGAAAAAAAATCAGGAGAAATAATAATATAAATAATAATAGCTTAATAGTTATTAAAAATTCGTAACAATTGACAGCAATGAAAAAAAAACAGGAAAAAATTTCAACCCAGAGCCATTAACCTACAACCTTAATAATTTATGATCGATTGTTCTGATACAACCCACCAAAATAATCTACGTGGGTACGTCCCATAATCGAATATACACCACCCCTACTTTAAACCCACACTTTAATGCAAGAATCATCTCACACATACTTGGAACCAATTGATGCTACACATGTAAACACAGGAAAAATTTCACAATGTTTCGGTCATCGCCATATTTTTCTCTTCATGGCATCTAATATTTTAATCAAGATTTGGATAATTTATTTTAAGTAAATATTATTTAGGTAAATTGTAGGTAAATATGTTGTATATATACTTAGGTGACAACATTTTTTTTTTACTCACTACAACATTTTGACGTTTTGTTTTTATTTATTTATTTATTTTTCTACTACATTTAACAGTTACGTTATAATCTACTGTAAAAATGCCTATTAGAAGTATTATGAGATATTTGAAAATAAAATTGATACCTTATTTTGTTATCTCAACAGTCAGCTTCTCGTGGAAGTGTAAAATGTCTCCATTGGCTTTTAAATAATTACGTTTCATCAATAACAAAAGATGGTAACCCTTAAATTAGATTTGACATGATAATATAATCTCCATGTTCAATCATCATCTAACTTTACTGTTGCTTAATTTGATCTTCTCTGCATGTAGAAAATGGTAACTCTTCCCTTCATCTGGCTGCAGCAAAAGGTTGCTCAAAGTCTATAAATTGTCTTGTTTCCCATAATATGCATTGTGATGACGTAAATGACAGGGGTGCTTCTCCCCTTACAATCGCAAGAGAGCATGGACACCCTGTGGCTTACGATAAAGCTGGTAAGTATATAGTAGCCTCATTCCATCACAGCCCTCATTTCCTCGCTGCGCTTTAGTGAGGAGCGCCACGCGGAAATGAGGGCCGTGATGGAATGAGGCTAAGTATATAGTACTATAGCCATGGATGTCACACAGGAACGAGAGCCGATTTCTAATAATAATACTCAAACCGACTCGGTCAGCAAACACAATGGACGTCATTATCATTCAACTCCTTCTCCTCGGCGCACTTACCAAATTCTATTGCCACCTCTTTGGGGAAGCCAAATGGTTGTTACGTAGAAATAATTTAATTTCATTATGTTATTACGCTGCATATATGGTTTTATAGATGTTGATTCTCTAGTATCAATACGATGAATTGCTAGATCATGGTACTTGGTTCTGGACGGCCACCACTGTCACATATTGACTTGCTCAAGTCTCACTTCTGTGTTATGCCGATCTTGATGGATTCATTGGGAAGTGAAACGAGGCAGCAATTCAATCCGCTTTCCGACCATGAAAATGAGGCAGCAAAAAGAAAGCGGGACTTGAGCCAGTCAAGACTTTATATAGCCAACAGCAGCTCTTCGGATCATTATTTTTGCTAGACTAAATTGCTAGAAATATGTTGTCTAAAACCTTATCTATACTTGATAAAATATGAATAATATTGGAAATACACAATTGAATTACTCCACATGAGTCCACATATGATTTAACCTTTCATAGATTTTCAGTATAACACAAATAGTTTATTGAACGACTATCTCAACCTAAACTCTGAATTAATTGCTGCGACATACATGGAGTTACTCCCACTTTCTTACATCTCTCTCTCGGCTTTCTTCTTATAGTTTCTGGTGAGATACGATGTCCGTACTGCGTCGAAGATGGAATTGAACTTGATTATATAAGACTGAATCAACCCAGCAATGTTGAAAACTCAATCATTAACCAATCAAAACTAATATTCAATAATGATGATTTGAGAAACTTGAGACATTGGAAGTAAGTTTAATTTAATATATTATATATCTATACTACGGTGTAATTAAGCATGTACTTATTTACATATTGGATTTATCGCCGGGAAAATGTATCCCATATATCTCCACGCGCGGCTCGTGAACTAATATTTACTATTGTATTTTCTTTGAAAATGATTGCTTTCAATATTGAAACGCTATTTACCAAGAACCTAGATATTTTTAATGCTGCTTCATGAAGGAGTTTTAGAAGCTTGCTTTAATTTAACCCAAGAGTTCGAAAATGATCGAAGCGCAGTCAATTTTTATAGATTTTAATGTTCATATGGGAGATAATGTTGCCAATCGTATGCCAATTCAGCGCATCTACAGCCGTAAATATCACCAGGGGTGTGGCGTACGTATGACACCCCACGACGCCCCCACCAATACAATTTGTTTACAAATTTGAGACAAAGAATTGCAAGATCGTGCAAGTTTGAAGTTATTACAGTACTGAAGCTTCCAAATATGAAAATGCAAAGGCATTTTTTCGGACAAAATCGACACCCCTTGGCCAAAAGCTTGTATAGTTACGGCCGTGAGAGCAATCTGCATACGATGCAAACGTAAACAATTCTCGTTTAATATATTATTCCT